>OZ026516.1:1580583-1970583 GCA_964019695.1 Loripinus fragilis
AATACAGGTCAAAAGTATTGCAGGTTGAATGCTCCAAGGGGAGCATTCTGCATTCCTTTCAACCTCCATTAACCTACCATTTGTTAGTAAGGTCCTTGTTTTGTCTTTTCTGCTAAGACAAAGTCACATGTTTTAACCTACGTGTACTTTCTGTTTTTGCCGTAAGATGAGTATTTTTTATTAAAGTGGGATATTTTCACAACTTAAAAGGATGGGTCTACTGGGCCCACTGCCTTGGAAAGTGATGGGCCATATTTTGAAATAATGGGGCAATGGCCTGGGCCCACCATAAATCTGAAGGCCTGATGTATGTACTAAGTGCTAACTGGTTAACCGCTTAGTCTGAGCTTGCAGAGGAATAAAGTGTGCAGTGATTTTATCGCCTTTTTTGGGATACAGCCTTTGCTTTTTGAATTTGGGGATACATCCCAATAAAATCTCTCCGGTTGAGAAAAGATCTCCAAAATTGGGAAAATACAGGCCTACTTTGGATTGGGTAACAGCCTGTATTCAGTTGTATGGCAAAATAAAATCACTGGTGTTGTTAGGTCAACTGACCATCCTGACAAACATACCATACTGTGCAGCATAGCTGTTGACTGGGAGGTTAAACCACAAGCTAAAGAAACTATGACCCTTAACATAAATGCTCATGTTTTGCAGATAAGACGTTGATTCAGTGGATGCTAACACGAGACGAAACCAGCTTTGGACACCCTCATAAGAGGCTAAGTGGTCATGGTCACTTTGTGTCAGATGTTGTTATGTCATCCGATGGCCAGTTCGCTCTTTCAGGATCTTGGGACAAGTCACTGAGACTCTGGGATCTTAGCACGTAAATATCAAATTTTAGTTTTCTTTCACCAAAACAAAATTTGGCTGGACCTTGTTTTTCGCCAAAATTTCATTTCCACTCAATATCTTGAATGAATTGACAGAATTTCACCAAATTTTATATATTATATGCATTCATTTTGGCAAGATCTAGGTTGGGATTGTTACACATCATTTTTGAAAAATTTGTACCAGAGGTATGGCCCTTGATATACGCCATAATTTTGTGTCCGCTCAATAGCTCAGCCTTGAGAATGATTTGACAGAATTTCACCACCTTTAAGAAAGGTTGTTGTCAGTCACAAGGGAAAGTATTTGCACAAAGTACTGGTTGATCGCTTGTTCAAGCTTGCCCAGGTAAAAAGTGTGATTAGGTGAACTGACAGTCACGATATATGACCACAGCTGTTGACTGGGATGTCAGGGGACAAAATTTCCACTCGTCTGCTCATAATTACGAGTGAAATCTAGAAAGGCAGGGAAAAAGACTAACAGGGGCCCAGTAGCCCAGTGCCCCTAAATTTTGGGCTAGGCCCCTAAAACTAAAAGTTTAGGGGCCCAGCTTGCCCCTGAAAATTATAGTATGCAAAAGTATGTTGTTTTGTCAAATCTGACACTAGCTGTTGGAAGTTGACAAGTCTTGATTCAGCTGATTTAAAATACCTGTACTGTCAATATGGTAAATAATTAGAGGAATGCAGATTTTAAGTGTCTCTAACTTCATCTAATTATGAGTAAAGCAAATGTTTGGCAATGGTGTTGAAATTAGTTTAATTTACGGCTAAATCCTGGGCCCCTTAGTTTTGGGCTGGGCACCCAATCATTTTCTTTTAGGGGCCCAGCTTGCTCCTGCCGAAAAAAGGTCAGTCTGTATCCCTGAAAGGATGAGTAATTCTTCCCAAAACTTTTGTCCTGTAGGACGAGTGCTTTGAGAAAAATTGCTCAAGGAAATCATTACATATTGCTCCCTTATTTTCTTTATTGCATACCCTTTTAAAGGACAAGTGCATGTGTTTGCAGGATGAGTGAAAACTGTAAGTCACTCGTCCTGCAGGACAAGTGCAATATTGAAATATTTATTTTTGTCCCCTGGATGTAAATCAACAAATCAAACCAAACAGAATTTCCAGGGTTCCCACGGTCAGGGAAAAGTCAGTGAAAAATGAAAAAAGTTCAAGGTCAGGGAAAAGTCAGGGAATTTTGAGTTGAGTCAGGGAAATTTGAAATTTTGGTAAAAGTCAGGGAATTTTATAACAACTTGTCATATTTTTGAATGTTGATGATTACTGTTAAATTAAGTAGTAGATCATTAAGGAGTAGATCAATGTGTCTTAATTCAAGGAGACAAAAATATGATATAGAAGTTATAATAGAACACTGGATTGATATAATGCTGTTTTGAGTATGAAATGTAAAATCCACAAAAGTGTATACTGGTAAGAACCAGACGTGCACTCCTATACTGGAAAATATATTCTCATTAGAAGAAGAAGGTAAACATAATGACTTCTGTTTCTGTGGGGAAATACTGTTTTTCATTTTCTGTATTTCCATTTGTCTGTCTGTGACATTTTGTTTCTTAAATATCTTTTAGAGCTTATTTTAAAATTTTCTTCAAATGTCACCAATATGTTAAAATGCTAAAGTAAGACATTTGTAATACAACAATAAGGGGAATGGCCCAATTGTTTTCAAGTTATTTCTCTTTGTAAATCCTAATAGAGTATGCTTATGGAGAGACAGTGCCTATCAACTCAGTCATATCCCAGATTTTGTTACAAACAACATTAGATGCTTTTCTTTCATCATTTGGTTACATAAACAAGTATTGTCAAAATAATAGATATGTGAATTTATCTTTTAAGAAAGGGTTATACTGAAGGGGGCTAAACTAATATTTGCATGTTGATCAGGTCTTTTTGCAGTTTTTGGAGGAATTATATGGTAGATTGTCTTCAAACTTATGGCTACATTTAACATTTGTATGAAGAAGTTTTGCTGAAAATTGAATGACAGATTGGCATCTTTGAATATTTGGAAAATGTTTTTTCCTGCTTGCTTTTAATAGGTGTTATGCAGCTTCTCTTATTAAACCAAAAGACTGATATTAGGTACCTTACTTTTCCGTGGATAGTCAAGGAGTTTTTGATCCCAGCAGTACATACTATTGACCAAATGAGCATTTGCATGAAGTTTGATTGTTAGAAATTCTTGTCTTTATGAAATGGCAGCTGTGTTCACATTTTTCCTGCTTGTTTTCTGAAATAAAAGGTAATGTTTGTGCTATAATAGTTCATTTTTGGATTGAGATAACTCCTGCCACAGTTTTGATGAAACTGCATTAACCTTGGCCATTACATTGAAGACCAATTGAACATTTGCATGGCAAAGTTTCTTTTACTTACTACTCTGTGTTGTTTGTTTTATTGTTTTTATTGTTTTTCTTTTCCTCTGGGTGCATCATTATGGGGATAAGCTGCATCATTTGATTAGCATTCCATATAACTAATTGGGTTCCAAATTGACAGGCTCATTTTGTTGGCCTTTTGAAGTATGGGGCTATGACTGTGATCACATGCAAAAGATATAAAAGTTTCAGAGTGTATTACGAATGTCTTTATTATTTTAACATATTGGTGACGTTTGAAGAAAATTTTAAAATAAGCTCTAAAAGAAACTTGGTTTAAATATCATAGACGCATGATGCTTCTAAAGGTATAAAGAATTCTGGCCAGTGGTAAAATGACAGTTTTATATACCTAGCCAATTGGTCCTGTTTGTTTTTTAAGTAATGGTTACAGGGACTTTTTAATAAGAAGTTATATAATGCACTTATAGGCCAATATCTCATTTTTAATTTGAAGTTAAACATGGTTATTGGACAATTGCACAACAGATGCTTTCTGGTAGTAATGCTAGGCATTTTAGCACTACGGTAAGTCAAAGATCACCAGAAGACAAAAGATCAACTCAAGAGTTTTAATGAAAGGATCATAAATTGTACCTACACTATATAGGAACATTTGCTTGAAATTGCTGTATGTTCACTTATCATGTCCATAGATTACCCACAAAACTTGACAAATGCCGATATTTTGGGTCAGGGAAATTTGAATCTGGTCAGTGAAAAGTCAGGGAATTTTACTTTCTATAATTTGTGGGAACGCTGATTTCACCATGCTTTGGAAATCATGGAAAACCTGGAAAATCACAAAAAAGTTCCTTGCATTGAAGGAGGAAGAGGGTACTGTATTATGCAATATTGAAGCTGGTCTTACAAGAAACTTGTGTTAGTGTATTTTTTACTTTTATGGCGAAATATTCGGCATTCCTGAAAATGTCCCCAGATTCCTGAAAAATGCCTTCTATATTCCTGAAGAGTGCCATTTAGGGTTGGCATCTCTGGGCTACAGTCAGATTCTCTGACAATTCTAGGTTATTTTAAAAAACAACAACCATTTTTTATACCCCGCCACACTTTAGTGTCGGGGTATTATGTTAAACCTTTCGGTGTCTGTCCGTCCGTCCGTCCGTGCTCACCATTTCCGATCGATAACTTGAGTATTTATTCACGGAATTTTTTCAAATTTTGCATACATATTGTTATCGGCAATGAGTGGTATGGGATTGTTAATGGGAAAAATCCGTCCATTTTTAACGGAGTTACTGCCCTTTTTCGTATTGGAAAAATGGTT
The DNA here is from genome assembly GCA_964019695.1 of Loripinus fragilis. Classification (NCBI taxonomy): domain Eukaryota; kingdom Metazoa; phylum Mollusca; class Bivalvia; order Lucinida; family Lucinidae; genus Loripinus; species Loripinus fragilis. Next base: position 1,585,113 of record OZ026516.1, read on the forward strand.
TCTGGCCTGTTATTCCTTTACTGTTCATGATATCTGAATGAAACTTCACAGATATGTTGCACATCAAAGGTTACATATTGTGACTAAGGCACGTCACTCTGACTTTCCCAGTTTGTGAGTTATCCGCCCTTGATAGGTCTGAAAAAAGGTTTTTGACCTATTGTTCCTTTACTATATGGAATATCTGAATATAACTTCACAGATATGTTTCACATCAAAGGTAACATATTGTGACTAAGAACCGTCACTCTTACCTTTCCCGTTTGTGAGTTATCCGCCCTTGATTGAATTAAAAAATGTCTTTTACCCGTAGTTCCTTTACTATGTGGAATATTTAAATGAAACTTTACAGATATGTTTCACATCAAAGGTTACATACTGTGACAAAGAACCATCACTCTTACCTGTCCAGTTCATGAGTTATCTGCACTTGATTGATCTGAAAAATGGTTTTTGACCTGTAGTTCATTTACTATATGGAGTTTCTGAATGAAACTTCACAGATATGTTGACCATCAAAGGTTACATATTGTGGGTAAGGATCGTCACTCTTACCTTTCCAGATTGTGAGTTATCCACCCTTGATTGATCTGAGAATTGGTTTTTGACCTGTAGTTCATTTCATCCGTCCGTGCTCACTGTTTCCGATCGATAACTTGAGTATTTATGCACAGAATTTTTTCAAATTTTGCATACATATTGTTATTGGGGATGAGTGGTATGGGATTGTTAATGGGCAAAATCCGACCATTTTTGATGGAGTTACTGCCCTTTCTCCCTTTAAAAAATGGTTTCTGGCCTGTTATTCTTTTACTGTTTATGATATCTGAATGAAACTTCACAGATATGTTGAACAGCAAAGGTTACATATTACAACAAAGGACCGTCACTCTTACCTTTCCAGTTCATGAGTTATCCGCCCTTGATTAATCTGGAAAATGTTTTTGACCTGTAGTTCCTTGACTATATCTGAATGAAACTTCACAGATATGTTGACCATCAAAGGTTACATATTGTGACTAAGGACGTCATATCACTGTCTATCTCAGTTCTGTTGCTATTTAGGCATTATATATCTCACAAAATAACTTTTGGTGCCCCCAGCAGTGGCAGGGTATTATGCAGTGCTTGCGGTGCTTTTATTCAGTTTAAAAATTGCATTTAGTGACATTTGGATCTTTCCGACACCAAAGGTGTTAGGGGTATCTTTTTTTTTTTTTTTGTAGAAAAACCAAATCTAGTACAGGAAAACTCTTTCTTGTATAAAACATTAAACTCCAGCTGTTAAGTTTTTAGACTTAATTTTTCGCAATAACTTTTTTGTCTTCAATTTAAGCAAACTGTGTTCGCGATGAAAAGTATTCAGGAACATCTCCGCCAACTTCTCCAAATGGTTCCAACATCCTAGATGCTGCAGGTTCCTCTGTGCTTAGATGCACTCTTTGAATATTTTAACCAAAAAGCGCAAATAAACAAAGTCCAAGATGTCAGTCAAAAATGTACATTGCACTGCCCTAATTCAATTACTAAAGCGATGGATGGCTTGTTCAAATATAATAGAAATCGCGCCTGATTCGCTCGTGCATTAAACTAGTAGGGTCATCTCAAAACCGTTCATTTCATAGCACGTGCATAAGAAAGAAATGGCACGTCATGCGATAACTCAGCCTTTATTCCTACAAATGAGCCTGCTTTAAGTTGATTCTGCATATGCACGGTAAATTCTGAGTACGTTAACGCCGGCAGTTTTATGTTATGCACAGCCTTTAAAGAACGGGATATGCACCGCTTCTGAATATTTTTTTGAAACTACTCCTTTCTGTCACGCATACAAGAATTATACCTGTCATTAAAAGACTTAGAAATTTAGGATGAATTCAATTTATTGCAAAATCTTCATCTATATACACAAAAATCTGTTTGCGCCACAAGCACAAGACCTTTTGGAGAAGTTGGCGGAGATTCTCCTCTACAACTTTCATCGCGAACACATTTTGCTAAAATTGAAGACAAAAAAGTTATTGCGAAAAATTAAGTCTAAAAACTTAACAGCTGGAGTTGAGTTATCTTTCCAGATTAGACCTTAATAGACATTTATACTAACTTACAGGACTTTAATTAAGAGTCGGCTAAAACACAGTATTGGTGCTGATGAGTGTCTCACTAGGCAAAAAATAAAGCACTCAATACAATAATATATTATCATTTTCTACATTGGTTTTTACACATCTTACCTAAAACTAGTCTTTGTTTTTGAAAATATTCCCTCATATAATTTTTTTTATACTTTTACTTCTGCCTGTTAATAGGTTACAGACACTACACCTAAGATATAACATGCAAGATCAGAGCAAAAATATAAATATCTGCAGTTCTTTTTCTCTGAAACAACAATGGGAGAAACTGGTTAGCATTATGAGAGATAAACACTTAAAGATGCAAAATGTAAGCATTTCTTTACGACAACCATTGGCTGAATTTATCATAAATTGCCCTCTATCAGATTGCATCTCTTCACTTTTACCAGAAGTATATCTCAATGCTTAAAATCATTTTCTGAATGCAGTAAACCAAACTTAATGACATCAAAGTAATTACAGTAGTCCAAAAGGTCAACTATCAAAAAAATATTCTTTGTCAAAGTGCACTTAAATTCTGTCCCATGTTCCATGTAGTGTCTGTAACTTTTTCTGATGCTAATTTCTCATAGATTCCAATTGTCATGACAATGAAACTTTGTCTATCTGATATTTATGTTGAATGGCATAAAATATTAAAAGGAAGTTATTCTGAGATTGAAAATCTTCAAGATTTCGCTTCATGAATTGTCCAGGTTACAGACACTACAAAAATTTACTTTTTTTCCTGACTGAAATGTTCTATGGTCAGTGATTTTGTTACCTGCGCATCCTGCATCTTTTGCGCGTAAGTTTTTATTTCAGCGAGTCCCGGGATGCAATAGCATTGCAGACTTGTCATTAAAAATAGTGTTTTGGACTCATAAGTTTGCAGTTGGGACTCATTGATATTGGAAACAGCGAGTCCCAGGACCCATAAGCCCAAAATTGTAAATGAATCACTGATGGTGTGAAGCATTGGACTAGCCTGGAATGCAAACTGTTTTTTTGGAAACTATAGTCTTTAAGGATATAAAGGAAATGAATTTTATTTAAATAAACACATGTCTTGTATAATCATGGGTATAGTACAGTGTATTAGTGTCATTCTTGCAGTTTTTATCAAAAACACTATCTTTTGGAATTTCAGGAGAAAATCCACAATTTTTGACTAATTTCTTGAATTCAAATTGCAAAATGTAGAAGATAAATGTCGTTATAAGATGCAAACATTTCTGTTTCAATAGTTAAATAGGAAACATGATTTGATTTTCAAAATGAGACTGCATAACGATTAGAAATGGCCATTTTGGGAGCACATTATATACCATATCTCCAAAATGGGCAATGCTAACAGCTTGAAATTTTCGGGCAAACAAGATCTGCCAATGTCTTTCTGCATAACTCTTATAAAGTGTTCCTTTATGACACAGTTTTTTTGGTAGCATAGATATAACATGAAAAAAATCAAATCAGCACCAATACCATGTTTTAGCCGAGTGCACAACAGGAAAATATTTTGTTTATTTATCAACCAAAACATAAATTGTGGGTAATCAAAAGAACCGTCTCAATGAGACGTCTCTTTTGAGCACCCAAAACATATGTTAAAATTATGGGTAAGAAAATATTTAAAGCTTTACGCAGAAATTTTTTGTTTATCTAAACCTATGAACTTAGATTTAAATATGGTTTCAGGTCAAGTACAACAAGACAATTCAAAGGCCATACTAAAGATGTCATGAGTGTTGCCTTCTCAGCTGACAACAGACAGATCGTCTCTGGATCAAGAGACAAAACCATCAAGCTGTGGAATACCCTAGGAGTCTGCAAATACACTATCACGGTAATTTTTTTTGCTAGCACAGGAGAATTCTGTACTAATCACAATTGTGCGCAGAGAAGACATGGATAAAGCTGTGCATCAGCACAATCTCCCCAGACTGGCCCAGAGCCTTCTTGCATACTCAAACAGGTTTGCCACAGTCAGGGGAAAAAGTCTGGAAAATTCAAATTTTTCCAGGTAAGGGAAAAGTCAGAGAATTTCATTTTTAGTCCGGGAAATTGAGGAAATTCGGGGGAATTTAAAAGAAAGTTGATATTTAACAGGATTTTATTTTCTATAAATTGCAAGCTTTTTATTTTCAGAACAATATACTTAGAATTCTAAGGAAATATTCAGAAACATTCCTTTGTCTATGAACATCATGGTTTGAGGTTTTTCTTTGAAGATTAAATCAGCAAGTTAAAATATTTGTTAGGGCTTCCAAGTTTACACGTGTGAACGGAAGTGTTTCGTGTTTATGCAATAAACGTTTACAAAAATGACCTACCGTTTAAACAAATTTTAGCACGTGACAACCTTCATGGTTCATTAACAGCATCTTCTAATGTAAAATAGTGTTGTTTTTTTCAGTTGTTAAAGTTTCTGACATAATTAATTAATAAAATTAGAACTACGGCGGACATGCTCAGCGGACACAGTGACCGATGTCCGTTGTGATGAAAATGTCCTGAATCTCACTGTGCTAGGCATATTCATCAGATACATGTATGTAAATTCACACCTTTATGTCCTTAATATTAGGTGGAAACGCACGTGAAAGCATATGGCTTCAAACTGTGTTGTCGTTTTTCACTTCCCATCGATGTCAATTTCAGCTGCCTATGTGACGATTGGCAGTTACATCTCGCGCGTGTCAACCAATTACACATTTGCTATTGTTTATAAGGGAAGACACACTAAAGAAATGTCGGTTATCGATGAGCCTGCGCATGTTGCAGTCAGGTTGCAATTACTTGAAATGAGTTCTATCACAACACCTAACCAAACAATCTCGAATGTTTGCACAAGGTAAAATATTTTAAGAGCTCTTTTTTTTAGGAAAAATATTATGGCGATTTTTACAGATATGCGACAATGAAAAAATTCAGTACGGTAATTGCGTGTAAACGGAATCGTTTCGATTTCTAGAATTCGTGTAAACGTTTACAAAATTTCGTAAACGTGGAAGCCCTAATATTTGTACAAAATTTTGGAATTTTCTATGAATGGGTACATGACTATTATAATATTGGCCTTCAGAAAGGGTCGGGTCGGAAAAACAGGGATTTTCCTAGGATTCATTTTGGGCTGAATATCCGCCTCTTCCCAATCCAAAAACAAGTAAAAACTTCACAAAATAGTAAACAACATTCTGAATTCCTTAGCTCTACATTTTGGTAAAAAAAATCATGAAAATCTGACTCGAAATAGCAAAGATACAGATGTTTGCAATAGACTCTTTTCACATTGCTAGTGCGCATGTAACCTCGGGTACTGGACCTCTACCAAGTTTGTTCAAAAACATGAAAAATCTTCTTATCTGAAACCGCAAGATCTAAAGCATTGATATTTGGTTTGTAGCATCATCTACTAAATTTGTTAAAATAATGAATGGCCCTGGGGCCAAAATGACCACTGTAGGTGTCACAAGGGAAGTGGCCAGCATTCAACAGATACTTCAATATATATGCTTTAAACAAAATTCAGGTGATCGCTTCAGGGCCACTTGGCCCTCTTGTATATAAGCTCAAAAGGTCAAGTTTTTCTTGAAAATTACGAAGAGAAGGTGCCCCATCTTTGAAAAAAAGTATTGTGGCTGTTCATATGGTGGTCATTATGGCCACAACGGTCAGCCCATTTTACTACATACTGAAACAGACAAAAATGCCAAGGTTGCACAGGCTTGAACATGTTGAAAAGTACTTGAATATACAGGGCTTTCTTGAAAAGTCCCTGAAAATTATATTTTGCCTTATAAAGTACTGGAAAATCACTCTTAAGGCCCTGAAAAGTCTTTGAATTTTACAATTTTCTGTAAGATTTAACACTGTTGATGGAGACCGAAAATTAAAATCAGTATACTTTATTTGGTGCTGCACCAAAAAAAGGCACAACAATTTGTACGCGATTTTTCTAATACTAATTTCTTAATTATCTCAGTTTAGCATTATGGAAAATTTTAACACATGTATAATTGTAAATCTACATTTTCAAAAAGAGTCCTTGTGAACAGTAAGAAAAGTCTTTTCGAAGTCTTTGAATCTAACACAATCCTGCCTGTAAAAACCCTGGTTCATGATTTTGGAAATTTGGAACTTTATGTTGTTTTTGTGTCTGATTGTAGGATGAAGCCCACAATGATTGGGTGTCGTGTGTCAGATTCTCTCCAAATACAGCCAATCCTATCATTGTTTCATCAGGATGGGACAAGAAAGTCAAGGTTAGTATGATATCACATACCCCCATGGACCAGGCCGCATAGCGCAGTCGGTAACGCAGGCTTTCAGATGTATGGTGGGCCGGGTCATTGTCCCATGATTTCAAAATATGACCCATCACTTTTCAAGGCAGTGGGCCCAGTCATCCCATCTTTTTTTAAGTTTATAGTTCTGAAAAAATCTTACTTTAATAAAAATATTATCTTACAGCAAGTATATGAACTCCACAAAACAGAAAGTACATGTAGGTTGTCAATACAGTAAGACATGTCTTAAGCAGCCATTCAAAAAAGACAAAACAAAGATCTCAGTAACAAATGGTAGCTTAATGAATGTCGAAAGGATTGCAGAATGCTCCCCTTGGAGCATTCTGCAATACTTTTGACCTATATTAAGCGATAATTGGTCTTCTTTTTTGAGTGGCCACTTAAGACAGGTTTTACTGTTTTATCAGCAGTCAATATACCTATATGCATACAAGTGTCTGTGTCAGTGTGCAGGTAAAATATACTACTAATAGTTTGATATGCTTGGGCCCATCATTTCAGAAAATGACCCATTTTTTGCTCCATGGGTCACTTCGGCCCACCAATGTTGAAAAAAAAATCTGAAGCCCTGGTAACGTGTCTGGCAATAGATGCGAGTCTGACTGCAGATCCAGGGGTCGCGAGTTTGATCCCGGCCCGTTCCCATACTTTCGTGGAGAATGATCATGAAATCATTCTTATGGTCAGTCTCCTCCCTTCCGCTGAATCATTCAAGAAGGGTTGTTGTCAGTTACAAGCGAAAGTATGTGCACGAAGTACTGGTTAACTGCTTGTTAAAGCTTGCCCAGGAAAAAGTGTGGTTAGGTGAACTGACCGTCCCGCCATGACCATAGCTGTTGACTTGGGAAGTAAAGCAACAAAGCAAACAAACAAACAAACATACCCCCAACTTTTAGATACGAAAGTCAGGAGACTTAATGATAAAGGCCCCACAATTCTATACTAATTTTCATAAACTAATATCTTTAGTAATGTACTAGCATTTCCTTAGTAGAATTTAAACGTGTAAATCAGTATTTTTCTTAGGTTTTTCAGTCCTTGAAAACAGTAGGAAAGTCTTATAGAAGTTCTTTTAGAGTCCTTGAATTTTACACAATCTTGCCTTTATGAACCCTGATAAAGTGTGGATAAGATAGAACAACTGAAGAAGTGGGTGGTGTACTTGGAACTACAGAAACTTACACCAAAGTACTAGAGCTGGGACGATTCATCGATATATCGATTTGTACTATTGTGCATATTTTAACTAGTTGTGTTTTATTGTTTACCCGTACTATTTATACCCCCGGTACGAAGTATATAGGGGGTATATAGTTTTTGCCTTTTCTGTAATTATGTTTGTTGGTTTGTCTGTTTGTTTGTCTGTAAACTTTTTTTTTCGTCAAAGATTTCTCAGCAACTACTTGGGTTAGGATTCTGAAATTTGGTACAAGGCTTGATAGTGATGAGTTGTATTGTGTAACAAAAGAACAGCCACATATTGCTTATCAGTCCCTTTATTTGTTCATTTTTCTTTCTCTCCAATGGAAAATTTTTTCGTCAAAGATTTCTCAGCAACTACTTGGGTTAGGATTCTGAAATTTGGTACAAAGCTTGATAGTGATGAGTTGTATTGTGTAACAAAAGAACAGCCACATATTGCTTATCAGTCCCTTTATTTGTTCATTTTTCTTTCTCTCCAATGGAAATTTCTGTCACAGATTTCTCAGCTCCTATCGGAGCCAGTGTTTTCAAATTTTGTTTACATCTTCAGGATGGCAAAGTGTACTGTGTAAATGGAAATTAAGATGCTTATCCCCATTTTGCCTTCTTTTTTCAAATTTTCATTTTTTCCTTCTTTCTCTCTTATATAATACATATGGACATTTTTTCTGTCAAAGATTTCTCTGCAACCACTTGAGTTAGGACTCTGAAATTTGGTACAAAGCTTGATAGTGATGAGTTGTATTGTGTAAGAAAAGAACAGCCACATATTGCTTATCAGTCCCTTTATTTATTCATTTTTCTTTCTCTCCAATGAAAATTTCTGTCGCAGATCTCTCGGCTCCTATTGGAGCCAGTGTTTTCAAATTTAGTGTACACCTTCAAGTAGGCTAAGTGTATTGTGTAAATGAAAATAAAGATGCTAAAGCTCATTTTGGCTTCTTTTTCAATTTTTCCTTCTGTCACTCCTATATAACACATATATATGAACGTTTTTTGTCAGAGTTTTGTCAGCAACTACTTGATTTAGGATTATGAAATTATTTGTGTACTTTCAGGTAGGAGAAGTGTATTGTGTAAATGAAAACTAAGGTGCTAATCCTCATTTTGCCTTCTTTTTTCAAATTTTCAATTTTTCCTTCTGTCACTCTTATATTATAATACATATGGACATTTTTCATCAAAGTTTTCTCAGAAACTACTTGATTTAGGATTATGAAAACTTTGACAATTTTGTCTTTTCTCTGAAAGTGTTACAACCTCTGATGGCTACCGCCGGGGGTATGTGAGCTTCGCTCACTTGCTATATTTTAACCTAGCCTTGGTGACGCTAATGACCCAAAAGGGTTGATGCGTTGTTAAACTCTAGCTCATCATCTTCATCCAGATATCGATGAACCTTGATATGAAAGCCAACGATATGTATCGATAAACAATCCTAAAAGGGATCGATATTTTAACAGAAATTGATGAGAAATTACCATGGGAAAGCACAGTTTTTATCAGTTTTAAAATCCTCGTTTAAGTTCTATTTTTCGGTCCTGAGTGAAAAACCTGTTTAAAATTCCTTGGTGATGAGGTCTAGCCCACAATAGATGTCAATATTCATGCCTACTACAGTGCAATTAACACTAGAAATTCGGGCAGGTTGAATGCAAGATTGTTAGATGGCCTTAAGTACCTTAAAACTTATATATGTGGCCCAGATTACAAGATTTCAAGATGTAGGACTGGGTCATAATTTTTGGTTTTCATGGGTTTGTGGTGGGGGTTGCACTCCGGGAAAGTGAACGGAAAACTACCTAAGTTCATGTTTTGTATCAAATTAAAGGTGAATGATAAAGGGTAGAACAATAAATACTCTGAAAATTAATAAACAAATTTTTCTGGTGAAATCTGGGAAGGTGGGTCCCCAAACATCTTTAAAGGTTTATTATGTACAGTTCTTTGTCATTTTAGGTGTGGAATCTGACTAACTGCAAGCTAAAGACAAACCATTTTGGTCATCATGGTTTCCTTAACTGTGTTACAGTTTCACCAGATGGTTCTTTGTGTGCTTCAGGAGGAAAGGTAATCGATGCAGCAAGAGCAAGTCTAAAACACTCTTACTGCTGCAGTAGGGCTGCCACGCTTATGAAATTTGGTAAACGTTTTCACGAGTTCCAGTAACCGAAACGATTCTGTTTACACGTAACTTCGAGATTAAATTTTTTTCATTGTGCAGATCGGTAAACCCTAAAAACCATTTGAAAAATGTACCTTGTGCAAATATTCGAAATTGTTTCTGGTTGAGTGTTGTGATAGAACTCATTTCAAGTAATTGGAAAGTGATTGCAACATGCGCAGACTCATTCATTACAGACATTTTCTTCAGTTGCAAGCGTGTAATTAATGAGTGGACACACACAAGACATTACTGCGAATCGTCACGTACGCATCAATACACACGCCGACAGGAAGTAAACAAAACAATTCACATACGTCTCCTTTTTGCCTTTACATAAATAGCTGTTAAAAATGCAGGAATATAAACAATCTGATTTGATGATCCAGATCGAGAAGTGATGTATCACTGTTAAAGAGAATATTTTTTCATTAGGCAATGCTATTAATAAACCACGACGCTTGTCACATGCTAAAGTTCATGTAAACGGTAGGTCAATTTTGTAAACGTTTATTGCAGAAACACAAAACAGCGCCGTTTACAAGTGTAAACGTGGCAGCCCTATACTGCAGTACTACAGATCTGCTGAAAATTCCAACTTCTCCAAGTGGGACTGGAACCTGGGCATTTAGATCCTGCAGCCCAGGTTCGATTCCCTCCTGGGTGGATTTGAATTTTTCTGCACCCTGAGACATCATAGGTAAAGATAAATAGAGGAGCTTATTTAAGTGCTCAATGTTTTGTTGAGTTTGAACCGTGACATGAGATTTCCAACAATGTGGTATGTGGGACCAGCAAAGCCTCAGATCAGCCTGTGCATACACACAGTTTGATCAGAGCCTTTGCTAGTCGCTTAAATATTCTATGAGTGTTAAGCTACTGCCTGAACACCATTTGGAGTTTCTAAGCTTCAAAGGAGTCTGCACAGGCTTGTCTGAGTCTACACACTTCAAAATGCCACTTTGTTGGAAATCACATGTTGTGGTTCATTTATAAAACCAGTTGAGGAAGAGATAAAATGGGAGTGCTCATGTTTTATTGAATTTATTAAATGAGTTGAGGAAAAGAGATAAAATGCGAGGCTTGCTGAGCATATCTCTTTCGCAAGCCAAGCATTTCATCTCTTTTTCGCAACGAGTTTAATATATTAAATAATACAAGAGCATAAATGTTAGATTCTATTTATCATATGACATTAGAATTACTTTGAAATCTCATTTCTGCCATAAAAACATTATAATTTTGTCATTATGTACGCAATGTTGTTATGGAAGTCCTAACGTGTCCCAAAAATCTGTAAACCACTAGTGGTTGATAGATTTTATTGCATGGCATTATTGCACACCCAGACGCGACATCATATGATAAATATTTTTGACGTAAAATTGTGATTCTGTTCCTATCCATTAAATTTAATATGTGGTTTGTGTGCTCAAATGTTGTTGAGAAATGAAAGAAAATTTTCGATTATGTATTCTAATCTTTTGTTGTCTGCATCTTTTTTTCTTCAAATTAATGTGTTCAAAAAAGTCTTCTACGAATACCGTCAGTCAAATAGTTTGGATACAGATCTGATCTGGGTCCAAACTGTACTCAGTTTGGTCATCATTTTTTATTGCCAAATGGTAAAATGTAATGATGAGAAAATGGGCAACATCATGGAAATTTGTGTTTGTATAATGAAGCCTGTTAAATGTTAATGTATCCTCACAGATGACCAATCTATTTAAATTACTGTGATATAAAAGAAATGGCTCATATCAGGCCCCCAGATAAGAGAGCGTAACTGAAAATTATTTTTCTTAATTCTCAACCAAAACACATGTTTAAACGGATGGATTAGAAAATAATCGCAATTTTACGCTGAAATTTTTTGCTTAACTGGCCCTATGTCATATTACTATAAACTTGATGTCACACTGGCAGCCAGTGTTAGAAGATATTGCTGGAAATGTTAAAAAAAAATTATATTGACATTGTTTTGTTGCAAAGTGACATGCTTTGTTGCGTAGTGACATTGTTTTTGATGCATAGTGACATTGTTTTTGATGCATAGTGACATTGTTTTGATGCATATTTTCAGGATGGTCAAGCTATGTTGTGGGACTTGAATGAAGCCAAGCATCTGTATACACTTGATGGTGGTGGTGCAATCAATGCCCTGTGCTTCAGTCCTAACAGATATTGGCTCTGTGCTGCTACAGGACCAAGCATTAAGATCTGGGTGAGTTTTCAGGGGCAACAGAAACAATGTGTCCTCATTATAGCCCTGCTTTGAAAAAGTTTGGTCCATCATTCCGTCAGTCATACTTTGGTTTCCACTCAATATCTTGAACACATTGATAGAATTTAACCAAATTTTGTATATGCATAATAAGCAGCATTGATATTGACAAGAGCTAGATTGGGATTGTTATGCATCATATTTTGCACATGTCATTTTCGTTTCCGCTCAATATCTTGAGAACTAATTGATAGAATTCGACCAAATTTTGTATGTGCATTGAAAATGACAATATCTACCTTGGAATTGTTTAATACCTGTCATTTTTCCCAAATTTGTAACAAAGAGTTATGGCCCTTGATTGATGTCAGATTTTTGTTTCCGCTCAATATAATAAGTAATTGATAGAATTTGACCAAATTGCTCAATATCTTGAGAACTCACTGATAGAATTTGACCAAATTTTGTAAGTGAATTGATACATACAAGATCTAGCTTGGGAATGTTACCTGTCATTTTTCGCTAATTTTTAACTGAGTTATGGCCCTTGTTGAGCTAGAAGTGTTCAAAGTGAGCTATTGTGATCACTCAATGTCCATCATCTGATGTGAGTTGTTCATCATTAACAAGTTGCTTTAAATGTCATTTGCATAACACTGGGCCAGTTTAATCGAATTCCGCAGCGACATTTCACTAATAACCACCCTTAAACCTCTACCAAATTATTTTAAAGCAGAGATGCCAACCTTTCTGATTTTTGTGAAATCCTACAGATTTTTAGGATCAATTTCCGCATTACGATTTCCGACTTCAAAATTCCGACAAATATCGATTTTAAAACGGTACCAGATAAAATACAGTTACACCGATTTATACTACAGTTTTCTAAATCACGGGTAGTAAAATGAAATACAGACTGGTTTGTGGGTTATTTATTTGGAAAAACGTTTCTGTAGCCGGTTAAAACTTGTGAGTCTCAGAACCCAGAATTTTGTCGCCTGCTGATGATCTTTGCAAACAAGGACCTCTCAGGGTTCATCCTAGGATGGGCCCGATCCATTTTGTGAGAAAACTATTAATGTTTTGCTAAAATTGACTTTATTTTTGGTTGGGCCCCATATTCAAGCTATTCAAATCTCATGTCAATTGTGCTCTAATGTGGATATTAAGGATTCTTGGGCCCATCAAATTTTGCAAAGGGCCCATAAAAATTTCAAATGGCCCATTAAAATTTGGAAATTTGCATGTATTTGAATGGGATATGGGCCATCGGCCCATTTTAAGGGCCCATCACCATTTTAGGCTAGGATGAGGCTCTGACGGTGGTAATGGGAATCACAGTGTATCGCTGCCTATAATTTTGATAAAAATTAAAGTCGATCAAATGCTTCCATCTCAATATATAAGCTCCCTGTTGGTCTCTATTTTATGATTTTGCATTTGATTTCTTATTTCCATGAATGTACGGCTTTATTTTGGGGCTAAAATGATCACTTTTTGTTTTATACATATAGGAAATAGAAAAATATTTTTAAAACATCATTCCCCCCCCCTGAGTTCCAACTAATCCTTTTACATGTAAGTGTATTCTAATATTTTACATAATAAATGTGAAAAGCTAGTTGGAACTGGGGGGGGGGTGGAGAATGATATCCCACAGCCTAAAATGTGACGTCTGGGCGAGTCAGAACATTAGCATTTGGATTTTTGGTGTGCTCTCTTGGAAATATTTTTTTCCAGTATAATGAAATAATTAGTACAAGTAAGCTTCCTTTTCATAACCCATTAGTCGTGAAATATTACAACATTTTTAGCATATTTTTCTTTAGATTATGAAAAGTGTCCTTTTACTAAATTCAGTTGGTAGATTATTTTGCACATATACTGTATATATGCAATACACATAAACTACATGGCCCTTGACTAGGTGTACTGTATGCATGGATGAATGGTTATAGCACATTTCTGCATAATAATGCACCAGCTAAATACATTGTCATCAAGGTTGAATTTGGACTACAGTTGCACTCAAAATATTTCTTAACAAATTAGATAGAAAAAAACAACAACAAAAATAATCATTAAAATGCTCATGATTTTGGACTTTAAAATACTTTCGCTGTGATTTGTAATCGAGTATTGATGATATAATACCCTTACACATGAAAATATTTAATTTCTAAATGTTTTGGCGAAGTCAAATTTTGCAACCCCTTCCCCCTTTGGTAGTGTCTCCAGTTTTGTAGTAAGGGTCTGCCTGTCCAGTTATAACCTTAATTCGTTCTTAATACATCAAGCGTCCTATTCAAAAGGATACCAGTGATATCTTATGCATATAGGGAAGTTTTGGGAAGCATCTGAAAAATAGGCAGATACCCTATCAAAGTGTCAGAGGTCCTTTGGAACGAGACCAAGCCCGACAAAACGTCGGGCCTGATCTGGATCCATTCTGTTTGTCATTCTGATAATATTCCTGAAATAGTATTTCAAAAAAGTAATTCAAAAAATATCTGCAGATGACAAAAAATGATGAAAATTTGAGACACAACGTGATTTCCAACAATGTGGCATTTTGACAAGTGAAGACTCAGTCGAGCCTGCGCAGCCTCCTTTTAAGCTTAGAAACTCCAAACAATGTTCAGTCAGTAGCTTAAAAATCATAGAATATTCAAGCGACTAGCAAAGGCTCTGATCAGACTGCGCGAATGCGCAGGCTGATCTGAGGCTTTGCCGGTCGCACATACCACATTGCTGGAAATCTCATGTCGCGCCTCCGTACATGGTATTACTGTTATATTTTCAGGATCTGGAAGGCAAGATTGTGGTAGACGAGTTGAAGCAAGAAGTGATATCTAAGGCTGAGTCAAAGGCAGAACCTCCTCAGTGTAAATGTCTTGCGTGGTCAGCTGATGGGCAAACCTTGTTTGCAGGATACACGGACAATATCATTAGAGTCTGGCAAGTCTCCATGGCTGCTAGATAGAATACAAAAGAGGACTTTTATGAAGACTCCCAACAGAAATTGTGCTAATTTATAAAAGTTTATCCCATCTGGAAACGACACATAAATAAAATATCTGCTGGTGATGTCAAGAACAGTAAAATTACTTAATTTAAAGGGCCATAACTCTGTTAAGTAAAATTACTGTTTGAAGAAGAATTTGTCTTTAGTTTTCTTTTCTGTCCTGGTGAATTTTGATTGATGCAGCAACCTATATGCATTCTTAATACAGGTCTCCAGATAAGGCCAAAAGAAAAATATGTCTTGTTTCCTGAATCCAGTTATGTCTCCAAAAATTTTCTGGGTGGTAGCCTGGTAGGTAGGCAAACTTTTTTTGTAGCCCCACTTTGAAGCGGTAAAACAATAAATCGCTTTAAATGATCAATATATATTACACAAAAATTAAACAATCTAATCAACGTTATCTTAAACATCTTTTTTAGTCAAGTTTTAGTATAATTTAAATTAAATGTGATAGTGTTAGCTCAAATCACAACATAGACATGATGGTTATAAAGATAGGCAAGCATGTTTGGTATCATGTTTGAGATCGGTTTGCTTATTGCATCTTTTAAAATATCAAACCTCTGTTTATACACACTAGTGAGAAACTTTAATTCATGTGACTGCATATGCCCTAGTAAAATTATATATAATCTATATGTAAACTGGCAAAGGTCAAACTATTCAGCGAAATCCATCGTGGGCCCAAAAACAACCAAAACAGTTACATGTCCTTTCATATGAAGTCTCCTTAGGATTGAGGTGCGGAAATCTATACAAATGATTGTGGTTACGTGACCAAGATGGGTGCCACACCCATATACAGTATAAACCTATCAAACATGACCAATGATCTAGGGCCTTTGGGAAATTGTTCATACAAGTGCCCAAGGGCATTGATCGTTTGGTTACAGAGAAGATTTTGAATGAAGTGTTTTACCACAATTGAGCCATGGTGTGTGGTTTCCAACAATGTGGCATTTTGACATGATTAGACTCGGACAAGCCATTTACAGCCTTCTTTTTAGCTTAGAAACTCCAAATGATGTTCAGTCAGTAGCTTAACACTCTTAGAATATTCAAGCGACTAGCAAAGGCAAGAATTTGCACAGGCTTGAAAAGAACTTGAATATACAAGACTATCTTGAAAAGTCCTTGAAAATAAAATTTACAAGAGCATTCAACACTGATTTTGAGGCCTAAATCAGTATAAAATTGCGGTGTCTTTAATTGGTGCAGCATATGCTGCACCAAATAAAGTCACCACAATTTTATACTGATTTTCTAAAACAAATATCTTGAGTAATGGACTCTAGCATTTCAGAAGTTGAATTTTAACATGAAAATCAGTATTTTTCATAAGTTTTTGGTCCTTGAAAACGGTAGGAAAGACTAAGTCCTTGAAATGTCCTTGAATTTTACACTAACTTGCCTGTATGAACCCTGAAGGCTCTGATCAGACTGGGAATGCTTTGCTGGTCGCACATACCATTGTTGGAAATCTCATGTCGAGGCTCAATTATATTGGTGTGGTGGCCATCTTGACAATGTCCTTGCCCAAAACAATTTTGAACAAACTTTTGTTCCCCCACCATATGAAAATTTAGTTTAATTGGCCCTGTGGTTTATGATAATATGTTAAAATATGTTGTTGGCAATCAAACAGAAGCCACTTCAGTTGAAAGGTTAACCTTGACTTAGTACCTAACTATAGTCATTGTCTCATTATGTTAAATATACATAAAGGCATATATTCCTGTCCAATCGAGGTCATTAGTTGAACAACTAATTAGGGACAGTTTCAGTATCTCAATGGATTAAATGGGCCCAAAGAAGGGACTTACCCGTATGAAACAAACTTTCTCTCACTTAAGATAGATATCAATATTTTATCATTAAAATCATCTTTCCCTCAAAGAAAGATTGATTTACAAACAGAACTACAAGCAACTGCAGTATCTGTCACTCTTGACAAAGAAATAACCATATGTTCTGTATATATTCCCCCATCATTTTCTCTTAATTCTCAACACCTGGACAGTTTACTACAACAACTTCCTTTTCCTTATATCATATTAGGTGACTTCAATGGTCGCAATATCCTCTGGGTGGTAAAAACAATGATTCCAGAGGTGAGCTTATCGAAAATTTCTTAAAAAAAAATGATATATGTATTATGAATGATAAATCATACACTTATCTTTCTACAAGTGCAAAGTCCTTTTCCTCTATTGATCTTTCCTTCTGTCACCCATCACTCTTTCTTGATTATAATTGGTCTGTGTGTAAAGACCAACATAATAGTGATCACTTTCCTATCATCATTGAACAGAACACTTTTTCCACTGAGGACCACAATCCAAAGTGGAAATTAAATAGAGCCAACTGGGATCTATTAAATACTCTATGCACTGGTGAATTAATACCAGAAAACTTCAAAGAATCTTCTGATCCCATATCTGACTTTACTTCTTCTCTTATAGAAATATCTAAAGAATGTTTTCCTCAAACCTCGACAAATCCATCTAAAAGTAATCCATGGTACAACGACGACTGTAAAGAAGCAATTAAACAACGTAAACAAGCGCTATCTAAATTTAAAAAATCTCCAAATTCCAACAACTTGAATGACGTTAAAGTATTTAGAGCTAAAGCCCGCAGAACAATTAAACTTTCGAAACGTAAGTCATGGAGATCTTATGTTTCAAAAATCAATCATAAAACACCTATTAAAAAGGTTTGGGATATGATAAGAAAAATCTCTGGAAAAAACAAATCCCCCAGTTACACACATCTAAACATGGTGGGTACTGACAGCAAAGCAACTTCAAAAACAGACATTGCTGACACTTTAGGAGAAACTTTTTGTCACAATTCATCATCATTCAATTACTCTGAATCCTTCAGAAAGATTAAAACTGAACAAGAGAAAGTTAAATTAAATTTTAAATCACAAAATAATGAAATTTATAACAAAGATTTTAATTTAGATGAATTAGTTGAAGCTATTCAACTATCACATGACTCAGCCACGGGTCCTGACGAGATCCACTATCAAATGCTTAAACATCTCCCAGAGAATTCTCTTGAAACCCTTTTGAATATATTTAATTACATTTGGACTACTGGTAAATTTCCAGAAGATTGGACCTTAGCAACCATAATCCCAATTCCCAAACCTGGGAAAGATCCTGCGGAACCTAATAAGTATAGACCTATAGCTTTAACAAGTTGTCTATGTAAAACACCTGAAAGAATGATAAATAAAAGACTTACTTGGTTTTTAGAATCCAATAATCATATATCGCGGTTTCAGTCTGGTTTCAGATCTGACCGCAGTACAACTGATAATTTAGTTAGATTGGAAACCTTCATACGTGATGCCTTTATTAAAAAGGAACATGTAGTTGCTGTGTTTTTTGATTTGGAAAAAGCTTATGATACCACGTGGAGATATGGCATTTTAAAAGATATCCACAAACTAGGATTAAGAGGTAGACTTCCTACATTCATTGAAAACTTCCTTGCAGACCGCGCCATGCAAGTCCGGGTTGGCTCCTCTCTGTCTGACTATTATGACCAGGAGCAAGGTGTACCTCAAGGGGGCGTGCTATCTACAACACTTTTTAGTATCAAAATTAATGATATTGTGAAATGTTTAGGTAATCTTACTGATTGTACGTTGACGACTTCTGTATCTGTTATCGCTCGAAAAGCATGGCAACAATTGAACGTCAACTACATGAAAATTTGAATAAGATTGAAAATTGGGCAACAAGCAATGGCTTTAAGTTTTCCAAATCAAAAACATAGTGTGTACATTTCTGTCAGTTGCGCAAGCAACATGATGATCCGGTTTTACATTTATATGGATCACCTATTCCAGTTGTTGAGGAATCTAAATTCCTTGGCATTTTATTTGTTAGAAAACTCAGTTTTATACCCCATATTAAATATCTCAAAGCTAAATGTTTAAAAGCATTGAATCTTTTAAAAGTGCTTTCCCATACTTCTTGGGGTGCAGACCGAACTACACTTCTAAAGCTGTATCGGTCCCTAGTCCGGTCAAAATTAGACTATGGCTGTATCATATATGGCTCTGCACGAAAATCATATCTTTAAATGCTTGATCCTATACATAACCAAGGACTTAGATTAGCTTTAGGGGCTTTTAGAACTTCTCCTGTTGCTAGTCTCTATGTGGAAGCAGATGAACCATCACTATATTCACGAAGAGAGAAACTCTCTTTGCAATATGCTATAAGACTTGCTGCTAACCCATCAAATCCTGCTCATGAAGTTACATTCCCACCAAATTATGTTAATTTGTATGATCAAAAACCTAAAGCTATTAAATCATTTGGCATCAGAATTTCACCACTTTTAGAATCTGCCAATATCAAACCACAAAATATTGAAAAACATTTTACACCAAATATTCCAGCTTGGTGCATGAAACCACCTGAAATACTTTTGATTTACATTCCGGGAAAAAATCTGAATCAAATCCACACATATTAAAAGATGATTTCAGAAAAATGCAAAGTCGTTATAAGAATTACCAACAAATTTATACTGATGGGTCAAAGGAAGACTCAAAGGTTGGTTGTGCTGTTATATCAGACAACCATAGTAATATGCAACGTATACCTGACGATTCATCAATTTTCACTGCTGAAGCCAAAGCAGTTGATCTAGCTTTAGATTTCATTAGCACTTGTGATGCAAACAATAAATTTATTATATTTTCTGACTCGCTCTCTGTATTGAAAGCAATGAACCATACCAGTTCAAAGAATCCACAGATTCAGAAACTTTTAGAAAAATGTCATGAGCTTTTAACTTATAAAGAAATTGTTCTCTGTTGGATTCCTAGTCATATAGGTATCCAAGGGAATGAGATGGTAGATAAGCAAGCAAAAACATCGCTTTCATTAGAACCAACTTCTTTTAAAATTCCATTTTCCAATTTTAAGCCCTCTATCAATAAATATATCTTGGAAGAATGGCAAACTTCATGGAATAACAGCATTGGTAATAAACTTCTTGACATCAAACCAACTATTGGTGAATATCAATCAGTTGTTCGAAACATTAGAAGAGAAGAAGTAGTATTAGCTCGACTCCGCTAAGGTCATACAAGAGTCACTCATTCATACTTACTACAAGGTGAAGAGCATCCTTAATGTGTTGGTAGGGACGCACCTTTCACTGTACGTCACTTCCTTTTGGAATGTGGCGATTTTGCACAAGTAAGAAATAATTGCTTCCATGTTAATAACATGAAAGAATTATTTCAAGATATACATATTGATAGTATTATGACATTTTTAAGACAAATAAATCTTTTTAACAAAATCTAATTGCTGTCTTTAAAATCATGTTTTGTTTTACATTTGTATCAGACCATAATACAGATTATATTATGTTGTATTCTGTTCAGTTAAAGAACATGTTTTTGTTTGTTTGTTTGTTTGTTTGATTTGATTCTTTACGTCCCATCAACAATCTTTCAGTTATATAGGGACGGATCTTCCTGGGTTGAACCAGTACTAAGCTAGGGTAACATATGTGTCTTGCTCAAGGACCACAACGCAGTGACCGGTGAGGCTCGAACCCACGGCCCTTCGGTCTTGAGTCAAGCACTCTACCACTGAGCCACTGCGCTCCCCTTTAAAGAACATGTACAGTTATCTGAATAGCTCTTTGAAACTGTCAGATATTGTACGTGGTCTCTCCTGTCAACAATCGTATTGCAACTTATTATCATAAAACAAACTCATCATCACCATTCCTTTTATTTTATCTTATAAATTTTTAACTTTTTCCATCATCATCATGTTTAGTTAATACCGTCTGACGCTAATGACCCACAAGGGTTGATGCGTCGTTAAGCACCAAACAAACAAACAAATTTTTTATCAGAAAATACCTAAACCCTTCATGGGACCACTTTATTGCTCCCCCCCCCCTGGAAGGAGGTCATAATCACCTCAGAAAGATTAGCCTTTGATCTACATGGAAAAGCCCCATGGCAGTGGTACCAGTATTATTGCCTCAGAATTTACCTCTTTAAGGATTAAAGAAACGCAACAATCACTTCAATTCATTGTAAACAGAAAATGTAATGCAATTCGATTGTGTAGATGGTGTTTTTAGCTCACCTGAGCCGAAGGCTCTCGGTGAGCTTATAGTATGGGACTCGAGCCGGTGTCCGACATCTGTCCACACTTTCAGAGATGAATATCTCTGAGACCAGCTGTCCTATCAAGATCACATTTTATCTGGAGCACCATTGGGGTGGGGAATTGACTGCATTAGGTTTCGGGCAAGATCGGATCAGAACTCTGGTTTCTATGGCAACAGATAGCAGTCATAGGGTTATAATGGGGAAAATCTTGTGACCACTCTAGCTCCTTCATTTTTGATTGGTTCTTCTTTATTCTTGCAGGTAACGAGGACAACCATAAAATCTCAAATGGGTTTGAAATTGGGCAAGATCTGACCAGGGACTTATGAGTTAGCTGCCCTTGAGCGTCTGGAAAAATCCCCATCATTGTCTGCGCATGTGCGATACTAAACAGATCGACCTGTCTGCTATGGGACATCACGACTGAAAAGTCGGGTTTGTGCTGTTACGCGGTACGCATTACTCAAAACACCTACACTGAAAAGTAACAAGCGTTAAATGCCTGTAGATAATCCTTCAATGGGGATATCTAGTCATTTTGGGTAGCCAAATCATAACAATGATAGGTATTACAGTATTCAGCCATAGACTGATCATATTGTATGCACTAAAACATTTTTGAAAACATTCTCCGCATGGCATTTTCATAGAAACCGTTTCAGTGACAAGTGATGATGCGCTTGATAAACAATATTGAATCAGCCAATCGAGCGAATCACATGACTGTGACACATTTGGTAAACAAATATGTCACATGTACCCACAGGGCTCAAATCAGACATGTCAGTATTTGATAAAATGCTTCCGGTCGATTACAATGAAATCCCCATAGACTTATAATGGGAGAAATGTTGTGACCACTAGTACCTTCATTTTTGGATGGATCTTCTTCATTCTTGCAGGTAACAAGACCAACCATAAAAGCTCGGATGAGTTTGAATGTCAGTACGATTCCATCACTGAGTTGGCTGCCCTTGAGCGTCTGAAAAATCAATGTATTAAGTTGTGACCACTCTAGAGCCTTCAATCTTGATTGGATCTTCTTCATTCTTGCAGGCAACAAGGAGACTCATATCTTGGATGGGTTAGAAATTCAGCAGGATCCAACCAGAGACTTATGAGTTAGCTGCCCTTGAGCGTTTGGTAAAATCTCCATAGACTTATAATGGGAGAAATGTCGTGACCATTCTAGTGCTTTCAATTTTGAATGGATCTTCTTCATTCTTGCAGACAAGAACAACTATTAAGGCTTGGATGAGTTTGAATTTTGTCAAGATCCCATCACCTATTATAGAGTAAGCTCCCCTTGAGTATCTTATAAATTGATGGATAATGTTGTAACCACTCTAGCATCTGGCCAAGTGCAAATAAGGTGTGACAGTTTGGTAAAAAAAAAATTACAGTATATTGCATGTGTTCATGTATTTTCTCAAGCACTATACAATATATTTCATTGAAAATAGGCTTTTCTTTGCGGAAAGTAATGGATAACAGAAGAATGTGACATTTTATTTAGAAAAAATCTGCAAGATTGTGACTATACCAAGGTGTGGTTTAGGGAAGAATTGTGCATAAACTCAATAATTGTGTCTCTGTTTTCACTTCTGGTGGCAAAGTATGGTAGCTGACAAGTGTTTGAACCCTGTTTTTAGGGGAATTATACTAGTTTTGCACAAAAATATGTCAAATTACATCCAAGAACGGCATTAAAAAAAGAAGTATGACTTAATTAAATTCTACTGCTTACACAGGAGGCAATATTATTTTGATGCAAGTACTTCAGCATAGACTCTGATGATACAACAAACAACGGCGAAAGTTTGGTGATTGAATTTTTTCAGTTATTAATAACTTAATTATTGGTCTGGAACATCCAGATTGCCGTCACTGTTGGGACACATTAACAACATTGTATTTCTGAATATATTAGTAGCATATAAAACATCAGCTATGCATTTTTGTTGCTGGAAAATTTTACAGCATGCCCTTTTACTAAAATCCAAACAATAAACAACAGTACAACACTAAATAACACCAAATGACTATTCTTCTTGACTATCGAGTATTTTAACAAAAAAGACAATTGTAAAATCTAAGCTTTTTAATTATATTTATTTTTACTGTACAATGGGCGTATAAGAAACATTGGAAACAAACCTGATACTTATTAGGGATATACTGAGACAAAATTTTCAAGGAAAATGTTCATGTTGGAAAAAAACTGAATGGTAGGAAATGGCCATAGTACAAAGGAGCTCTAGCGATAAGGCGTATAATTTCCCTAGTTGACATGATTACAAAACCTAAATTTTCAAATTGCCCTAATGTTTTTTAAATTGGACTGTTTCGGTAGTAAAATATGCATAGAAAGCATCAAAATGTGTTTCAAAGCGATTCATCATTTACAAAGCCGTGAAAACTTGGGCCTTCTACTCCCACCCCTCATTTTACGTCTTTAGACCGGGTGCCGTTTAGACGAGGGTTTTAGTAAATTCTTTGCAGGTTTTCAAAAAGTAAAAGTGCTAAAATATTAAGAATATAAGTGCCCTCCATTTCCAAACCTTTGCGGTATTCCTTCTGCGCATGCGTACGAAATATACTTAAAATTGTGACGTTTGTCATTGAAAAGATGAAACTGGCGTCTTGCAATTTGTTTTTAGATGCTTTCCCCCCCTAGACCCAAGATGCCCTTTGGACAATTAAATGTCGCTATACAAATATATAACATGTTAAGGGCGTCTTGGGTCTAGGGGGGGGGGGGGGAAGGGAGCGTATAAGCGAAAGAAGACATCAAATATCTTACAAAATAAACCACCTTGCAAGATGGTCGTTTTTATTGTGCATCAACTGTATAAATAGTTTTACTGTACATAGCGTGGTTCCTAGTTTAACGGTCTAGTTTCCATATATGTTACTGATTAACAAGCACAGTTGATGATCGAAATAAATTCTCATTCAATAAGAAGTAGAGTTATTACATGCATGAAGGAAACCCCGTTTTAAATATACATATTCGGGGGCAAAGGTACATCGACGGCTCGTCTATATATATTTGTTGAATGTGCCTAGTTTCTCCAGTTGTTATTTCAACAAAATAAAACGAACGTCTCGTTTAGGGAGATTGCTCGCCTTATCGCTAGAAATTCTTATGTAGACCAGTTACTGTGATTTTGGTATATACTATTGGAAAGTGAGGTAATTTATGTTTTTTTTGTGAACCAGATTTGGTTCCATTCAATGTTTTACCTAATTTAAACTTTTTTTCAAGAAAAATGAGTGGTATTAAGATAGAGGTATAACCGTTACTGTTGGGACATTTCACAATTTACCAATGTGTATCAGCATCTTCTTAGACCTTACTTATCAAGTTTCTTATGTCCTCTGTGAGCTATAGCTTTCTGGAAGATGTGTTTGTTCATTGTTTACTCAGTACAAAGCGTTTGTAGCACCCACAATCATGCATGAGAATTTGTCCCAACAGTAACGCTCCAATAATAGCACTCTTAAGCCTTATATACATGGATACCTACTAACTCAGATCACTGAAATGGATAGGTATGTCTTGCACTGATGATTTAGAATGGTTGAAAAATAAACTTTACCACAAGAAAGTTGAGTATACATCATGTATGTATCAAATTAAATACTGTTTGGGTGCTATGCATAGAAGTTGAATTATGTCCTGCAACTGGTTATTCTCATATAGTTATCATAAAATTATTGCTCTTAGAACAGTACAGAATGAATTAAATTAGTTTTTCAAGCAATACCTACATCTTGTTTGGAAATAAAAGCAAAGAAAGTTACCGATACTGTTCGGACATTTACCGTTACTGCTGGGACAAGACATTGTAGTACAGATATTAGGTTTCTATGAGCAGTTACTGAAAAACTCTTACAACAGTTAAATACTGGCATCCATCCAGTATAACAAAGATTGTTTAACAAAGTTATAAAAACACTATCTGCAGATGCAAGTTAATGAAATAGAAACAAAGGGTGGGCACCGTTATTGTCCGATTTTATTAACCTGACACAGCTGCATAATTTCACGGTTAGTGCACTAGCTTTTTTTTACCTTCCGTCGACTTTCGGTATTTACCGTAAGTTTTACGAGAATTTTGCAAGAAGTAATGCAGAAAATGAAACGTTTTAGCACTAGTCAAGTGGTTTTGGTACAGAGTTTACAACCAAGAGGTCCTGAGTTCGAGTCCACGCAAGATCTTGTTTGTTTGTTTTTTAATTTTTTCCTCTTTATTCGATTCGTTTAACTTTATTATTATAGATGTACCACGACCTCTGAGTAATGTCTTTTGAATTATTACATTCAAAAGGTTGATGCGTAACGCATACACTGAGCCAGTCTGTCTGGAACATCTATGTGCTTCAAAATAGAATAGTATACGTAATAAAACGCCTGAAATCCCTATTTCTATATCCGTATTTTCAATTTTGTAAATATAGTCACGCTTCAAAGTAATTTGTTTATCTATACTTTCATTTGTTATTGTTATTTTGTAGGATCCTCACCGAGAACGTTTACCGTACGCTCGATATGTGAAGTTGATTCTCTGTGCTTTTGATATATTTTTTAAAGTAATCGCAGAAATTAAAAAAATATCTGCTTTGCCTTAGTGCCAAGACTTGCTGCATACTTTTCTCCAGACGTTTTCCCACTGAACTAAAGTTCAAACAACTTATATAGTGAACACTTTTTAACCATATGTTTTGGCTATAATATGGAACAATATTTTCCAATAATCTCAGAAGATGTTTTGGACAGACTGGCTCATTTTACGCGTTACGCATCAACCTTTTGAAATAGAATGATCCAAAATTCCATTCCTCAGAGGTCGTGGTACATCTATAATAAATGACATAAAACGAATCGAACAAAGGTAAAAAAAAAACACACACATGTGGACTCGAACTCACGACCTTTTGCTTGTAAACTCTGTATCATAACCACTTGACTAGTCAGTAGGACGATACAAAACGTTTCATTATCTGCATAAGCACTTGCAAAATTCCTGTAAAATTTACGGTAAATACCGAAAGTACACGGAAGGTAAAACTATCTTGTGCACTAGCCGTGAAATTATGCACCTGTGTCAGGTTAATAAAATCGGACAATACTGTTGGGACAAATTTTGATCTGGTGCGAATGGCTCGTTAAACAAAGTGGCATAGAAACAAAGTGACAGGAAAAGTAAAACTGGTATCTGTGGTATAAATACAATATTTCTGAGTACTTACCGAACCCTTTCTTGTTAAACACAGCTCATGCCTTTAGAAACTAGGGGTTGAATTTCACTTTCTGGCCCCTTTTTGTCATTTTTTGAAAAAAATGCCTAAAAAGTTACCGTCATGAATTTTTCAAATCTTTTATCATTTCTTGTTGAGCAAATAGTTACAGATGATATAGACATAGACAAATATGATATAAACAGAAGTGATTTACAGCAATCTAAATGATAGAGAATGATTTTAAATGTTTGTCACACAAAAACCAAGGTTTTTCTTACTTTTTGCAATGTTCAAGTATTGATAACTTCTGGATGAATAACTCGATCACCATGAAATTTTCAGCTTATTTTCTTTAGACCCTATTGTTTTGAAAATAAATGAGCTTAGTCTGGTATTTGCCATACTTTTGGAGATACTCTTTGATATATTTTGGCCCCAACGATTTGAATCCTTATTTGCACTTGGCCATCTACATTTTTGATTGAATCTTCTTTATCCTTTCATTTAACAAGGACAACCATAAAAGCTTGGATGAGTTTGAAATTCAACAGGATCTGACCAGGGACTTGTTTTTGAATGGATCTTCCTCAGTTTTGCAGGTAGCATTAGTAAAAACGTCAAATTGTGAAAACTTGGTCCTTTATTTCTCTGAAAAGTTCAGAAAAATTGCAGCATTTGCTATGCTTTTTTGGTTTTCAGTGACCAAACAATCGTTTGAAAATGGTTTCGGCTTCCCCCAATGATCAGAAATACCCACGTTACCCGCTAGTCTTAAAATTAGACGTCACTTTAGCACAACCACTGCGTTTGATAATTCTGTATTGTTTTAAATGGAAAATCTTGTCAGATGATCGGCTCTTGTATCTTCATGACAGCAAATGAAACTCGAGATCTAAAGTGGATGGACTCATCCATACAAAACAATTGCTAAATTTATTGTGCATAGTATAGCTGCACATTTTTTTTTTTCATCTGGACCCAGAATTACAATGCCTCCTTAGAGTTAAGGAAGACTTAAGTTAAGTATTGATTTTTCAGGATACGAAAAATAACGTTTAAAACATATTTAAATCAAAATAAGTTTAATTTTTCTGACGATCACAATGATATCTTTGACCACAAATAACACATCGATCCAGGGGATTTATTTTGCATTTAATATAGCATGTTGAAATATCAATACTTAACTTAAGTCTTGCTTAACTTTAAGGAGGCATTGTAATTCCGGGCCCTGTTGCATATCTTTATTCCTTAAGTATATAAAGTAAGTATAATAATGATGACCTTAATAGTTTTAGAAAAAAAAACTTTTAACTAGTCTAGATTTCCCCATTTTTTAAAAAAATGCATAAGGAATAACCCGGGATGCAACTAGACCACTAAGGGAAAACCCCAGAGATGTTCCAATCTAGGAGATCTGATAACGAGTTTGTTACAGTGTAAAGCAAATAGGATCCTACAATTTTTAAGATGGCTGCTGATAAATAATGGTAGATCAAATTCAAAAGCAGTTACACAAAAAAAAACTAGATCACTGGAACATTTCATGCTGGTTTTGAAAGCAAACCAACAAGCACGTTCAGAGAATACGAGTTAAAAAGAAAATGCACACAAGTGTCTCTAATGATGTTATAATAGGAAAAGTTTACAGCCAGACTGATGGATAGATGAAGGATCAACCAACAGGGAGCATGCGTCCGAGATCCATTTGTGTAAATTAACTCCAAATCTGCAAAGTTGTTTTTTTACAATTGTCAGCTTATTGGATGTGACTCGAGCCGGCGTCCGTTTGTCCATTCATACGATCAAACAATATCTCTGAGACCAGCAGGCTAATCAAAATCAAAGAATTTCAAGCGATAAAGCGAGCCATTTCCCTAAATGAGACGTACGTTTAAAGAACCTCTAGCGATAAGGCGTGTATTTTCCCTAGTTAACATGATTACAAACACCAAATTTTCAAACTGCACTCTTGTTTTTAAAATTGGTGCGGTCCGGCAGCAAAATATGCAAAGTAAGCATCAAAATACGTTTCAAAGCATTTAATCATTAGCAAAGCAGTAAAAATTTGCGCTTTCTACTACCTTCCCCTCCTTTTACGTCTTTCTACTGGGTGCCATTTAGAACAGACTTTTAGTAAATGCTTCGCTAGTTTTCAAAAAGTAAAATTAATAAACTGTAAAGGATAGAAGTGCTATTCATTTCCAAAACTTTACAATATCCTTCCTGCACATGCGTACGAAATATGCTTAAAATTGTGATGTTTGTCACTGGAAAGGTGAAACTGGTGTTTTAGGTGCTTCCCCCCCTCCTAGACCCAAGATGCCCTTTGGACAATGACATGTCTCTATAAACATATACAACATATGTAAAGGGCTTCTTGGGTCTAGGGGGGAAAGGGGTTGTAGAAGCCAAAGAAGACATCAAACATATGACAAAAATAGACTGCTTTGCCAAATGGTCGTTTTTATTGTACATAAACTGTATAAGAATATATACTCTATCATATTTGTTTACCTTAGCGTAACAGTCTATTTCGCATACATGTTACTGAAATAACAAGCACAGTTGATGATCATAATAAATTCTCATTCAAAACGAAGTAGGATTATTAAATGCATTAAGGAAAAAAAATGATTATACTATACGGACTAGGCTGCAAGGGTACATATACGGCTGGTCAATGTGTATTTGTTGAATGTACCTAGTGTCTCCAGTCCTTATTTTAACAAAGGAGCTCTAGCGATAAGGCGTATATTTTCCCTAGTTGACATGATTACAAAACCTAAATTTTCAAATTGCCCTAATATTTTTAAAATTGGACTGTTTCGGTAGTAAAATATGCATAGAAAGCATCCAAATAGGTTTCAAAGCGATCCATCATTTACAAAGCCGTGAAAACTTGCGCCTTCTACTCCCACCCCTCATTTTATGTCTTTAGACGGGGTGCCGTTTAGACGATAGTTTTAGTAAATCCTTTGCAGGTTTTCAAAAAGTAAAAGTGCTAAAATATTAAGGATATAAGTGCCCTTCATTTCCAAAACTTTGCGGTATTCCTTCTGCGCATGCGTACGAAATATACTTAAAATTGTGACGTTTGTCATTGAAAAGATGAAATTGGCGTCTTTCAGTTTGTTTTTAGATGCTTTCCCCCCCCCCCCCCTAGACCCAAGATGCCCTTTGGACAATTAAATGTCGCAATACAAATATATAACATATTGTAAATGGCGTCTTGGGTCTAGGGGGGGAAAGGGGTTGTATAAGCGAAAGAAGACATTAAATATCTGACAAAAATAGACCACTTTGCAAGATGGTCGTTTTTATTGTACATCAACTGTATAAATAGTTTTACTTTACATAGCGTGGTTCCCTGTTTAACGGTCTAGTTCCCATATGTGTTACTGAATAACAAGCACAGTTGATGATCGAAATAAATTCTCATTCAATAAGAAGTAGAGTTATTACATGCATGAAGGAAAACCCGTTTTAAATATACAAATTGGGGGCAATGGTGCATCGACGGCTCGTCTATGTATATTTGTTGAATGTGCCTAGTTTCTCCAGTCGTTATTTCAACAAAATAAAACGAACGTCTCGTTTAGGGAGAGTGCTCGCCTTATCGCTAGAAATTCTTTCAATATCTGACCTTTAAACCCAACCCCAAAGGTCAAGGGTGTGTGTAAATTCAAAGTGTTACCTTGCATGTAGGTCTACACTTCTTCCCCTTTAATTTGATATGCAACATGACCACATTTAGAAAAGAAAAATAAAATGACCTTTTGAGCCCACCCCAGGGGTCGTTGGTGTGTGTAATGCCAGCATGTTTGCTTTCATGGTGCTCTGTGCTCAATTCCCTTTAATTTGATAGGCAACATGACTACTTTCAGAAAAAGATATTGTTTGACCTTTTGACCCCACCCCCTGGGTCAAGGGTGTATCTGTTGGCAAAATATTTGCTACCATGTTGCTGCCAGCGTCGTTAGCTTTAATTTGATATGCAACATGACTACTTTCAGAAAAATATATAGTTTGACCTTTTGACCCCACCCCCTGGGTCGAGGGTGTGTCTGTGGGCAAAATATTAGCTACAATGTTTCTGCCAGCGTCGTCAGCTTTAATTTGATATGCAACATGACCATATTCTGAAAAAGTTTAATTTTGACCTCGGCCCCACCCCCTAAGTCCACCCAGCAGGCTCGGACCCAGACCTTCAAACTGAAATCCCGTTTGATGTGTTTCATATCTATTGCTGCTCTACCTGTATGCAAAATTTCAGCAAAATATTAACAATTGTCTTAGTTATTGCGAAATTTAAATATTTGACGGTCAAAGGGGGTGGGGTAAAACTTTGACACTGCCATGCTTATCTACAGGCACTTGGCAATCATGGTCTAATAATGAGAAGTTGTTAAATATAATAGCTTTGATGAAATGTGAAGCTCATCACACAAAAAAGCTAATATAGGTTTTGCCTTATAATTGCCTATACTAAAACAAGGGCAATAACTCAAGTGTTAAGGGGTCGATTTTGACCAAACTTATAGAATATTGAGAGTCCATGGTACTTATCATTTGTACCAAGAATGAATCAAATCTGACCAATAGGTACTGAGATATGGTTCCGGACAGACAAAAAGTGTGGACGGACGGACGCACTGACAACGCCAAAACTATATCCCTCCGACTTCGTCGGGGGATAAATATCCTCACTTCATGGATGTATGGAAGAAACTGGCTAAAAACTCAATTAGAATTGTTTTAAGATTTGACTTTTTCCCTACTTTTCTGTTGATGGGCACTTGAAAGCCTGTCCTAGCTGTGACTGTCTCCAGATTAAATCGATTGCACAAGTGAGACGTCTGGATGTCTCGATCTTGACGTCGCGTCACCACACGGTGACGTCCTGGACGAGGACGGTCTGACGTTGTCCAGGTTTGTTGGAATCGATTCTTAAGACATCCAATCATCCTAACATGGCACCGAAATTGTTCGGCTACTACTGATGGCGTCATGGTTGCTTGTAACATTCCTATTGCACTTTCACGTTTCACAGGTGTCAATTTTGTCACCGCAAATTAGCAATGTGTAATCTTGAAGTCCAAAGCGTTAAAATGTTTTTAAACGTATGGGATGTTCGACTAGAGATTTCAGTAGTTAGTACACATGCAAATCTTAACGGATTGAGTGTGCACGTGAAAAACGGAAAATCGGTTAGTACACTGGTTTGGATTGACTGACCTCAATAAAACAATGCGGAAAATGTGAGGCAGGAAAACAAGCAAAATATAGATAGCAGATGAAATTTTGCTACTCTCACTTAACACGCAATATTTTTAATTATTTTATGCGGCGTTTCTTTTTTGGCCTAGTATATATTTTTTGAAGTCTGTGAGGGTTCAACACACAAATGCGCCGTGTGCGCCAAGCACTGCAATGTCTGACGCCCTTACCCATTACACCACCAAGACATCTCCAAAGAAGGATGTTCAATACAAAAGTTGTAAAAAGATGAAAGCAGAGTTCTGTGTTTGTTTTGTTATGCATTAATTTGTGTCCATTCTAGTTTTGCAATCATCTTGAAGAGGAAGAAAAAGCTGGTTGCTTTGCTATTATTATCTTACAGATGTATTGTTACTATAAATGTGGCTCTTCCTCATGGTGCAGTGGGTTAGTCTAGTCTGCAGTAGGTGATTGTGGTATTTCCTGATCATACTCACTGTTTAACGTGTCCGGCTCTCATGGTTGAAAAGCATGTGTCAGAAAATTGAAATGATTGTTTCATTAGCAACTGAAACAATCATTTCGATTTTTCTCAACCTTTTAACCTTTAAAACGCCAATCACGACTGCAGCTAATGACAAAATTTTGCGACATCTTTCCTAGTTTTTGACTAAAATAAGGTATGATATTTCATGAGAATCGTCTGTCAGCAGACGATTATCATGAAATAACATGCCTTATTTGTTATTTTTGCAATAACGGCAAAATTTGAAATTGTCATCTGCTGCAAATTATAGGTGGCGCTTTAAGGGTTAAAGTGCATTTTTTCTCCAATCAAATCCACTGTTATTACCTGCGTCGCTTTAGCGAAAGCAGGTCTAGTAGTGAGTCCTCTCCGTCCGTCTGTCCGTCCGTTCCTCCGTCCGCAACACTTTTGGGGTGCCTAGTTTGTGTAATCTGTAACTCCAACAGTTTTCATTCCTTAATATTCAAACTTTGCCTAATGATTGTTCATACATTGAAGATGTGCACCTCCTATTTTGTGCACATTTGATAAATATTTTTTCATTTTTTACGGGTTTTGAACTTAGACATTTTTTCCATCCGAAATGCGTAGGGGTGTCAGGTTTGTGTAATCTGTAACTCAAATAGTTTTCATTCCTTTACTTTCAAACTTTGCATAATAATTGTTCGCACATTGAAGATGTGCACCTCCTATTTTGTGCACATTTGATAAATATTTTCACATTTTTTATGGGTGTTGAACTTAGACATTTTCCATCCGAAATGCGTAGATGGTGTCTGGTTTGTGTAATCTGTAACTCCAATCGTTTTCATTCATTGATATTTAATCTTTGCATAATGCTTGTTCATACATTGAAGATGTGCACCTCCTATTTTGTGTACATTTTATGATTTTTTTTCCATTTTCTGGGGTCTTGAACTTGGATATTTTTTAATTGTAAGATACTAAGAGGGTGTCTGGTTTCCTTAATATTCAAACTTAAATAGTTTTCATTCCTTTATATTCAAACTTTGCATAATAATTGTTCACAAATTGAAGATGTGCACCTCCTATTTTGTGCACATTTGATAACTATTTTCACATTTTTAATGTCTGTTGAGCTTGAATATTTTATCCATGCGAAATGCTTAGGGAGTGTCTGGTTTTGTGTAATCTGTGACTCCAGCAGTTTTCATTCCTTCATGTTCAAGCTTAATATGTTATGATTGCTCACACATTGAGCATATGAACATATGTGCACCCTATATTTTGTGCACATTCGATAATATTTTTGGGATTGTTGAACTTAGACATTATTACGTCTACATTACCATTTGATGGCTTACATTGTTTATTTGTGTGCAGACCTGGGGTAATCGTGACCAGTAATTGTAATTATCTGTAATTAAATACAATTTTCAAAGTAATTATATGTAATTGTAATCATGGTTTGGCTCAAATACATGTAATGTAATAGTAATCATTACTGAAAATATTTTAGCTGTAATTATAATTACTTTCAAATACTTTTTAAATACATTTGGCTATTTACTAAGGACAATTTGCTCACCACTAGAAACTAACTGATTAGTGATGACTTGTGCTATTATTTTAATTCAGATGATTGAGAAAATGTACACTGTGGATATATTAATACACAAAAAAATATTGCCTAATGTGGACAATAAATTAATAAAAGCAAACATTAAAGATTTATTTACTTTCAGAATCGACATAAATTTTATTCAGATGTTTGAGATTAACACACATATGAAATTAAAGTAATTTTTAAATGCTTCAATAGATTTTGTAACATGGTATAAGGTACATTTTTCTGCTGAAATTCACTCTGACAGCATTTTTATATCTCCTTTCAATTGCTGGCATGCTTAGCTGATTTCACAGGTAAATTCTCAAATTCAGACCATAAAAAGAAGACATCTCAAAGGTGTAAAAATCTTTTGTTATAGAATATATCCGGGCATGTGAAATGGGACTTATGGCCCTCTAAATAGCTACCTGTATATGTGTACAAGCTGGATTTGATTATGACACAAAAATACATTTTTTTTTTGTGGAATGGCCAAATTATATTGAGTAACAAGTGTTTATTTCAATCAAAACCACTATTTCAATCAATGTTTGCCCAATGGTAGCACCAGTTTTAAGCCATTTTGAATTATGTTCTCTCAAATATGACACTTTTGAAAAACTTATGATGAGTAAAAGTAAAATTTGTTAATAATTTAAAAATAGCTGACCAAGCAAAATATTGAAGTACCAGACAATTTCCATTTTACTGTATCTGACTATGTGGCATGCTCATCATCTATAAAGTATGTACAAATTTAATGTAGTCAGATCTGATGTATGATGAATAAAAAATTTGAAAACATGTTGGTATGAACTGAGAATTATGTACTATATATTTTTTAAAACTTTTATAAGAAAGTGAATAAAACTTCATAGCCGATTATTTTTCATTTATTTAAGAAACAGCAGTATAGGACATGGCATTTTATAAGGTTTATTGTATAACCTTAAAAGTGAGTACTATATATAGCATTATAATTTTATACTAAAATTTCAAAGTAATCAGTAATTATTTGATTACATTTGTAAAGTAATTGTAATTGTAATCATTACATTTATACAGGTCCTGTAATTGTAATGTAATTGTAATCATTGATCAGTGAAAGTAATTGTAATGTATTTGAATACTTTTCAATGTATTTGGCCCCAGGTCTGTTTGTGTGCATTCCTTTATATTCAGACTTTGCATAATGATTGTTAACACATTGAAGATGTGCACTGGCGACGCAGGTCCAGAGCAGAGTTTGGTCTTGTTCTTTTCTAGGTAAAGGTAAATGTTCATTCGTAACAACCATACAAGACAAAATGCAAATAAGCCTGTAATTCGGGGAAAACTCGAAAAACTATGTGAACACTCTGTTGCCTCTGAGTATAAAATATGTAGTTCATATTTATGTCTTATTCTTGACATTTATTCAACAAAAAAAGTTAAGGAAACTGTGTTTGAGGGGCTATAACAAAATATCTAAAACATTTAAAGACTTTGGAATTTCACAATAGTGATCATTTTTCTTTATAATGGCGTTTTATCTGGGTCTGTAGCGCCTACAACAGCATAGTAAATCAATGCCAAAGTTGACTGGTCTTCACTCCATTTTTCACAAAAATTCACTTTAAGGAGCAAACATTGGTTTTATGCATTAACATTCGC
The DNA here is from genome assembly GCA_964019695.1 of Loripinus fragilis. Lineage (NCBI taxonomy): Eukaryota > Metazoa > Mollusca > Bivalvia > Lucinida > Lucinidae > Loripinus > Loripinus fragilis. The sequence continues at coordinate 1,620,541 of OZ026516.1, forward strand.
AAGGTCCCTCAGGAGATGGAGATGTTTAAAAACCTAGGACGACAGCTCTGGTGGTTATACAGGGACATTTGATCAGTCAATTGTACATGAATGAGATGTTGAGGTCTGTTGCCCTGCCTTTTTTGTGCGAAAACCAGTGACAGTACCAGGCCTAGGATAACAGTGCCAGAACACACCTCACTAGAATCAGCAAAACAATGTTGTGCGTATCGACTGGTTAGACATGTCTACAATTTTAACATGTCTGTGACGTCTTTGGACAGATGGTCCATCGCATTATAATGGCATCAAGAAACTCCTAGCCCCTTGATGCAGTGTTGCAGGAGATATCGATGCTGATCCCTCTTCACCAAATCAAAAGAATTATTCAGAGTATGCGAAACCGGTGCTAGTCCTAATTTGCCACTGGCTGGGGACACACTCATTACCGAAGGCATTCTCATCTTTGAAATGTTATGTTTAAGGCTATCAAGTTAATTTTATGTGACATTCAAAGGAATTGCATTTCAAGATTTGAAAAATTACATGATATTCATGTGTTTATGAGGGAATACTCTGTAGACATTTTTGCGAAAAATGACTTTGACCCCTGAGTTACTTGACACTGTGTCACAACAAAGGCATTTGTGCTAGCAACTTGAGGACATATGCTACTAAATACTTCCCATATTGAAATATTTTCAATACTTTGCATACAGTTTGTTTTACGCACAGGCTATCCATTTATGAAATAAAAAGGATATGTCACCGTGCTTATTTTTTCAGAATCTCATATTGAAGTTTACAGCATTTGGCCAATTTTCTAGAAATATAAAATAATAACACTAGTCCTAATTATCGAGCTAAAACGGTTGTAATCTTCAGCCAGCTTCTTTCTTTTAACTTAAATTACTGCCCATGACCTCAAAATTTTAAGAAAATGTGCATGTGTGCTTGTTATCCCATGCTGTGACAAGATACTGCATGATATATTTTGACAATTCGTCAAAAAATGGAATTTGTTTTTAAAATAAATCATGTATTAAAAAATCTGATATTGAAAATCTTGAAAATTTATTTTTAATTCATGGACTATTATAATACCTTTCAGAAAAAAGAATAAAAATCTGGGATCACCGAACTAATTCTCTTCATAGAGGGCCAAATTTAACCCCACCCCCATAGGTTTCATGCGTAATTCAATATAAAAAGTTCGGGGATGACCATTTCATTCGTTTTGATGATGCCATTTTACTAGTATATGAAGTAATTTAGCATTAAATGTTAAAAAAGAAAAAACACATTGAAAATATGTGCGCATCCAGGAATCGATCCTGGTCCTCTAGCTTTGTAGCCAGACACGCTAACCACTAGGCCACGAGGTCAGGTCGTGCGCCGCTCTAAATAACCATACAATAGTATAGACTCGGCCACTATCGTATTCGTAACCAGGGTTATTGTGTACGTTGTTTGATTTCGACTGAGCTACATTTATCTGTCTTTAGTTCTGAGACGATCAGTTCTGAAAAGATGTCAATAGATATTTCGAACACACTTTCATTAGTTATTTTGTGAAGAAAATGTCGGAACAACGATATCACATAAGAATATCGGAAGCTGTGTTGATCCGAATCCGTTAAGGGTCGAAAGACAGGACCCAGACAACTTTCCCCGTTTGCAGACGCGGGAAAGGTGCGCATTGGAAATAGCCGCATATGTCTTTAAAGTAAGCATGTTTTTCAACCGATGACATGTATCTAAACAAATAAATAAAAATTGAATAATTGTTTGCTTTGGTGTTCTTATGTTGCATGGTTTTCTGGGATTTCCTTAACTTTTTTGTTCAGTATAATTAGTTGTGTGAAAAGCATATATATATATTTATTTAAATCTTAAAAAGTCAATTTCTCTTCTGGGCATCGCCAGACAACCTATTGGTTAACTATTTGGATTCCAGCTCCATTAAGAACTCCATTATTGCTCAACAATGTTAAAAACGCAAAATGTGTTCAAAGTCAGTGGTCAAATTCATGTATTTAATATATGAGACCGGACGCGAGAAAACCTGTCTTCAGTGGTTAGCGAACAACAAAGCTGCAGACCAGCCTGTGCATACACGCAGTCTGACCAGCGCCTTTGTTATTCGCTTATTGGAAAGTATCATATCTAGATTTGCTACAAGCGAAATTTTGATTTTCTAGCTAGCCTCTATAGCCAAGCAGGTTGGTTTGAGTCTCACTTTGTCAGAAACCCCGAAGATAGGTTCTATCCGGTTGAGGCACATAATGTAACCGAAAATGGAATTCAGTGGCCTAAAATTTGTAACAGAACACTAAGTACTTGCTTTTCAGCACATCTTTAAAATCAGTACTTTTCTACACCAACCGTTTTATAAAAAGTCACAAAAATTGTCTGCCTTTATATCTATTAACATTGCATAGGAAAAGGAGAAGACTTGTTGTTTTTGTAGTTCTTTTTTTTCAATTTTCATGAAAATTTGCCAGTTTGTTATTCATGCCTTATTCGAGCATTTCGAACATTTCTTAATATGCATAAAAAAACTTCAAGCACATGGAAATCAGGACCGCTACAATAGCTTCTTTAAAGCATGTCCGGTATATATTTTGGCTTTTAATGATTTTTGAACAAACAGTGAAAATTCAAGTCAGTCGATGCATTCAATTTGAAAAAAATAAACAAAACAAACAATTTTGAAATTGATAACTAAACTTCACCATCGGCTTGTGTTTTTTGCGAAAAGGACTTGGTTTCTTCTTGAAAACACGTTCTTAAGTGTGTCGTTTGTTAGAACATCTAACCATTTAAACATCATCAAACTCAAATTGACAAAAAAATGAATAATTAAAATTGACATGACTTGTCCGATTTAAAGTAAAATTATGTTGTGAATTACCATGACAAAACATTTTTCCTTATATGTTGAGTATTTCAAAAATACAAAAAAATTAAAATGTGTTTTTAAAATTGTTGAGCACATATTTGAGCCGTGACATGTGATTTCCAACAATGTGGTATGTGCGACCAGCAAAGCCTCAGATCAGCCTGCGCATACGCACAGTCTGATCAGAGCCTTTGCTAGTCGCATGAATATTCTATGAGTGTTAAGCAACTGAACGAACAACATTTGGAGTTTCTAAGCTTAAGGTGAGACTGAACATGCTCGTCTGAGTCTACACTTGTCAAAATGCCACATTGTTGGAAATCACATGTCACGGCTCATTTTTACCTGTAATATACTCTCTTACAAGTTTGGGTGAGAATTGATAGACGTGCTCAATTGTCAGCCAAAAACTTCATTGAAATCAGACCATGAGAGAAAAAATTCACAAAATATTGCAAACTTTCAACAAACCAAAGAAAACTTATAAGATTTGTTTGTTTGGTTTGATTCTTTACGTCCCATCAACAATCTTTCACTTAAACAGGGATGGGTCTTCCTGGGTTGAACCAGAACTAAGCTAGGATAAATGTGTCTTGCTCAAGGACCACAACGCAATGACGCTGGTGAGGCTCGTACCTGCGGCCTCTCGGTCTCAAGTTAAGCAATCTACCACTGAGCCACTGCGCTCCATTATAAGATTTGTGTGAATGCTATATTTCTCATAAAACTGCTCCAGAATTATCTCCCAACTGGTTTTTTAGATCTACTGATAACACACAGACTGTACAGGCATGATAACCTAAACAATATGGGCCTCAACGCGACAAAATCTGTCTTCGCGGACAGTTCCTGACAAAGCTGGATTCAAACCAGTCTCCTCAGCTGCAGGGACTGGCTAGAAAATTGAAATTTTGCTTGTAGCAAGTTTAGATATGATACTTCCAAGAACGCGAATAAAAATAGGCACTGATCAGTCTGCGCTTTGTGTTTTGCAAACCCCGAAGACAGTTTTCTCACATAGAGGCCCATATAATCAAGATGGATATGCAATTAAAAAACAAGCCATGAAATGTGATTTCCAACAATGTGGTATTTTGACATCAATAGACTCAGAGGAGCCTGTGCAGCCTCCATTTAAGCTTAGAAATTCGAAATGATGTTCATTCAGTAGCTTAACATTCATAGAATATTCAAGCGCCTAGCAAAGGTTCTGATCAGACTGCAAGTATGCACAGGCTGGTCTGAGCTTTTGCTGGTCGCACATACCACATTGTTGGAAATCTCATTTTGCGGCTCAAATACAAAGATATGAAATAAAATAGAATCATTGCACATATTTTTTACAAAGCACTGTCATTGTTATTCACCACATTATCTAGTTAATATACTAACACACGCATGAACACACACACACACATACGGTCAGTTCACCTAACCAACCTCTTGAAAACAAGAATTAACTAGATCAGTAAGCTTCTCAGAAGTCAACTGATCCAGATCCACACAGTTTTCTGTTTAGTCTGTTTCAATTGATTCTTTACATCCCAGTCAACAGTTTTTCAGTTATGTCTGGACCGGTCTTCCTGGGTTGAACCAGTACTAAGCAAGGACAACACAGTGACGCCCATAAGGCTCGAACCTGCGGCCCCTCCGTCTCAAGTCAAGCACTCTACCACTGTGCTCCCTCCGTTTAGTCTGTGAAACTCTTGTTTGTTTGTTTGATTTGATTTTTTACATCCCATCAACAATCTTTTAGTTAGAAATGGGACGGGTCTTCCTAGGTTGAACCAGTGCTAAGCAAGGGTAAATGTGTCGCAGATGAGGCTCGAACCCGCGGCCCCTCGGTCTCGAGTCAAGCACTCTACCACTGAGCCACTGTGCTCCCTCCGTTTAGTCTGTGAAACTCTTGTTTGTTTGTTTTGTTGCTTTACGTCCCAGTCAACAGCTATGGTCATTGGGGGATGGCCAGTTCACCTAACCACACTTTTTCCTGGGCAGGCTTGAACAAGCGGTTAACCAGTACTTCGTGCACATACTTTCGCTTGTAACTAACAGGAAGCCTTCTTGAATGATTCAGCGGAAGGGAGGCGAATGACCTTAGAAATTATTTCATGATCAATCTCCACGAAAGTATGGGACTGGGCAGGGATCGGACTCGCGACCCCTCGATCTGCAGTCAGTGAAACTCTTGTTATATACGGAATTGTGCAACTGAACAGAGGGGAATGCAGTGGAAGAGGCATGTTAAATATATTCAGCAGGAAGAGGGTCTAGATAAAAATATTCTCTGTCCACTCTCACAAAATATTCCAGTCATTCAGGCTAGAAATACAATAAAACCTGTGTAAAACAGCCACTCAAAAATAGACAAAACAAAGGTCTTAATGATAACTGGTAGCTTAATGAAAGAAATATAGTAAAACCGGAGTAAAACAGCCGCTCAAAAATAGACAAAACAAAGGTCTTAATGACAACTGGTAGCTTAATGAAGGTCGAAAGTACATGTATTGCAGAATGCTCCCTTTTGAGCATTCAATGCAATACTTTTGACCTGCATTAAGCGATAATCGGTCTTGAAAACCATTTTTTGGTCTTTTTGAGAATGGCCTTTTTACACAGGTTTTACTGTATATATTATTTCTACTCAATTCTCTGACTGCTAATACAATCCTTGATGGCAGATCCAGGATCTTATGACAGGGGAATCAAGCTTTCCTAATCTCTTCAAAATATCAACAATACAATATTGTCATGAATTATTCTGGGATTGGCGTGAACCATTTGGGAAAGGCCTGAACCTTTTCGTGGAAAATATAAAATGGTCTTTTTTGGCTAGGCCACATATAAACTTCTTATCTGATGCTGACTCTTTCCTTGCAAGCAACGACTTAGGATCAACATTCTGTCAGACCTGATCTTGATCCAAACTGTTTGACACTCTGAAAGTGTTCCTAAAGAATTTTTTTTTAAAAGTCAAGCAGCCGACAACAAAAGCATAAATATTACCCAGCATGCAGAGTTAAATTTGATCTGATGCGAGTATAAAGGATTTTCCTGCTCATATCCTTTAAATCTTGAGTATGCAGAATGGTCAAATAAAATAGTTTTGGCCATTCTGAATGAAATATGTAAATTAATACCATCACTACCTTAAATTGATACATAACACTTAGACAGTCATTCACACTTCCAATTATAAAAATTAACTGCTTATTATTATATTCAATAATTGGGCTGCCTCATGGAACAAAGCAACAGTGAAGAATCAGACCAACTTGGCCATCCACCTAGGCTTAGTCTTTAATGTGAATACTATGGGTAGCTAAAGACCTAGTATTTTCAGGCTGAGAGTGAAGACTGATCAGACTATATATAGCTAGGTGATAGCACATGCTGATCAGAGTCCTCGCTGAATGCACATGCTATATTGTTGGATTTATCATGAGGTGACCATTATCTTAACCTAATCAAATATATACAAATTAACAATATATACGCAGAACCAAAAATAAGGGAACCCTTGTATTTCATGGCGTCTAAGTAAATATCGGGTGTGACCTCCTCATGTACCTACACATGCTTGACACCTGTCTGGCTTATTGGAGATTATGTGTGTAGGTCACACCCAATACTGATTTGGAATCCATATCTTGCATGTGTAAAATAAAAAATACCTCAAAATGAAAGGGTTCCCTTATTTTTGGTTATTCGTATATTTAAACAAATTCATGAGACTATGGTACTTATCACGAAGACTCTGGCAAGATAAATGATCTCACCAAACTTGAGTCTCTAGCCCCACTAGCAAGCTGAGCATAAATGTTTAAAGAGTTACGCATATGCAATAAATACCACAATCTCCTGAGCTACCTTAAATACAAACACAATTTCATTTCTTCTTCCATATTAGACTTAAATGTATTTTCAGGTTTACCAAGATATGACTTACTTGACTGTCTCCTCTTCTACCCATCAACCCTTTCTCCCTATTCAAGGCAATTGTTATCTGTTTGTTTATCTGATGATGTACTTTGGTTACCTATATTGCAAACCCTATGGACCCAGGTCAGACCCAGGGTTTAAAGTGTTTCCTTCCATGATAAAAACAGTCTTAAGTGTATTTAATACTAAGCATCAGAATATTTTCTGGGCAAACAATATTGGCATTAGGATAAGAGTTAAAATCATTCTGCTAAATGTAATATAGTGTAAATGTAATATAGTGTAAATTCTGAAATTTTTGCGAAGGTTTGAGTTTCGTGAAAATAAAACCCTTGCGAAATGGAGAAATCATTCTGTTGTTTACTGATATAGGTAAATCATTCCCTAGTCACAAATTTTAAATGTAGCAAATATTTCTTTTAACGCTATTCGTGAAAATGAAATTCTGGCGAAAAATTTCCGGATTTACAGTAATGACATTAATATTTATATTTAAAGGACCTCGGACAGTCTTAATGAAGGATTGCCCATAAAAATGACCAGAGAAAAGTTTCAAAGAAAATGATATTTTTTCTATGAAAAAGATAGTAGGTTCTACCCTCGACTTATCCACAAAAGCCGTTTTCTCATTGGACAAGAACAAATTGAAAAATATGGGCTGAAAACTCAGTTTTTGCTATTCAACATATAGAAAATAGAAAAAGTTTTACTGAAGTGCTTCCCCCCCCCCCCCCACCCCCCCGTGACCAAACTAATCCTTTTGCATACAGTTGTAGTTTAATATTTCACACATCATATAAAAACGGCATGAATGGTCACGGGGGGGAACGCTGTCAAAATGCTCAAAAACAATTTAGTATAAAAACGTATTAGAAACTTATTTTGTAAAAGCCTGTAGGTAAATATCTATATGCAATATGGCATGTATCAGGGCTTTAGTTATGAGTGCTTATAAAGTAAGTAATTGTCTCATTTCTCAACCAAAACATATGTTATGGGAACTCAAAAGAACCGTCTCAATGAGACGGTTCTTTTAAGCACCAAATCATAGGTTGAATCTAATGTGTAAGAAAATATTAACGATTTTATGCTCAAAAACTGTGTTTATCTGGACTGTGATATGTACAGTATGCAGTTATAATACACCTCAGTGCACAAGTCCAACTGATTGACCTTGAAACATTACAGGTAATAGTCAAAAGTATGTGACAGCACATTTCTTTAGACGAAATAATGGAATCTTCTCAACCCGAATTTTATGCAAACGCATCACCTTCGTCTCAAGTTTTATGCCGCAAGCATAATATTAACATGTATTTAGGTGAATACTCGACGAAACTTTGACTTTCTGTGAAATAAAATTTGGTCACAAAAAATACCCCCACCCCCTAAACCCTAGAGTCCTGGCATAATGATGCAATATTTTCAAAATATTTTTTATTGTGCTAGATGCACTAAATGTAAAGGTTTGATTTAAGCCCAAAACTGTAGTTGTCAGTTATGCATTATCCTAGCCAGAGACTGTCAATATTTGGGCAGATTGAATAGGAAACTGTCCGAGGTCCTTTCATTTGGAATGTCACCTTCTTTACTACAGCAGAACAGATTAAAAGTTTAGTGAATAATAATTTTGTGTCAATCAGTTGGCAATTTTACCATTAAGGTCAAAAGTAAACTGCTACTTACAAATCTAAATCAATCTGAACTGGTCAAATCTTAAACCGGTCAAATCTGGTGGTTCAAAACTAACAAAACTTTTCATCCATTCTATTTTGACTTCACAACTGACAAAAATAATTGTGAAAAATTGTGATTCTGGTTACATGTCAGAACAAGCCCCAGTATGGTAGACAGAGTTAGCATACAATATTGCACTTTAATCAGATTTATCTTGGCCATAGTCATTTAATTTTTAGAACTTTAAACCTGAAAATGCAACAGTCTAAGGAAAGTTTATCACTTTTTGTCCACAGGTCTATTATTATACAAATACAATCTTTATCTTTTGATTTCATTTAATCTCACATATGGTAAATGTTCTAAAATTCCGAACGATTTTCTCTTTTTGTTCTCAAATAAAATGTTTGTAATTTAAAAAATTATTAGGGAAGGCCCTGATCAGACTGCTTCTGAAGAATCAGTCTGATCTGGGTCTGCACTGGTTGTTTAGGCCTTTTAAATAGGCAACTAGTGTTCAAAATTTTAGAACATCTACAGTAATATAATTATAATCTTAATATTTTTTCTAAAATCACTCTCTTCATCCATAGTCCTTTCCGCTTAGTGTGGTGTATAGGGAGGTGGCTTTTGCTGAAAGAAACAAGAAGTTACCAAAATAATACAACAGGCATATACAGGGTTCATACAGGCAAGTGAGAGTAAAATTCAAGGACTTCTAAAAGACTATCCTACAGTTTTCAAGGACTTAAAGTTTATGAAAAAATCCTGATTTAAGTGTTAAAATTCTACTTCAGAAATGCTAGACTGAGATAATGGAGAAATTAGTATTAGAAAATTAGTACCAAATAAAGGCACAACAGTTTTGTTCCAATTTAGATCTCTATCAACACAGAAAATAGAAGATTTCAAGGACTTTTAAAGGCCTTTGCGCGATTTTCCAGTACTTTTCAAGACATATTTAATTTTCAAGGAATTTTCAAGAAAGCCATCTAAATTCAAGTACGTTTCAAGCTTGTGTGAACCCTGATATACAATACTTCAGAAAAATATTGGACCCAAGAGTACTCACCCCTTTTAGATCAATGGACTTTTCCATTAAGTTTGAAACAGTTAAGTCAGGATGGTCCATTCAACTCCATTATATGTATAGAGGAGTCTAAATTAACAATTTCCTTTAAAAAAGTATTATATTTCTTCTCTGAAGATTGATTTTGTCTTGGCAAAGTTGCAGACCCTGATTAAGTGCTGTGTTTTGCAGCATTTCATCTGGGTCTTCACTCTTTGCAAAAGTACCAGTTTAGGGTTTCGAGTCAACAAAAGGTTAAATATGGCATTTCCTTTTGTACATGGGTGAACATTCAAAATTTCCAAAATCCTGAACTTAAGAAATTCAAATCATAAAACTTGCTATAAGCCTACAAAGGTTTAACAATTTCAAGGGTTAATGGTCAATTATCTTCAGATAAACAAACTTAATTGAAGAAGCTGTTATAATCTGCCTAATTCAGTATTTTGCCTAAATCCTGAATTCAGGAATAATCCTGTAATCATTCACCCATGTTTATATACTAAATATGAGAAATTTTCTGGAAGTCAGCCTTAGGTTCCACTATTGAATGACAATATGCTGATGTATTTTGCATGGAAAACAAGAGTATGGCAAGCAGTGTAGAATATGCTGTGTGTTAATATAATCAGCTGATAGAGAAAAGTCAAGCTGAATGTTTTGCTTATAGTCAGGGCCCTTAGGGACAAAAAATAGGTCCCGTGCGAATTGTGTGCCGATTTATGGTGACCTATATCAAAACCTTCAATGGAGTCTTACCTTTGATTTAAAGGTGGTCACCCATCTCAAATCCGCGTCTTAGGCTAGTTATGACGTCATTAATATGGCGACCATAATGAGAAACTGCTCGTTAATAAAAGCTGTGGTTCGTGTTGGTATAATCATATTTATCCAACACGAACACTTTTTTTAACATAATATCAACTATTTTAGTCATATGATGGTTACATCAATGCTTTACCTGACTTTGACAATGAATTATTTCTGGATAACTATATTTTGCATGCAAAATACCGTAGATTTCCTATAAATACCCAGCTTATCGGGCCACCTTTAGACTGATGGCTGAGAATGTTATTGCCCCCACTCGGGAATTTGGCAAACTTATCCTATCTAAAAAAGGATTGCAAGCTGCGTCTTTTGATAGATGTTTGCACTATGTTCGCCGGGGCGTTGGTCTCTGACAGCCTGTTACATATGTTACCATATTAAATTTAGAAAAAAAGAAAATTAAAAGTTCGAGCTACTTAAAGAAGGCTAATTATTTACATTACTCATATGGTCTGTATATTGACTGCTTTAGCTACATATAAAATCTTTTGGAGCAAACATACAGCTTCCTGTGGTGTTATGTGCGTTACTTTAATTAGATTACCCTTTAAACATTAAAATTGTGACCAATATCATTTACTTTTTAGCTGATATGTGCATTTTCGAAAATTTTTTGATTATTTTATACTAACAAACTCATTTGGGTTAGAGAAAATCCAAATTTTGCTTTTATACTTTAAATAAAGTGTCTTATGAGAGCAATTATAAAAACAACCCAAAGGCTACACCCAATTTTAAGGAGCCGAATTGGTAGGAATCATTTAAGTAAAATTATATGAAAACGAAAACATTTGCTGCTGTTGGATATCGTGCATTTTTGGGATTTTCTTGCTCAAATTATAAAGAATTATAGATTTTGTGGGTTAAACAACAAGATTGAATCACTTGTTAAAGGCTGTAACATATGTTACATGACATAATAAATGACCAAGGACATTGACTTGATGTAAGAAATGATATTTCAGGAAAAAATGAATATAATTCGCATGTTTTCCTAGCTAAAGTCCCTAGCCTCTGGTGCCTAAATCTTAGGTATTGATGATTATTAAGCCCCTGTACCTTTGTTACAGATGTTATGAATATTTGTTTTCAATATTTCTTAATATGAATAATTCTAAAATAAAGATACATCCTAGAGGAACATAGGAAATAATCTTTTCACATTCAAACAGTACAATTTTGTAAATGTCCCTTTCTAATGTAAATATTCTAAACCAATCCTTATCCAAGTCATATACATGTACAATATCGATTATTATTTCTGCTTCTCTGGTAAAATAATTGTCCTCCTCATATCATAAAAACCAGAATAATCATCAAACAAGATTTTGAATGCAAGCTGAGTAATGACCTGCTCCATCCCAAACCCTTTTTAGACATATTCTATCGTATGTACCGATTCAAGGTGCGTCGAATAGGAGATGTTTGCACACTGTAAGCATGGATGTTAGTCTGTATCAGCTTGTTACATATGTTATTTTATCAATTTGAGAATAAGAAAATTGAAAGTTTGAGGTACAGAAAGAAGACATTAAAACTAGCTTATCAATGAACATTCGAATAGTCTGCAAATTACTGGATGTCTTTACTACATATGACAGCTGTTTAACATTAATACGGCTACATGTATTATGTGCGTTACATGAACTTAATTATAATTTAAAAGTGATAATTTTGGCTATCGTCATTTAGTTTAACGACTGATCTGAGTTGGTTTTAAACCGTTATAGATTAGGTTTAACAAACATATACTCAATTGACGAATACAAAACCAAAGTTTGCTTTTCTATATTAAATATTTTGTCTTATATTAGCTAATGCACAACCCTACCCCCAGTTTTGCAGAGGAGCAAATTTTGTTTTCGCCGCTTAAATAAAACACATATTAAACAATTGCAGAGTGTTGATATTTTACATTTTCTTAAACAGTCTTGCGCATATATCATCAAGTCTCTAAGATCAGGACACTTATTAAAGATGTCAATGTGCCATGATGCCACAACCAGGGCTCTGATCGAATTCCATGCACTTTCAGGTGCTGGTATTAACTAGTTCAATGTAAAGAAAAAGCAAGAAATCATATTGGCAGGCATTTAGCTATGCTGGAGACTCTATTCACGAAGCATTCTTTCACCTCGGCTCAGTGCCCTTAGAAAGCACTGTGGCGGATGCACTAGAGTGATATATTTGTAAACTGTCCTGACCTATTGGCTCTCGTTTGTGATGTCTCACTAAGATTTTGTTACTTTCCCATTGGTATCCTGGGTCAGGTGTGGTATTTGATTGTATCGATTCCTGATCTTTGCCGTTTTTCTTACTTTGCATTAGCCAGTCACCGATATTGTTCGACTCACTGCGTTAAGGTGGTGGATGTTTTGGAGAAAAAAGGCTGAATTGCAAGAGCTGTGTTTCTCGAAGGTGTCAAACGTGCGCAGTATCAGCGAATCATTTGGAAAACCTCACCTGTCATTAATCCTGACAAATCAATGCTGGACAATTATGGTTAGAGGCCGGACTGTGATAAATATTGTCCCGTTATGATGACATTGCCAATATGCGGGTCCAGAGGGGGGTAGGGGGTCCGGACACTCTCCCTGGAAAATGACAAGTACGTATATGGGTTTTTATAGAAATTAGCATTTGGACCCCCCCCCCCCCCCCTGGAAAAAGTTGGACACCACCCCTGCCCCTGGAAAATAATGGATCGCCTCTGGATCCTTTGTAAAATATAAATATAGTTTTCTCAGCAATAAAACCATTGGAACCCCTCTTTTAACTGTAAAATAAGCTGAGGACTAAATAAAACTGACAAAAATTCCTGGATCCGCTCATGTTGCCTCCTGCCCCCGAAACCTCTCTGCAGCTGATAAAATGTGGTTGCAGCATGTCTGTATGCGAAACATCTTAGTGCAAGTACAAAGCAAACCATTTATATTGTACTGATTTGTGTTGCTGCGGAGCAGAAGAGGACTCATGTAAACTTTTGCCAGTGATCAATATGCTTATGACTTTTGAACAACTATTTTCATGTGGATTCAGATATTTCTTTAGCCGTATGAACAAGAATGCCTTATTGTCCGATTTTGACCTTTGAAGACGATTCTGCCTAGTAGCATGCGAATGATAAATCAGATTGTAACAGTTTTCTATTGCCCGTGCTATCGAAGTACAATGGGTAACTTGTAGAGGGGTTTATCCTTAATTCCATATCATGAACTATAAAGTAGACTTCTAACTTTTGATCCTTCAGTGGTCAAAATCGGACTATAATGAGTTTGGTTAATAGTGTATGCAAATGATTATTACTACTATCTTTTATTTGGGTGTAGGATAAGCAGCTACAGATAAACCAAAAGCTTTGAAGCGCGATTCTATTTACAATATTGATATGTTGTTCTAGAAAAAAGAGTTTCAGGCATTTATTTACATTTACTATAAAAGCTTTGACATGTACATATGTTCTAGCCGGACTGGCTCATTTTACGTATTCTGCATCAATCGTTTGAAATAGAAAGACCCAAAGGTCATTGGTCAGAGGTCGTAGTACAACTATATATATATAAGCATAAGAGATTATATTTACTCCGTTTATAATCAAAAACACTGTTTGTTTTTCATTCACTCCACTGTCTTTTTATTCGTAAATCGTGACGGCATTTACGTCCCACCCTCGAACTGACTTCAACCTATCTGAATATATTTTGTATGTTACGATTTAAAAGAGTTTGCATTCAGTCATGATAAGGCTACCAGTTCATTAAAGGAATATTTCCAAGCGTTGGAAATGGACAAAATGCATTATATATGTGGTATTTACATATTAGGCGTCATTTCAATGACGTCATCTTTTTGTTCTGATGCGAAGACAATATGGGCGACATGTTAATTTTAATTATTTACCCCCTAAGATTAAATTTGGTGCATTTCGACTGAAATTGGCACACAAAATGCAAGAAAGTCCTGATCCCCATATACTACAATGGTCATACCGTTTAAATTGCACTGATACAATATACGCTATTTGATGACGTCATAATGACGTCCAGACGTGAAACCCAGATGGGTGACCAGGTGATTTTCATTAGTTATCCCCTAAAGTTTGATTTGGTATAGGTCACCATAAATCGGCATCAAATTCGCACGGGAGTCCCGATCGCCCCTGACTATTATCTGGGCCTATAAATATCTCCATGTGTAAAGTTCAAAATTTCCAAAATCCTAAACTTTAGAAATTCAAATCTTAAGACTGAAGAGTATACGTTTTGACTATGGTCATGTCAGGACTTTAGTTAAGAGTGTGTAACGAAAAACTAATTTTCTTATTTCTCGACCAAAACATATGTTGTGGGTACTCAAAAGAACCGTCTCAATGAGACGGTTCTTTTGAGCACCCAAAACATATATATGTTAAAACTGATGGGTAAGAAAATATTTACAACTTTACGCTCAAAAAGTTTGTTTATCTAAACCTGTGGTCATGTCTAGACGGTCAGTTCACCTAACAACACTTTTTCCTGGGCAAGCTTGACTTAGCGGTAAACCAGTACATTGTGAACATACTTTGCTTGTAACTGACATACAAGCCTTCTTGAATCAGCAGAAGGAGGAGAATGACCGTAGAAATTATTTCATGATCGATATCCACGAAAGTATGGGACCGGGTCGGGATCAAACTCACGACCCCTGGATCTGCAGTTGGACTCGCTACAGACTGGGCTACAGGGCTCGGTGCCCTATGAAGAGAATAAAAAATCGGGGAATGTCATGTTATGGATTTCTCTGTTTGTGTAATAAATACCAGTGCTTGCCCTGGCTCAGAATTTGTTGTTGCCAATACTTTAGCCAAATGGAAAAAGTTGGAGCCAGATGAAATTGACTTTAGCCTACGTTTTAGTCAGAAAGTAGTATGGGTGATTTCAAAAATAATGCATCCATTTCTTTAATCAATGTTTATAGACTATCTAAAGCAGATTTATAGTTAAAATTAATTTTAAGATATGTAATTAATGTTTTTCTTGCATCATGCCAAGTTTCACGCCTTTAGAATGTTCCGTTCCAAAATTACATGGAAAAAGGTCGTCTAAATTGTCACAAGGGTAACACTTTTTTGTGACATTTTTTCCCTTACCTTCGATTCAACTGTAAATTGTATTAAACACTATTCATGTATTGTCAAATGGTGAATTGCAGTTGAAATATAGCATAAAAGCTGTAGGAAAATAATCTTTTCATCTATTTTAAACCTGATAAATTGGAGCTTTGTGCACTTTTATAAACACACCCTTTCAAATTTTTATCATACAGAATTTCATATGATTGGAGTTAAGTGAATTGCCTCTTAATATAAACAAAGCTTTATTCATAAGGAATATTGCTTTTATGACTATCAGTCTATTAGCTATTTAAGGGAACCAACTTGCCTATCAAACAAGAAGTATAATTTTATGTAGCCAGTACTGAATCAAACCACCCAGATAAATCACAAGTGTAACATTTAAGGTTTCAATCATCAGCATTTTAATTTGTTTTGCAATGTAAAACTTTTTTGATGTTTTTCTGGTCAAGGGAGCCGCAAAAAAACATTATGAGGAATTATGGAGACATCCTTAAGCTACTGACTTCGTGGCATGATTTTAACTGATGTCACAAGTGTAACACATTTTAGGAATATGTGATAAATGCAAATACATGGCAAATTTTAAATGATATATTACTTCTTTGGTATTTCTAATAATTCTTGGATGCATAAATACAATTTAAACACAGCAAGAAGTCAACATCTTCGCCAAATGTGTAGTCAATACTAGTTACGGTCTAGCAGGAATGACACTTCCTCAAGCCCATATACTAATTTCATAATGAAGCTGACCATCCTTGAGCTACATTTGTGGAAACGAATCATGCTAAATTCAACACTGAAGAAATCAGACAGTCTAAAACCAGACTATAGCTTGATTTAGACAGGTAGAAACTAAAATGTGATTTGTGTCACAAGTGTAGCATATATTATGGATTGACTTAATCTCACTTTTCTGGTGTTTGGTCAAAAGATGATCTATTCAACAATTAATTTGTTACTTTTTGGCATTTAAGGTATAGTTATTCAATCTTTCAATACAAAGAAAACACAAAATAATGTAAACAAATGGGATAAAATTATGCACTCACAAAGAGAGAAAGGTATTTTTCACAATTCAAAAAATATTTACAGAAATATATTGAAGTAAACCAAAATAGACGCTCACTGTCGCTCAGTAGTACATACTATAGTAGATCATATAAAGTATAAGTGATAAGAAAAGACAAAAGTGACATAATCAGTTCTTTTGCTTTTTTGTCACAAGTGTTACACAATAATTTCTTTCTATTTCAGCCTTAAATTTGTTACAGATTATTTATAGAATTGCAAGAAATGGTATCATTCTAATCATTCAAATTATAACTAATCCAAGAATGAGTGCTGTCAACTGTTTTCTTATCATTAACATTTTATGACTACTTATTATGCTTAATAAACAAATCTGAATAGTTCATTTTTTAAAGTTTTGTGCTAAAAGTTGGAACTGTTTTATGTTTTGATAAATTTTAATCAATTTCCTATAAGAGATCAAAATTTCAAAGGTGAAACGCCCTCTTCTGATTTTGTCACAAGTGTAACACATTCTATTACCAACATATGTTATTGTGTTCAATATGTTTTATATCTTACATATTCAAATAAAATTTGTTCTATGTTTTTCATATACCCTACTTGTTATCTAAAACAATTATTAACAAAAAATCACGATTATTATTTTAATTAGAAAAACTTTTTCCTCTACACATTGAAAACCCAGGGGGGGTATTTTCACATAAAATTTTGTTGCAAGTGCAAATTTTGAACAAAAGAATAAATTTCACTTTGAAAATATGTATACATAAGTACTTTATCAATTCATGAGAAAAAAATTACAAGTATGCATACCTGTGTTGTTTATAATCAAGCTAAAAGTAGCTTATAGAATTGTAAAAAAATAATGAAATAATAATTAAAGCATAAAATTTAAAGCATTTTCCTAAATTTTATTCTTTAAACAGTATTTATTTCTGAAATTTTGATGTTCCCTGGTTAGGATAATGTAAAAAATATAATGATAAAGCAATTTTGAAATTTGACCCCCCAATGTCACGCTTTGTCTGCATTTTTTTTGAAATCACCCGTATCAAGAAATTGTTCTTTATTAAAATCTTTGCCAGCTAGCTGTGACTTTTGTCATCTGCTGATAACCTTCATCTGGGTCTAGATAAAACTATGGTACATGTAACGATGTTCTAAAGGATGATATAATTCTTTATCATATCAAAACAGAGTCAGTATCCTTAAAATGCCCCTTGATGGGTACAGATTTTGTTTAAAAATCAAAAGCTATTTGCAAATTTTAGAGCATAATTGAAAATACTGAGATACTGATGCTGTCTTGCAGGAATCTAAAGAGACGTACCTGCAGGCCTCCAGATAAGATTGCGTAGTTGGAAATTAACTTTTTTATTTCTAAATCAAAACAGGTGTTGTGGGTGGTCAAAAGAACCATCTCATTGAGATGGTTCTTTTGAGCACCCAAAACGCATATTTAATATCATGGATAAGAAATTAACCAAAATTTTGCGTCAATAAAGTTTGCTTATCTGGACCCTTGTACCCGGGACCTACCTGATAAGCTGGTGCTGAAGGTGGACCAGCGGGTGGCACAGAACCTATGCTGTGTGAGTGTGAACTTGTACCCAAGACTTACCTGATAAGCTGGTGCTGAAGGTGGACCAGCCGGTGGCACAGAACCGTATGCTGTGTGAGTGTGAACTTGTACCCAAGACTTACCTGATAAGCTGGTGCTGAAGGTGGACCAGCAGGTGGCACAGAACCGTATGCTGTGTGAGTGTGAACTTGTACCCGAGACTTACCTGATAAGCTGGTGCTGAAGGTGGACCAGCGGGTGGCACAGAACCGTATGCTGTGTGAGTGTGAACTTGTATCTGAGACCTACCTGATAAGCTGGTGCTGAAGGTGGACCAGCCGGTGGCACAGAACCATACGCTGTGTGAGTATGAACTGTTGTCCCATATGTCTGTTGTGGCTCTACAATGACATAGCGGTGCATTGCCATTCTCTGTCTTCGACGTCGGCAAATCCAGATGCTGCAGCTCACAATCAGGAGAACAACCCAGAACCAGATAAACCAGAACCCTGAAAATATCATGTAAACCAGAACCCTAAAAATATCATATAAACCAGAACCCTGAAATTATCATGCTTCCAGTCTGAACCATGGCAAACACTTGCAGGGGATAAACCAGAACCCTGAAAATATCATGTTAACCAGAACCCTGAAAATATCATGTAACCAGTCTGAACCATGGCAAACAGTTGCAGGGATAAACCAGAACCCTGAAAATATCATGTAAACCAGAACCCTGAAAATATCATGTTACCAGTCTAAACCATGGCAAACAGTTGCAAGGGATAAACCAGAACCCTGAAAATATTATGTAACCAGTCTGAACCATGGCAAACAGTTGCAGAGGGTAAACCAGAACCCTCAAAATATCATGTAAACAGTCTGAACCATGGCAAACAGTTGAAGAGGGTAAACCAGAACCCTGAAAATACCATGTAAACAGTCTGAACCATGGCAAACAGTTGAAGAGGGTAAACCAGAACCCTGAAAATACCATGTAAACAGTCTGAACCATGGCAAACAGTTGCAGAAGGTAAACCAGAACCCTGAAAATATTGTGGCACCAGTCTAAACCAACAGTTGCAGGGGGTAGAATATTTTGAAATCTGGTCATTTATTTTCAATGGATAAGAATTCATTGTTATATACCCTATAAGTGTTTACTATAGAATTTGGAAGTGTTTCAATCGCTGACAGTTGTACATTTTCTCTGCAATGCGGCTGATCGTTAGCCAATCACTGGCCGCGGGCTTCATTCCATTAAATCATGGCAGCAGAGGGCTTCATTGCCATGTAAGTCCGCTCAAGGACATGGAGAAATGACCAAACCATTTCAATTACCATACGATACGCTCCTTTATCACACTGGATAGGCAGCAATCGAAAACGCTCTGAGCAATCGATGAATGCTGATGACAAATTGCTAGAAACAGTGTTTTCATTTGCCATTAGACACCAATCTGGTGACAAATGGCAATCAAAATCTCTGTTTCAAACGATCTTTGATCTACGTTCGTAGATAGTATTAACATTTTTGATTGCCACCTATCTGGTGTGTTTATTGATACACTGAATACATAGCCAAAACAATCTGAAACAAGGGCTAAGAATTATTTACATTTTTCATGTTTCTGTTGAATAAATTATTTTGTTTTCACACCCAATATGTAGCACTGGAAAACGCTCTTAACAATCGAGGAACGCGGATGGAAAATCGCTAGAAATTGTTTTCGATTGTCATTTGTCGCCAGTTGGGTGAGTTATGGCAATCGAATAATCTGTTTCTAACTATTTTCGGTCTACGTTCGTCGATAGTATTGACGTTTTCGAATTCCCCCTTTCCGGTGTGGTTTCATTGTAAAGGTGGACATTTTATTTGGAACTGCTTGTGCTTGAAAGGAAGGTATATATCAATGATGATACCGTGAAATCTCTATTAGAGGCCCATGCTTTAATAGAGGCCAATTCCCCAGTCTGGACGCCAAAAATGCTGATTTTTCAAGAAAATTTTCCCAAAAATGGAGCCTCTAATAAAGGCCCACCCAAGAATATTGAAAAAAAATTGGTCCTACGTTATCCAGAAACATCCTGAATTTGTTATTAGCAGCGAATTTCTAGTCGTCCGCCTCCAACAAATTGTCACTTTAATTAAGGTACATTTTTTTGACCCAACAGAAATACCAACCCGTGCTAGCAAGTTGTGAACCCCGTACTGTGTTATGCCCTGGACAGTGCATATTTAAAGTTTTATCGATACCTAGCACAGAACTAGCTGTTTATCGTGTCAATAGTTAACTACCTATGGACTTTGCGACACTAGCATTTCAAGATGGCGACCCTTATCGATAAATTAGAGCTACAGACTTTTCTGGCACTTGTAGCCTCTAATAGAGGCCCACCCCAACTCCGTGAGCGGTAATGATTCTAATAGACACCCGGGCCTGTAATAGAGATATTATGGTATAACATTCCTTTCCTTATATTAACGTTTGCCAAGCCCTTGTGTGTTAATATGTTGCAGCCCTCATCGCTTCGTGGTTCGGGCTGCAACACATTACACTCGGGCTTGGGAAATGTTAATACACAGAAAAGAATGTTTTATCCTTTTATTATTACAAAGTAAGGGAACAACAGCCTGCTCCTGTTAGCCCTATTGGTTTTGTTTAATCACCTTATGACCATTTTTGGAAAGCTGTTATGAATTTTGATCAATGGTTTCAAACCTATAATACTTATCATCACATACTTACACCAGAATGAATAGACTCCATTAAAGCAACATACATCTCCACAACAGTATGCTCCATAACCTACAAATAAAAACAAAATGAACCAGCACATGAGATTTGAACACTTTTCATGCATTATCACACTGGCCAATGTAAAAGCACCGGTTGTTGCTACAACGAGCTGGTGGTGAAAATTTTCCGCACTGACGCTGGCTTAAAAGGTAAAAAAATCTATACCTGTTGACTATATGATTTATTTATAAGCTTACATTTATTTTATTTGTGATGACACCTGGCGCACAGACCATCGGTTACATTGCAGTTTATGGCTCTGCCAAGCATTTGGTAAATTAATTCATGGTTTGGACTGCAAATTCAACACAGTTCTGGAGTTTTGCCATGACAGGTGCTTTTTTCTAGAGAAACTGCCTAAATTGAGGGGAATATGCGTTTTTAGTAGCTAAACTGTGTCTAAACTTGTTCCTGTATCTGGAAAATTTGTTGGTGAACTTATTTTTCCTATTTGAACAAGTTTACACTAAAAAAATTTGAAACTGACAGAAGTCATATAAAACCTTAACCAATTTAAGAAGACCCTGGGGTCCTTGATCACTCATCTTAGCCCTGGGTTTTAGTTGAGGCATTATGAGAAACATTTCCGTGAAATTATTTTAAATTTGAACCATTGGTTCAGAAGGAGATGTCTTTTAAAATATTTCTTATCTACAAGTACATTTTGTATAAGGGAGCAAAGTGGCTCAGTGGTAGAGTGCTTGACTCGATACCGCGAGGTTGCGGGCTCCAGCCTCACCGGCGTCACTTGAGCAAGACACATTAATACTTGCTTAATACTGGTTCAACTCAGGAAGACCAGTCCCGGCATAACTGAAATATTGTTGACTGAGGTGTAAAGAATCAAATCAAACAGAAAATATCTATAGGTATTATATCCGACCGCATTTGTTCTGCAGAGTGGAGCCATTTGTGCACTTTTGGTAGAGCACATTATGAGAAACATTTCTGTGAAATTGTATCTGGCTGCCATTTCATTCCATGGAGCAGAAATATTTTGTGCAATTTTGGTAGAGGGCATTATGAGAAACATTTCTGTGAAATTATTTTGAAATTGAACCAGTGGTTAAGGAGATGTCATTTAAGTATTTTTCTATTTTTTGATCTGGCTGTCATTTTTTTTTGACGGAGCAGAATCATTTGTCCAATTTGGGTATAGGGCCTTATGGGGAACATTCATGTGAACTTATTCTAAATTTGGACAAGTACTTCATTTAAAGATTTTTCTTAGAAACTTCTATTTATGGCGAAGTGAAACCTTTTGTGCAATTTTGGAAGAGGGCTTTATTGAGAACATTCATGTAAATAATTTTAATTTTGGAACAGAGTTTCCCATGTTGTTAAATATTTTATCTTAAAAAAAATTTATAGAGCAAACAGGGGTATTATCGACACCTTAAGACGGTTTCGATGTTTTGAGCCTTTCTATTGGCTGGAACAACTTTTCTCTCAATGATGATATGATATGCAGCCTTTGATTGGTCGAAAAAAGATGACTATTTATACAAACTACCGTATATGATTCCATGACTGAACGTTGTAGCACCTAGGGTAGAGGGGTGCGTTATCGACACCCCCAGAGAGTTATCGACACCTTAAAGCTTTTTTAAAAAAATACAAGCATGAATTAGAGATTACCATTCGATCTCGCTAGAATTACATTTAATCAAATTAAAGCAACATTTTTAAAAGATCTGAAGGTCTATATTTCATTGTCTGACCGTTTAAATTTGATCGGATGCAATAGACCCACCCACTCGCCCACCCATCAAAATGATAATCGTGGTATTCCAGCCCATCTACCGTGAGTGATTGAAGAACGAGATTTTATGGGCATATCACGTGCAATTTATCCCACAGATGATGCAAGATGCCCAGTCAAGCGGAATATCTAGTATACAACGGCATGTGTCGATAAGTTCCTTTGCATCAAATTCTGTAAGTGTATTATCGACACCCCTTATTAAATACACAGTATACAGATATTCTGGCTTAGGCGGATAAAAACAAGAAGGCAATTGTGTTCCAAGCACGAGGTATCAAACAGAAATGGGATATCTTAGAATCTGTACATGTGAAACTTCGACACATTTAATCGGTGCTCTTATAGGAGCCCATAAGAATGCTTGGATTTTCGTATGTCTGTGATTTTCTTATCCTGTGAACCTTCGAAAAAGTGTTGTGTAGCTGGAAATGAATATTTCTATGACGTATTCATGATACAATCAAAATAAACCAATCAATAAACGATGGGTATCAGATTACAGGGGGAGTGTAGATAACATACAGGTGTCGAAATTACCCTGGTTTGCTCTATTTTATCTTGGTGGCTATTAAATTTTGTTCTGGAGATGCAGTTTAAAGAAAATGTTTATGCACGACGGACAAAGACTCACCTTGAGCCTTGGTCTCTGGTAAACTAACAATTATCACGAAGTGGACGAGAAAAGTATCCACCATGGTAAATTGTTATGGTACAAAGAAATTTCACCCGTGGACAATAAAGAACCTCGTTTCCAACATATTACTCAAGGTTCTTGTGTGGAAATTCCTCATTCCACACCAATTATACATATGAAATATACTCTTATTCTGGTGTGCAAGTGTATACATACTACATAGTCTAGACTGCCAAAAGCCTCAGATGTTGCATCCATATATCATGGCTTATTTTGCATAATGTGATCTAATTAGTCCTACATACTGCGCTCACAAATGTGGAAATCTCAAAGAGAGTTGTATCCACTCTGTAGGCAAGAATTTAACCTATATATAAGCCAAGCCTCCCATTTGAGTACATAGGTAAACAGTGCAGGTTCTGCCCTGAACTTGCATTGTTTGCTTACAGAATGCTACAGGTATATTGAAAATTGAATAAAAATGATAAATACCTCCCAACACCCCTAAAATTGAAAATGGACTCATCCTACTGATAAAGGTAAAGTCCATTCCGCTTAAATGGGTTAAAATATTTTCACTGTGACTTACCATAGCATGTTTCCATAAACTCCCCACTACCACAGATAACATCAGCCTGAAAGAGTAACAAAAAATGCAATTTGTGCTTAGGGTGGATAAGGTACGTCATAGTCATATGCACCATAGGCTGCCATTTAAAGAACTCTGAGAAGGATTTTTGTATTTTGATTTTCTAAAACCACAATGGTACATGATATTAGGCTAGCCACATTAGTGTAGCCTGCAATAGCAGAGCCTATTAGGAACTTTCAGATTATTCCTTATTCTTTTATACCAATATAATTTTTTATTGAAATCAAATGACTAGCAGTATAATTTTAACTAATTTAGGCACCTGTTATTGCTGTTACATACACTACATGAGGGTCTGGATGGGGTATAATGATTAGTGAATAATGGCCCTTTTTTATTTAATGAATAGTGAATAATGAGCCAAAAAATAATGAATAGTGAATAATGAGGGCCTAAAAATTAATGAATTATCCTATTATTTAAATGAATTGAACAAAAAATTAATGAATAGTGAATATTCAGATTTCTTTGCCACCTTTCTTACTTTTAATGAATTTCGGTCTTATTTCAATGAATTTATAACCCAAAATTTTAATGAGATGAATAATGGGCTAAATTTTTAATGCATATAGAATACTAGACCCCCAATCCAGACCCCTCCTACATTCTTTTAAATACATTATTTGAGTGCAATATTGAATAATATCATTATATAAGTTAAAACTTGGGCATAAATTATCTAATACTGCCACTTGAGGGGTTAAATAATAGTGAGAAAAAGGATGAATATTGTCTTTTTCAACACAACTGAGAATTAACTCTGCCAAATGCTTGGGCAATGAAAAGCAAGAAACTTGAACTTAAAGCACTTAAAATCCTTAAATTAAGAGCAAATTAAATGCGTTTTACGAATTATGTAAACAGCATTAACAGAAACTGCTTATGATATCATTTATCTCTCTAACCCTTATACACCTTTGCTAAATTGATATGAAATGATATATGCAAGACAGATTTGAAGCATAAATTCAAGACAAAATATGCAGAAACATGTATTAACAAGACTACACTAAATACTTTTATTATCCAAGCCTGACAGTTGGGCAATAGAACTTTTTTCACGTTTTACACTATATACACAATGCACAAATTTGGATGTGTATTTTATCTGGAAGTGTTTTTTACTTTTAAAATATTCGTACTTGGCATTCCAATGCCAATTGACCTGTCAACTAACTGTACCATGTTGCACGAGACCAAATAATAAATTATATTTGTGACAGCCATGTTGGTCAAAAATACTCTTAAAAATCAGTGAAGCAGGGAAAATGTCTGATTCTCTTAAACATAATCTGAGCCTTCTCTAATGTTTAAGTCATGGCTTTTCCATATTTTGATATTTGCCACTAACATCAGAGTAACTCCTATTACGAAAATCCAGAATTTTCTTCATCTACCAAAAATTGGGTATTTTTAGGCTTAAATGAAATGTATGTGTGGTTCCTGTTGCCTACCTACCCTATTTTTTTTTAACCCTACCCTAAACATTAAAATGGTCTTTGAAGAAAAAATACCTAAAATGGGCACTTTTTCAGATTTTGTCACTATTTTCTTTGTTAAATGTTATAACAAAATTTAATAATTTCCCTACCTACCTACCCTAAATTTTTTTGGTATGCAACAGGAACCACACATATATTTCATTTAGGCCTTACCGAAAATGTTGACAGGTGAATAATGTATTCATTAGATAACTGCTTAAAATGGAAAAACTAATAAACATACAACTGAAAAATCTAAGTAGTTTCACCTTTTAAGTGATTAATGGGAAATGATGGGTAATGAATATAGCTTAATCACCAACTACATGTGTACAGAGGGTAGGCTACAATAGGTCTGCATAATTTCCATCTTTGTAAGATTAAAATGAAAAATATCATTTTATTTTAGAGATAAATCTTAAACCAACCCTATTTTAACTTTTTATGTCACCCATCTTTCATTCAATTACCATGTTTTTCATTGAAAGTGCCCAGCCATGACTGGCTGGGAGAATTCTGGATTTTCGATAGCTAAGTTGCTCTGACGGTAGTGGCAAATATCAAAATAAAGAAAAGCCACTAAAACGTCAGAGAAAACTCGGACTATCTTAAACAGTGATACGTCACATACCGCTCTGGATCATCGAGGTGCTTTACGCACTCGGTGAATACACAGGTGGCTCACAGGTAATTCTCCATTATTGCTACGTGTTTTTGCGAATTTATAACTTGCAATATCTCTAAAACTGCTCAAAATTTTGCATCAAAATTTTCAGAATCTATTTGAAATATGATTTCCTTTCGCTAAATTCAGTTTTTTGAAAATAATCAGGCATATTCATGGATATTGGTTAAAGTTTCGTGATTTAATAGCTTTATAATAAGCGTCTGGCATTATTTTCACCGAGTATCTCAGGGGAGCTCTTCAGCCTGAAGTTACATAATGCCTAAAATACCCCGATGACTTAACAATAGAATATCAGTTGTGTTTTAACAAATGGTGTGTTCCGATCTACAGCCAGGTAAAGTATGGCTGAATGAGGTTAGCTCTTAAATGGACAAATATCAGCGGCTGGAATAATCAGTAGATGTTATTAGAGATGAAAGCAAATTTAGAGCATCGGCGAAAACACAAGAACGACGAAAATAGAATATGCCAGGATAAAACAGAATCAAAAATCGCGAAAACATGTGACACTGGTCAGGATAACAAACCGTTTGTTACTAGTAGGACAATTTTATTACCTGGACGAACGTGTTCAAAAGTAACACGAAAATAAAAACGCAGATGACTGGAATGTAACCCATGATGCCGTATGATCAAATAATTTTCGTAATCAGCTTCCTTGTACTTTCGTTTTCACGTGACTTCCGCATTACATGGTACCCGGACTTTTGCGACGTAAAAATATCAATGGTCAAAGTGAATATAATCTATCTTGAATGCAGCATTGCTCAACCGTCTCTGTGGCGCAATCGGTTAGCGCGTTCGGCTGTTAACCGAAAGGTTGGTGGTTCAAGCCCACCCAGGGACGATATTTTTTTCGCACAGAATTGTGATGAATTGTTCTTATTTCATTAATAAAAAACAACAATAACAACAAAAAAAAACACACAAAAAACAACAAAACATAAAATATGTTCTCACATTGATTTTAGGCGATATTAGTTTTAATTTTAGCAACTTGTGTTCGTGATAAAAAAATATAGAGAAGAATTAGGGCCAACTTCTCCAAACCAGTGGCGGATCCAGAGGGCGTTTAAGGGTTCACTTGAACCCCCACCCACCCCAGTTTTTAAATATCCCATGAAAATGAAATGATTAGGTCTCAGTGGGACTAAACTATTTCATTTTTATGGGATATATAAGTAAAATGAGATTAAATCTGCAAAGCGAAAATCCCGAGTCTGAACAGCTGAACCCCCCTTCCAGAAATCCTGGATTCGCCCCCTGCAAACGGTTCCAACATCCAAGATGATGCACGCGCATAGATGCACGTTTTGAGCATTTTAAGCAAAGTGCAAATAAACTAAGTCAGCCTGGGCCCAGAATTACAATGCCTCCTTAAAGTTAAGCAAGACTTAAGTTAAGTATTGATATTTCAAAATGCTATAAAAATACTTAATAAATTGCCTGGAACGATGTGGTATTTGTGGTCAAAGATATCATTGTGGTCTTCAGGAAAATTAAAACTATTTTAATTATAATCAGTTTAAAACGTTATTTTTTGCATCCTGAAAATTCAATACTTAACTTAAGTCTTCCTTAACTCTAAGGAGGCATTGTAATTCCGGGCACAGAACGACACATTGCACCGCCCTTATTCACCTACTCAATCGGTTGTTCAAATATAATAGAAAACGCATCTGATTCGCTCGTGCGTTAAACTAGTGGGGTCATCTCGAAACCGTCTGTTTTGGAGCACGTGCATAAGAGAAAAATAGCACGTTATGCGAATTCCAAGCTTCTGTACCTACATATATGACCACGCTCGAAGTATAGATTCTGCATATTGAAGGTCAATTCTGAGTATGCTAACGTCAGGATTATGTTATACACACTGTTGGAGAAGATGGTGAATATTCTTTTTAGAATATCCGCTATTTATGGCCTCGATGGCACCAAGTTCTCGGTTGTAGGTACTTCTCATATGTCATTCCAATACTACCCTCTTCATACTCTTGTTCTTCTTCCATCAGCTGGATGTTAACACTTAAAGCGCCACCTATAGTTTGCAGCAGACGGCAATTAAAAATTTTGCCGCTTTTGCAAAAATAACGAATAAGGCATGATATTTCATGAGAATCGTCTGCTGGCAGACGATTCTCATGTAATATTATACCTTATTTTTGTCGAAAATTGAGAAAGATGTCTCTAAATTTGTCGTCTGCTGCAGTCGTGATTGGCGCTTAAAGGGTTTATGCCGGTTTCTTTCTCCATCTCACTGGCGTATGTCAAGGCCAGTCTTATTGGTGAGATCATGAGCCGTCTGGATGGATTCTGTCATATCACAGAGGATTGTCTCTAAATGATTTTGTTTGTATTTTTGCAAGCTATCTTTCCTGACTTCAGCTGTGATGCTTATCCGTCTGCAGTGTAGGTCCAGCCTGCTGCTACTCCCGCCACTTCTGTGCCAGATGTTCCAGGGAGTCCAAGGTAGAGTCACAGTGCTTTCCTCTGTACACTGGATAGTATGTAGACATATTTACTTCCTTGCCATATCATTGCTCCATATTCCATGATGGGCATTACCACGGACACATACAAACGCAGTAATTTGCAGGTTGATACCATCACAATACCTCTGAAAAGTAAGTAATGGTGCAAAGATCAGGAATCGATACAATCAAGTACCACACCTGACCCAGGATACCAATGTGAAAGTGACAAACTCACAGTAGACACCACAAACGAGAGCCAAGAGGTCAGCCCTTTCCCAGCAGGTGACCACAAAGCACATATAAACAGACGCGCACAAAAAATAGCAAACACAAGACAGAACAAAAACATAAAAGATCCACAAAAGAAGTACTGCCTTGGAACGGTCAGTAAAATATTTTACTGGAGGGCTTAAACCGGTTTAACGGCGCCAACCTCACCCTTAATTCAGATGTGGATCAAGACACATAGATATTTGGTTTGCATGAAAGACCCCTAACTTATCAATGCATCATCTCCTAAAACATATAAATCAAGATATAACAAGGAGATAAAGCAAGGATAAGGACTCAACAGTAAATTAAACTGAATACCGGAGCAAAAGAAATCCAACAGGTAAACCCCCGTGGGCCCGACAAACAGCCAAAGCATCAGGCCCCTACCATCTCATCAATAGATAAGTCTTTAAGTCGGAACCATCATAGAGTCTGAAGTCCGACCCACCGGCGTGCAATTAAAGAGGAAAGCAAAGTTGCCAACCGTGATTGGGTTGAACCCTTATAATTTTGAGTGAGCAGCTAGCTTTCTTGGTCACATTCTGTATTTGGTATAAAATAGTCAATGGTTTCGTCTGTGAGGGTTCATAATAATTGTGAATTGACCAGGGGTATTTACAATATTTGTGAATGCTTGGTTTGAGTAGGACGCAGGTGTTCAGCCAGGTGCGGTGTTGACATCTGTGATTGACATGTTTATGTTTTTATAGGGAATTCTGACACCAGTTTGTTATTGTTTCTCAAATGTCATATTTATTAGCCTGTCAATTCTGATGGGATGTTTTAACACTTTCAAAAGGTCATGATGACAGATGCTACTTAGTTTAGTAAAATTACATAAGCCCAATAAATAGATTGTGTCAATTCTGACATTGATTGGCAGGATTGCGCAATACACTTAATCATATGACCTTTGGGGAATTGCGCAACTGGTGTGACTATGAGTCACTTTTGTATCTTCTGATTGGTTGATATAAATGGAAGCTTACCTATGTAGAGGGCGCTATATAGTAAACTTGAAATATGATTGGATAGTGATGATGTCATTAGGTGGCGCTGTGGTCAGCTTCTATCACGTGACTTCATGGTATATAAGATGAAACCCAGTGGCAGAGCTTCAGACCTTGGTTAACATTTGGACATAGACTTTGGTTACACTTTAGAGATTTCGGAACTTTGGGTTATAGATAGTTTCTAGAAGTATTTCAGTTGAACTTAAGAAGATTTAATAAAATTATAAAATTGTGAAAGTTGTTGGTGAAATTTACAAGACTTAGAAATTCTAAAGGGACTTTGAAAACACAACGCGAACTTGAAGATTAGAATCAACTACTACCTTACATTGGCTCTCAAAACTCAGTTGTTCGTCCAGGGTAATTCCTAGGATCTTGGGAGTGCTGTTATAGTTAAGGTTGATATCCCCAATCTTTATTGTTGTTTAGTTTGTTGTTTGGTCCTGGAGAAAAGTGTCCCGTCTGTCTTCATGAAGCTGACGATTACTCGCCAGTGTCTACAAAACTAACAAACAGAGCGATCACACAAACCTGCTCCACCGCCTTCTACAGATTTTTCTCAGTAACCCACAAAGTAACATCATCTACATATTTGATGTGTTTGGGTTACCCTCTTATACATTACAATGATGAAGATGTTGAAGAGTATGGTTGAGAAGACACTCCCCTAGGACATGCCAATCAGTGTCTGAAATACAGGTCCTGTAGTCTGGTCTAGTATGCATTCGCTGTCCTATCCTGCAGTAAGCCAGAGATCCACTTTATTAGTCTGCTTTTTATGCCAATATCGTTGAGTTTGAATATCAGTCCCTCTCGCCAGATGGCATCATTTGGTGTTGAGCGAAAACATTTTACCCGTCCAAGCCGGGAATCGAACCCAGGTAGCTGGATCTACAGGCAATCACTCTACCACGTCGCTGTAAAAGCCGGCTTCTACCGCATGGCAGTAGAAGTGTTTTATATACCTAGCCCCGTGACATTCTCCCCCACCAAATTGGACTTCATAGAGAATCATTTTTAATGAGACTCGGGGAATTACTGCCGGGGTCTAGCATGGGTTATTTGCGGTGGGCGCCATTGTCGTACAGCGAATATATTTCATCTGCCCCAGCCTGGAATCGAACCCAGGTCGCTGGATCTACAGGCAAACACTCTACCATGTCGCTGTAAAAGCCGGTTTCTACCGCAAGGCAGTAGAAGTGTGTTATATACCTAGCCCCGTGACATTCTCCCCCGCCAAATTGAACTTCGTCCCCGAAGTTCCTGGCCATAGGGAATAATTTTTAATGAGGCTTGTGGAAATACTGCCGGGGTCTAGCATGGGTTATTTGTGGTGAGTGCCATTGAAGGGTTGGTGTCTGTTACAAGCAAAACTGTGTTCACGAATTGCCGGCCGTGTATATGGAATTCCAAAAATGAGTGGCCATGTATGAAAGGTCAGCTTTACCTTTGGTACTTATATAAACATTTTTTGTAAGCATCATGATTTCGGCTTTAACAGTTTTGAAAAATGAACATTTCAAGACTTTTAATCCTGGGTCAGGTGTGGTACTTGATTGTATCGATTCCTGATCTTTGCCCTTTTCTTACTTTTCCCATATAAATGCATTAGGAAGCAAATTTGACCTTGCTGTAAAGTCTTTGAATCATCACTTGTGCAAACATGGTAGGGCCCACAACCCTAATGAAACATGCCAAGTACCAATGTCTTTGGCCTATTGGTTCCAGAAGGGGTTTTACCTTTTACTGGCGTGGTGGCCAACTTGGTCATGTGATTATAAACATTTTTGAAAACGTTCCTTCCCTCAACATAAGGAGTCTACATATGAAACTTTACTTTACTCAGCTCAGTGGTTTCTGAGAAATTGATATTAAGGTATGCATGTGGCAGTCAAAAATGAGCGACCTTGGATGAAAGGTCAAAGGTCAGCTTGACTTTTGGTACTTACCTATTACCAATGTCTCATTTGGTTAAACATATCTAGCAAGCATAATTATTGTGGCTTTAACAGTTATGGAAAAATGAGCATTTCAATATTGCATTAGGACTCAAATATTACCTTGTCACAAAGTAGGTCAATGGGTACGGCGGTCATCTTGGTCATGTGACCTAAGCCGTTTGCATAATTGTTTGTTACCTCTCCCCTCTCTCTGCCTAAAAGGAGTCTTCGTATACATGTAATATTTGAGTTCAATTGGTCGAACAGTTTCAGAGCATATATGTTTTAATAAACGGATGGGAATCCAATATGAGTGACCTCAGCTAAACGTCAAAGGTCTAACTTGACCTTTGGGACTTATTGATAGGCATTGTCTCATTTTATTTAACATATCTAATAATTATAATATAATGATTTTTCAAAACAATTTACCCATTAAAGTGCATTTGGAAGCAAACTTGACCTAGACGTTAAGTAGATCAAGGACAACCTAGGATCATCATTTGAACAAACTAGGTAGGCCTCACATCCCAAATTCTACATACCAACATACCAAGTCCCAATATAATCGGCCTTCTGGTTCAGGAGAAGAATATTTTTAAGGTTTTTAAGCATATATGGGCATGGCGACCATCGTCTTCATGTGATCATAACCATTTGAATAAACTTTCAGGAGTCTCCATATGAAATTCGAGTTTAATTGGCCCAGTGGTTTCAGAGGAGAAGATGTTTGAAAATGGTGACGGACGGACGACAGACGACGGACGGACGGACGCTAGAGTCAAATTTTGTGCTCAACTGAATTGAGCATGAAAAAAGTTTTATTACCTTGGGGCCTGGTAACCAATGCCGAAGACGTAATTAAGCTAAATGGAATTTCCTACACATTTATCATTTGGACCAGTCCATTTCCTTTTTAAGGGTTGTTTGGTGTTTGTCATTTTTATTCAAATTTGAATAGAAAATTCTGTCAGCAAACACTGGAGACCCTGGGTCTGCACTGTTTACCTGTCCCACAAAAAGTTCGCTTGGCTTATATGGGTTGAAATAGCTGAAACTGTTGTTTCGTGCAAATGGGTCTTCTGATTGGTATATTGCTTTTCATTGGACACGGCTGTTCGTTGATATTTTTTTACCTTTTTAGTACAGTATAATTTGAGCTTCAGAATTCGAAAACCAGTTTTAATACTGTATACGAATAATCTGAAAGGCACATATAAGACTGTGCAGATGTTAAATAGCTGCTTTGATAGTTTAGCCGCTACACTTTTTACATACAAAGTTTCACAACTTTAGTTGGTCCCTGTAGCTTAGCAGGTAGGTAGCTCAAACCCTGAAGAGAGTTTTTTTCCCACAACGTGGGTACACTGACATTTAAAAGCGGTAAGACGATTCAAACCAGGACATAACTTTCATAGCTGTTTAACAACCAATAACGTTTTAATTCTTTGTATGCTGGGTAGTTTTTCATGTTGATGAATTGTTTTCATAATTGACTTTTCCATAAAACTCTTTCAGGATAAACATCAGAGTGTCAGCCAGCTTGGATCCAGATTAGGGTCGAAGCTGTTTGCAAGTGCTAGTTACAGCAGTTGACAAAATTGTCACTGGCAGAAAAAGAGAAACAACCAATAATGTTTTAAATTTAACAGTACCATCAGAAATCTATATTGTGTGAAAGAAGATAACATTTATTACATGCGCGAACATCTAAGATGGGGATAAGCCTCTGGAGCGGATCCAGATTTCAAGAAAGGGGGTTCAGATGTGTAAAGAAGGGAGGTTCGCTTTGCAGATTTTATCTTATTTTTCTTAAATATCCCATGAAAATGAAACAATTTAGTCTAACTGACACCAAATTATTTCATTTTCATAGGATATTTAATAACTGGGGGCGAGGGAGGGGGTTCGAGCGAACCACCTGAACCCCCTCTTGACCCGCCACTGAGCCTGCATCCGATACGAGGCGGAATAATGAACGTTTTAAGATAAGAATACATATAAGCATCTATCATGTGGCTGACTCATCTGTATCTTTTCAAGTTGCAGTATAACTTTGTGGTTGTCGAGGCATTATTTTATTTGATATCAGATAAAAAGGATACAATGCGAGTGGCAATACGAAGAAAGCCTTTGTTAAAATGTTTGTTAACATTGATTGTGATCGTGTTACTTGTGACATTCTTTGTTTTATCACTCAGTGAAAACAAACAAGCTGGTAGCAACTTCAATCTTAAATATAAAAGAAATAAATCACGTCCTCCAAGGATTCAAAGAAAGGCTCAACACAATAAAACATATGATGTAAAAAATGGAATTTCTAGCGTGCAAAGAGCTCGGCGACTGGTTGATGAATTCGGGAAACCAACGTTTGAAAGTGAAGACATAAAACATGAACCTGTGAAAAACTCACCTTTGGACGTCTATGTGTTCGAAGAGCATCACGAAGGTCGGTAGTGTGTGTGCGTGCGTGTGCGTGCGTGCGTGCGTGCGTGCGTGTGTGTGTGTGTGTGTGCGTACGTACGTACGACGTACACCCTTTAATGGGGTAAGGGGTTTAATTAGCAGATTTATTTATGTAACGTATGTTACTATTTCCATTATCGTTTCAAGATTAGCATGCCACTCAAGTATTATTAGCTGCTGGTAATCACTCTCATAACATGCCTGCTGAATATATTTGTGTTTTTTTTTAAACCGCATGACTTTATTCCATGCTTTTTTAGCAAATAAATCTGTTTGTTATTATTGAAATTTTCTAAAGTAGTAGCTATTTTCAAATCCCTACAAAAGATACTCTACAAAAGGTAGAGAGCTAGTCGTTGCAGTTTTGGATAAGTCAGTTAATTGTCTTTATGGCAGCATCAAAAGCTAGGCCCAACAAACAGTATCAACCATTTCAGAAGAAACGATAGGCATAATAATTTCCCAGAAAAAGAGTAGTGATGCAAAATGTCACATAAGTAACATAGTAGATAGCATGATTTTGTTTTAAATAATAAGGTTTTGATGTGTTACGATTGAGCTATATAAAATGTTAAACTTTAAATCATTTGAATGCCTGTAATAACATTTTTGACTTTTAAACATTCCATGTCATTTGAACGATTTTTTATACGTAACATACGTAACAGGAGAAACCGCTAAATTTACACCACGCCAACAAATTTGTCTTTTAAAATCACCAAATTTTGATGCCGCAAATATTAAGTTTATACAGTATAATAATTATGATCTGCATTTCAGCAAATATAACTGATTAAAAAAACGGCTTCGTCTGTTCCTTGGCCTATATCTAAGCTACATTGGACAGTGGCAGTCAGAAGATGTTAGATACGTCGATCTAGCAGCTAAGCTCAGACTCGACTAACCACTTATCAGATAAATAATAGTCTGATTTTCTGTAAAGTTAGAAACTGTTTAGCCCATTTGATTAGCAGGTCTAACTTTCATTGTCTGTTTTACATACCTTGGCTTAAATTTATTAAATCAAAATTGAGACTGAAGAGTAGACTAGTCATATGTCTACATCTTAGATTTTATATATTTTATCCCTTTTGTAGACATTTTCATTTTAACGCCTAGAGGCCAGGATAAGCTCAGACTTTTGAAGACAAGTATTGTCCCGAACAGTTTGCCCTTCCAAGAAAAGACCATATCTGACACCAATCTTGGAGTATGAATTACATAAATTTCGTAGAGGACCATTCTATGCATAACCATTCTATATAAAACGTTCTTTAGCAGAAGCGTTTTGTTTTGATATATAATGTTGCACCGCTGATAAGAGTTCTGCATTTCCAACATCTGTCAGATCAGTATAACCAAATAAGAGAACATCCACTGTTGGTTGACAGTAGGTCGAGCCTATCTAGCAAATCATGTCTTAATTGTCCGTAAAGATTGCAGTGTAAGAACAAGTGTGACGTATTTTCAATCTCACCGCATTCACACACAGGATTGTCAATGATATTTTTCTGGAAAAGATGATACCTCAGTGAGCAGTTCAATCGTATGCAGGCATGGTATTGAACCAGAAAAGTAGTAAGGTGGTGGTTTGGTAATGTTGTTGTTGAGTTTATGTTGAGGGACAAATATTTGAGCAATAATACTGGTACCACTCATTATGACTCTCTCCAGGGGTCATACTGGGCAGATCAAAAGGACAGCCATAATGAGGTGATTATGACTTCCCCACTGGGGCAATAAAGTGGTCCCATAAAGGGATTAGATATTTTATGATAAAATATTGATCTTTATCTTAGTGAATGAAATTGTGTTGCATACAGGTAAGTCCCCTCTTGAGGCCCCATTAATTTTGTGAGATACTGAAACCGTCCCTTATCAGTTAATCCTTTAATGATCTCTATTGGACAGTAATCTTTGTCTTTAAAGGATTCAACAGATGGGGAGTTCATAGTATCGTCTGAAAGAGTGTTCCAAATGCGCGTGGTTGAAGGAGTATAGTTGGGATCTTGCAGTGATTGTCTGAATGTTCGTCTCATTATGCAAATTATGTTGACTTATATGGTATAAGTGAGGAGAGGTATTTAGGTGCCAAAGAATTAATCATCTTATAAAAGAGGATGAGTTTTTGCTTTTCTCTTCTCTATGTGAGACTGAAATGAAGTTTATGTTTTTTCAATAAAATATTGCTATAGCGATATTTTATTGAAAAATACATAAACCCGTAAGCTTCATTTATTGTGCTGATTAAACTTTTCGGGTAATCAAAAAAAAATAATAGGGCTGAACCCAAAATCTACTGAACTAATTTTCCTTACGCCAGTTCCGGCTAAATGGAGCTTTTTTTTTACATACATAGTACTATACATAATACTACGCGTAATGCGCCTTACGTACATCCGAGGCTTGATTCGATTCTCGAATTGTGCCAGACTTTCCCAATTGGGTATGAAAGATATTACAATTTTGGTAAAGTTTTTTCTCTCTTTTTTTCTTAATGAAAATATATGCCCATAGGAATATGCCAGTTCAAAGCCCATAGGTATAAATCAAAATAATGAAGCAAAATCAAAGGTTAATTATTTTCATTCTGATGAATTATTCCATATATGTTTCATTTAATAAGTATGGAATTGTCTTCTATAAATGTTGTATTTCTGTCGTCCCTTAAGTGGTATTTCTTCTGGGTCCTCACGGTTTGCCAAAGTACCTGTATACCAGTATCCAGAATAAAATGGTTAATAGTGGACCATCAAGGAACAGAACAAATTCATAAAATACGGTTAGTAGTACGGTTAAAAACCTAGTTTGTTGATTACATGGTTTGTATGGACCTTTAAGGCTGTGCCAATCGCAGTCACGATTTTT
This sequence comes from Loripinus fragilis, assembly GCA_964019695.1. Lineage (NCBI taxonomy): Eukaryota > Metazoa > Mollusca > Bivalvia > Lucinida > Lucinidae > Loripinus > Loripinus fragilis. The sequence goes on from OZ026516.1 coordinate 1,657,708, forward strand.
TACTACAAGTAAAAAAATCAAATAAGTAACATCTGTTGCACCCTCGACAAGTTCAATAAAATTCTGCTTTTAATGTTTTCAGGAGACTTCTGTAAATATAAGCAATGCTGTAATTGGATTTGTGATCATTTGAACTTTAAAGCTTATGCGCCTCAGCTACTGTGCCAAAATGGACTTTCTGAACGTTGTTTAAGTTGTGTCCTGAACTGAAATTTTGACTGTTTTCTAAAAAGTATAACATCCACATTTCAATGATGTGTTCTGTATGCCGTCTTATCCTTGAAGAGTTTAAAACATTTATTCAACAATTTTTATTGGCTCCACAATTGTTGCTATACATGTGTATTACCAATTGTCTGAGATAGTCAAACTCTGGCGCCTTGAATGGCCCATGAGTAACTTTAAACTTTAAATTTGACAGTATAGACTTTCTAATTTTAGTGTTTCGTTTTTGGCATTGTGACATGTATTTAATAACAGCCGGGCCAAATTTTCTTTAACCCATTTATGCCTGATGGAATTTCCCACCATTATCAATTGGGCGAATTCATTTCGAATAAAAGGGTTGTTGGGTAGTAAGTTTCAAATTCATTTAAATTTTAAAAGTACATTCTGTAAGCAAACAGTGCAGAAACTGATCAGACGCCGCGTTCTGATATGGTTCTGCACTGTATGCTATTATGCTAGGTTTATATGGGTTAAAATGGCTGTATTAATTTTGTAATGTACAGTGTTGTTATGACGCATTGATGATTATGGCTATTAAGCAGTAATTTAGCATTGATAAGACAGAAAATAAAAGCATAACTATCGAAAATCATAGAAACCTCCATTAACTCCATTGATAAAGAGAGACTAACATGCAATTGGATCACTGTTGTAATTAAAAGACAACAACTTGTGTTTTTGTTTAATTACACACTCACTGAAAAGGCCTATTATGTTTTAAAAGACGGTGGCACTTTGTGATTCGCAACCAGACATGTGCATTTCGCATCTTTCTCAAAATGACCATAGAATGAGCTTTATTAGAAAATGCGCTTATTTACATTAATGTACAGCATCACGTAAAGAAAGCACGACAAAGTACCCAAATGAGACGACACACAACCTGCACTTTTCTAGTTTACATACACAGTGCTTATTTCTAGAAACAATTATATAATTTCACTGCTCAGTTTAATTGAGCATGAAAAAAAGTTTTATAACCTTTGGGCTTGGTCGTGTCAATGCTATCAAGTGCTTTTATGTTTGTTTGAGTTGATACTCTACGCCACATTCAACAAATTTTCAGTCATGCAGGACTTTCACTGATCCAATTTTATACATTCTCGTATTAAAGGTGCACGAGTATATCCAGATTAGTTGGCTTAATGGTACGAAAGTATGAAAGGACGGTGGTACAAAATACCGGTGGTCCATTGTGTAACAGGATAAAAAGTGATAAAGGAAATATCCTTAAATCAGCCATGTGGTAGAGACAGTGAATGTAAATCGTGCACTTCTTAAGTCCTTCAGTAAAGCATTAAGTGTTTTGTTGGAATTGACAGAAACAGTGTGAACTGTTATAGATAATATTATTAGATGTTATATCAGCTTACGCTCTCACTTGACTGGTGTTCAGTGAATTATCTCTAAAAGGACATCGTTTTAGTGGATTTTTGCTTCGGGATTTCAAAGTTTCTATATGAACCTGACCAAGTTGATATCTTGAAACTTTGATGGACTCACGATCGTATCATAAACTGTATTGTGACGCCATTTCCTTAATAGAGATTGGTACCAAAATGACAATTTCCATTTCTCGTATCCTTAATGACGTCCGCTAACTGCGCTGCTCTTTTTTAGACAAACGAATGTGTTCTTTATTCATGCAAAACTAATATCATAATGTATTTGAAGGTCGATGACGGTAACCGTCTATTCGTTCGACGGTCTGTCATTGTCGCACAGGAAGCTCGTTAGCACGAACAAACCTGTCGCCTTTCGCCCGGTGCACACTGGGATTGAGCCGCCATTTTTATTAAAAATATATTATGCGATCACTGCTTGCATGACTCAGGGCTTTACATCCAGAAAATAATGACTAAAAGAGAAATGATAAACTGTCAAAAATTTAACTTTTTGCTATTTTTAACAATAAATTCGGTCACTACAGCAGTGCGAGAATTGAACGAGACTAGCCAAATATCGCTAGTTACCCATGATGCAAAGGGCGAAATGCGAGAGATCTAGATGAGGTATCGTCAGGTCTCGCGAGAATGGACGGTCTGTGTTATTGTCATTTCAAGTGGATGCAATGGCAATTATAATTGACTAAGTTTGCAACCTGTATGGTAGCATCGGCTAAGTGGTGTAGCATGGGATGCGCCTTTCTTTGATAATTATTTCAAGGTCTAACACTACTAAAATGACACACCCAGCTCATCGCCATCTGCACGATCGGAGATGGCATTGAGGTGGGTGTGTCATTTAATAGCTTATCACTTCCGTTTGAAACAGCTACTGAAATTTCGATTTCAAACGGCTACTGTACGCTCAACCCACTTTAATTAAAGAGGCTAGGTCTGCAACTATGACCATTTTTCTATTTTTTATTTTCTTTTTAAATCATTTGTTAAAGTGGAATTAAGTTATGTTTTCACAATAAATCTGTTCACTATAGCTGAAAACTGCACGGAAAAGTGAATTATCTGATAAAAACAGGTGTGTTTTCTCTTGTTGGTAATTATTTGCGTCCCTCCAATAATTATAGACAGCTAATTTTAGCATAAATACCGTTGTTTTTATACTGGTAAGTTGTTAAGATTTACGAAATTGGTAAAATGTATACCTGAATTTTAGTTTTTTTTACTGTGTTCTTGAAAAATAGAAACATTAGTTCTAAAATTAAAAGATCAAAAGTTACAGACTAGACGAAAGAGCTGCAACCTTTTTTGAGAAAAAAAACACACGCACGTAAACTTGTTGAATATAGTGCTTGAGGTCCACAAGGGTAGTGTTTACGCTTAGAATTATCAGCAGCATTGGTTAGTTTGAAATATTTGGGCCAGTATTCGATATTTTGGTACGTATCACATCAGTGAGTAGCGAAACCTTGGGTATGCACAGACTCGCAAGAACCTTCGTTGCTCACATACCTGAAGTATGGATGTAGATGAAGATTCAGATCAACAATTAGTCATCTAGCATCGCTGGGTACGTCAGCATAGGCATTTAGGGTAAAGTCAGGTAACTTCGGACATCGAGTAAATTCGGACATACATTTGCAAACAGTGGAAATCCAGATGAGACGGCTCCTTATGAGCCGTCTCATCAGGATTTTCACTGTTTGCTTTGTTAGTTCAGTTTTTATTCCAAAAATTAAAATACGAAAAGAACAAGGTCGCTGTCCGAATTTAGCTGACCGTCCGAATTTACCCGACTTTACTCTATTTACTCGAGAGATATTGGGCTCATATTTGCGATAATTACCGAAGTCTTGTGGTAGGCTCAGTTCAAAAATTTAATCAATGAGTTTCATGTATGTTTATTGTTTATTATAGCCCTTCCATACTGGTTCAGAGAAGCTAACAGAGGAACCATACCAAAGTTTGGAAATACACTGGTAGGTTTAAATTCGGTAATGCTCGTGACATGCTTTTTCTTTAAGGCCAATTTTCTACATCACTTAACATATAACATAAATTGAACAAGCAATACAATGGCCTATGCGCTCAGTGAATGATCAAGATCAGCCTTGCGTGACTGCCCAGTCTGATCAGAAAATTTGTTGTTCACATGATGCATATATTTGTCCTAAGCTACTTTGGGTTCTAAGTTTGGACATCGCAAATTGAACAAACATTGCAAAACTGGTTAAGTCGGCTGTTAATCACTTTAACGAGGTTGGCAGCGATTGCCTTTCTGTTTGTGAATCACAATGCATTTGAAAACCAGTTACGAGCATAAACATTTTGGGGATCAACTGTACTAAAGAGTTAAAACCAATTTAAACATCTTTCGCCGGGTACACTTTCAGAGTGTCGATCGGAGGACTGAAATTTAATTTAATGTTATCAGTAGACGACAAAAGCCACCGCTATCATTGAGCCACGACATGTGATTTCCAACAATGTGACAAGTTTTGACACGAATAGACTCAGACGAGCCTGTACAGCCTCCTTTTAAGCTTAGAAACTGCAAATGATGGTCAGTCAGTAGCTTAACACAATCAGACCCAAAGCCCCTGATTTTTTCTCACTGCTGAGGAATCAGGTACAGTTAGACTTATCATCATAAACATGATTTCAATTACTCTTCTGGTCAAGCGCAGCTGAACAAGGGCCATAAAATAGCCATTAGTCTGTCTAGCAGGTAAAAATCTCTCTGGTTCCAGATCAAATTTTCTTTTACCTGTTGAACTAGTCTTAGAGAATTCAATACACTTTCAATGTGCAATTCATTACTCAGATATACACTTATATGGCTTAGTTTGTTTTTAGACTGTTTGTTTGATTTTTATAAGAAATGAAGAATATGGAAGTAATCAAAGCTAGACTTTATTTTTCTTATTGTAGTGAGCTCTCATTAACTGTCGTCTGCTGATAACATTTGCAAACAGATTTGGATCCAAAAAGGGTGGACACTCAGATGGTATTCCCGAAAGACTTCTTTTTAAAAATGTTGATTAAAAATATCAGCAGACGACAAAATAGCATGGAAAATTACCCAGTGAGCAAAGTGGGTTATATATATATATATATATATATATATATATATATATATATATATATATATATATATATATATATATATTGTTTATGAAAATGGCAAATATTCCGCAAATTATATTTTGGTACTCAGCACATATCCAAGTAGCAAATAAAGCCATACACTCTCATTAACTGTGTCAGGCCTAATCTGGTTTCAAATTTTTTTGACACTCAGGTGGTAATCCCGAAAGATTCTTTTAAAAAATGATTAGAAATATCAGCAGACGACAAATTTGTATGAAATATTACCCTGTAAGCAAAGTGTGAAACTTGCTATTTTAGATTTGCATAGCATACTTGTATCCAGTAGATTCTCTCTTATTCTGCTAAGGGCAGCTGATAACTTTTGTGGACAGTTTTTTGTTCTTCGTTTTTTGTTGTTGTTTTCTTTTGGGGGGGGGGGGGCTCACCTGAGCTGAATCTTCGTCCGTCGTGCATCGTGTGTCCGTAAAAGTTTTCCTTAAACCGCATCTTCCTCCTGAACCACTGGTCCAAATTTACAATAAATTCACATGAATGTTCCCCATGATGCCCACTTTCAAAATTGCATAAATAATTCCCCTCCACGGAACAGGACAGCCAGAGCTCCAGGTGAGAGATCATACATATGACATCTCCTGAACTACTGGTCTAAGTTCAAAATAATTTCACAGAATTCTTCCGCATAATGCTTTCTTCCAAAACTGCACAAATTATTCTGCTCTACTAAACAAATGGACTGCCAGAGCTCTTGTAGCAAATGTCTTTAAATGACATCTCCTGAACCACTAGTACAAATTCAAAATAATTTCACAGAATTGTTCCTCATAATACCCTTTACCAAAATTGCACTAATAGTTCCACTCCGCTGAAGAAAAGGGACTCCAGAGCTCTAGATTAGAAAATCCCTTCAATGATATCTCCTCCTGGACCACTGGACCCAATTTAAAATGATTTCATAAAAGTGTTCCCCAAAATGGCTTATGCCAAAATTGCACAAATGGTTTCGCTCAGCTTTAAATACTGTGGAAGCTCTAGATTAGAAATGTCTTAAAACCACACCATTTCCTGAACCACAGGCCCAAATTTTAAAAAAAATGAATAAATTGATTGAGTCTGATTAGGTCCCAGCATTTTGTTGGACCTGATCTGTGTCCAAACGATTTGCATTTTTGACAGCACAAGACAAAAGTCCCACTTGCAAAACACTGGGTGATCTGAACCATACTTGTATTATTCTAAATGCCAAGTGAAGACTCTGGTCAGTCAGAGCATTTGTAGTCTGATCAGAGTATCAGATTGGGTATCTGGACTATTTAGTGAACAGTCCTGAGAAGAAACTTCATCTAAAACACCACTAAATGGGCATCGTGATGAGCCTTGGCGCGAGAAAAACTGTATGTAATCAGGCCGGCCAGCTTGCTCAACTTCAGAGAATAGCTAAATTGTTGAAATTTTGTGTGTAGGAAGTTTTTAAATTAGCTGAAACTTTCCATAATATAATTTTCAAGGTATGATCATACTGTATGGATGTGCAGGCTGGTCTGAGCTTTTGCTGTTCACACCTTTTCTAATGACATTACCCATATTGTATAACTGACCATAAACAGCCCATTTCTACAATTTCTCCTGGAAATAAATGTGATCTGCAGAAAGCATGGCAAATTGATTAGATGGGCTAATTTGGTGAACTGTTAGACACTCTCAGAGAATATTGGTAAAAGTAGGGGCTTTGCAAAGGACTGAACACTTATAGAATATTCAACACAGTATGTAAACTGAAATAAACATCCTGTATCCGTTCCTCCTAGCCCACGCCTTATACATTATGAATTACAGCACTCGCGCGTAACCAGTTGTCAGAATTCGTGATGTGAGAGTTGTTGGTACAGCTGTAATTGCGAGGGCCCACCTATTAAAATTCATTTTTCCATAGATCTAAGTAACTGTTACAGTTACAACCATGTAATCATGTATACATGTGATTGCCAATTCCACTAAAACCGTGCAATCTTGCATTTTAGCTCGTTTTCGACACAGAACGGCTCTGATTGTGAGCAAGTCGTTTTTTAACAAAGCAAAATGCAAAGGAGGAAACCGTTAAAATCATAGAATAAAACGGAATAAAATAGATAAAATGGCTTTTCTTACCTTGTTCGAATGTGTATTCATATGGGACAATATTAGCTGTTATCGGTTTTATCTGCCCGATTATCTCCCTTGAATATTGACCACTCCCGCAACTTACCTGTTGAAATCTGTGGCATCAATTACACAGAAAAGTATGCAACCCTTTAAATAAATTATTAATAACTAACTTATTATTAAGCTGCCATTATTTTACAAGTTATCATAAGAAAGTTTAATGTTTTATCTTTATAATGATATAAAAAAAATACGAAATAAATTAATATTTAGTTTTGTCAAATTGTTCATCTTTTTGACTGGTAAAATCCCATTCATTTCTATGTAAACTGACTGCAAATGCCCTTGGTGAGCCTTTTATGACCCCAAAATAATCATGTTCTGATATTTTCTCGATGTTTTATAAGTTATAAATGGTATCTCGATCACCCAACGATATCAACCATATAAGTTTCACAGAAATAAAATAAATTTTAGTTCTGTCATTTTCAGGTTAAAAATTGAGTTTAAGCGCCTTCTTGAAAGGGCGGAGAAAATGTCTAAGTTCTCATAGTTTGTGTCTATTATGCTTCAGCACTATTCAATATGCCGATAATGTCGAGAAACCTAACATCATTTTTTAAATAGAAATTTAAGGGGAAAACTAAGCTGAATGGGAGACAAGATGTTGAAAAAAATCTTAAAGGAAATTGTTAGAAAATAACATTACCATTACTTATCACTCCGAAATAAAATTCATTTTATTACAAGTTACTTCAATTTATTTTTTATTTTAGATATAACAATTATTATTTTTATAATAATAATACTTATTTTTCTATTATTATTATTATTATTATTATTATTATTATTATTATTATTATTATTATTATTTATTCGAAGACTTTCATCTGGCAGTATATTCGTACTTCATTCTCACACTGGAAAGGCGGCAATCGAATACACTTATATAATCGGCGAACGAAGGTCAAAATATTTAGAACTAGAGTTTTCGATTGCTAATCGTGGCCCGAATGGTGACAAATTGCAATTTAAAACACTGTTTCTATCCGTTTTTGATCCGCGTCTGTCGATTGTTAAGAGCGTTTTCGATTGCCACCTATTCGGTGTGCCTCTGGTGAGAAACGATTTTGAGCAATCATAACGGGATATGCGATAATTCTAGGTGTCAGATAATCCCTCGGGCTAAGGTCTTATCTTGGTCATAAAATACTGATTTTACGGTTTTTACCGAATAAACGACTCTGCATAAAGTGTCCTGTGTGGAAGCCTTGGCATTCTACTAAAACTTATGCATATATAAAATGGCGTGTATCAGATACTTAGGCTGATCACAGTGTTCGTGCTTTGCACACCCATCTTACTAGTTTTATCATGCGGCGTCTCGTCAGGGTCTTAACTGTTCAGCATAACAACCTTTTTCGGTCATACTACCAACACACTGGTCAATGTAAACGCACCGGTGGTTGCTACAACGAGCTGGTGGTTGCTTTTTTCAGCACCGGTGGTGGCGTAAAAGGTAAAAAAAATCTATACCTGTTGACTTTATTATTTATTTATAAACTTGCATTTATTTTATTTGTGATGACACCTGGCGCACAGACCACCGGTAACATTGCAGTTTATGGCTCTGCCAAGCAATTGGTGATATAATTCATGGTTTGGACTGCAAATCCAACAAAGTTCTGGAGTTTTGCCGTGACAGGTACTTTTTTCTAGTGTAACTGCCTAAATTAAGTGAAATCTGCATATCTAAGCGCAGCTGTTGTCATATTCCCATGAAATAACATCCAAAAAAACGATTACTACTTTTTTTTTCTTGGTAAACTAGCAAATGTTTTATTGAAGAATTTTTATTACAACGCACTGGGAGCATTTTTTGACGCATTGATACAACGCACTGATGGTTGCACAGAATTCCTGTGGTTGCTGGTGCAGACTCACCACATCATTCGCTGTTCACATAAACGTTGCAAAAATCGCCATTTCAACCAGCACATGATATTTCGATACTGTATAGAAGGCTCAGGCGAGCCTGTGCAAACGTGCATACCCCCAAGAGCCTTTGCTGCCAGCACAAGAGATCTTTATATTTATTGCATTGTCCAGTGACTGCCTGCGCAAATGTGCAGACTCACTTGAGTATCCGCTGCTGGCGTGAATAGCACACAAATCGCCATTTAAGGCAGCACAAGAGATTTTGTACAGTGACGAAGGCTAAGGTAAGCCTGTGCAAATGTGCAGACTCGCCAGATCCTTCGCTGCTCGCACAAAAATGGCATTCAATCGCCATTTGAGTCACCACATGAGAATTTTAAACTGTGACGAAGGCTCAGACTAGACCAAGCAAATGTGGCCAAAGCCATCGCTGTTCGCATGAATGACACCAAACATAGTGTGTATCACAATCACAAACTGCAGACAAACCCATGGCACCGAGAGGAATAGCCACACAACAATCACGAGACACCAGGAAGACAAACTAAGCAAAGCAGCCAGCTCTCTCTCTTCCCCATAAAGATGAACAACATATACAACAATTACAGAATCCTGTAATGGGAGTAACAATCGACAAAGAATCAACAAAAACAGAATCACCGCCTTAGAACAGACAGCAGCCTATATCTCTGGGGTGCTAAAATTGCATTTTACTGGTACCAAATCTTCGCCATAGAATCTGCTGTTGTTGAAGCACAAAAAAATTAAGCTCGCATGGAGGCTTCTTAACTATTGTAATGTATCATAACGGACAAACAATCTCATTAAATTAAAAGTTTTGGGGCCAATCTGAAAAATAGGCGGAAACACTCTCAAAGTGCGAACAGGGCTAGCTTTGGAGCATCTCTGGTTAGGCTACATATTTGCAGAGTCACGCTTGAGCCTTCATCAGTGTACAAAAACCACAAAATCTATGCCTATTGACTGTATGATTTCTTTATAAGCTTGCATTTATTTTACTTTTGATGACCCAATGCGCACAAACCGTCAGAAACATTGCAGTTTATGGCTCTGCCATGCAATTGGCGTTTTAATTAATGGTTTGATCGACAAATCCGACACAGTTGTGGAGTTTGACAGTGACAGGTGCTTTTTTCTATTGTGACTGCCTAACTTCAGGAAATTCTGCATGTCTCAGCACATCTGCAGCTATGTTATCATAGTCCCATGAAATAACATCCCAAAACGATTACTACTCTCTATTTTTTCTATGCAGAGAAGGCTCTGGCGAGTCTGTACATTTGCACAGGCTCACCTGAATCTTCGTCCTGGTACTGAAATATCATGTGCTGGCTCAAATAACGATTTATGTATCGTTTATAAGAACAGTAAATGCTGTGGTGAGGCTGCACCAGCAACCACATGAATTCTGTGCAACCATCAGTGCGTTGTATCAATGCGTCAAAAAATGCTCCCGGTGCGTTGTAATAAAAATTCCTCAATAAAACATTTGCTAGTTTACCAAGAAAAACAACCAAAGTAGTAATCGTTTTTTGGATGTTATTTCATGGGAATATGACAACTGCTGCGCTTAGACATGCAGATTTCCCTCAATTTCGGCAGTTACACTTGAAAAAAGCACATGTCACGGCAAAACTCCAGAACTTTGTTGGATTTGCAGTCAAAACCATGAATTAAATCACCAATTGCTTGGCAGAGCCATAAACTGCAATGTTACCGGTGGTCTGTGCGCCAGGTGTCATCACAAATAAATTAAATGCAAGTTTATAAATAAATAATAAAGTCAACAGGTATAGATTTTTTTTACCTTTTACGCCACCACCGGTGCTGTAAAATGCAACCACCAGCTCGTTGTAGCAACCACCGGTGCGTTTACATTGACCAGTGTGACCCAAACTGTCATTTCATGGGTAGATGCTCAGACTGCGCAAATGGTGCCGTTTGAAATTCTACTAATGTTTAGGCTTTGCAATTACAGTAAAAGAAATGCATATATTATGACGAAGAGTACTAAAAATGAAGCAAGATCAACAGTGTGGATCCAGATACTTTATAACAAGATGTCTCTCCGTGCCTGTATTTTTTTAAATAATTTGTAAACTATTAATTAAGTTTTAAGTGATGCCAGTTAATTCTTCCGGAGAAGGTTAAACTTGAACGAAGAGCAAAGGTTCGGGTGAGATGGCACAGCGCGGTCAGGCCTGATCCATTGCTGTTTGCGTTCCATATCTCTCAGTTAAAAATTCCCAAAATACACAGATTTAAACAAATCTCTTCACACCGAGCTGATCGGGACCAGTAAGAACCAGAACTGACCAAAAACAATTTATAATTTCAACCGTAAGCAGCAATGGGACTGATCAGACTGCGCAGATAATTTACTATGCGCATATGTTGTTCCGAGAATTCATGCTTAACAGTAGCATCTGAGCAGTGAACACAAGAAACTGCGATGAGCATGTAATATATGCACAGACTGGCCTGCTCCATTAACGTTCGCTGTTGGAGAGCTGAAACGTAAAATCATGCAGTCGTTTCATGATGTGGTCATCTTATTGACACAGCGGGAACTCAGTGGGAGTTCGCTCATCTGAGTAGTATAGGCGCCGGTTTAGCGTCAATGACGTCACGACGTCAGATCCAAGATGGCGGCCCCCACGACTTCCGGTCCAAGATGGCGGCCCCCACGACACCAAGATGGCGGCCCCCACGACTTCCGATCCAAGATGGCGGCCCCTGTGACGCGTTCGGTTACACCTCGGAGGATGAGTCAACGCCCTAGACCACGAGAAGGTAGCGTCACATCCTAGAGCGCGGTGTCGTTCTTCTATATACAAGGGTGAGGGGCCTCCCATTTATTTCCGGGTGGTTTTTTTACGCAGTTCAGAACGAGATCCAGTCTTTAATGGTGTAGCGCGTCGCAGCGCTCAGTTTATCCCGTTCCCCGGGTGGACCTTTTTTTTCAGCACGGTCCTTTCACGTCTTTTTCCACGTACTGATCGGCTTCGTAATTGGGTCGTTAAGGCTGAGAGGGATATGATTGTCTATCAACGTAGAACGGGTTCCTTGCCATGCATATGGCGTCTGGCTAACTTAGGAGCATATTGCGCAATTATTTGCTGTTCGTCCTTCAGTATCTTAATGAATTCCAGTCCCAAGTTGCTGTCTTACGCCCTCTGTCCGTTATACTATCCTCTCCTTTTCACTTAAGCTCCGATTTTGCCATTTCTAAAGCTTGGGCTACTGGGGTGACCAGGTTCACTACGGGTTTTTCCTTTTGTCTCATTTCTTTCAACTTTCTGTATTTCCGTCCACTACCCACAATATAATGACCCTGACTGTCGCGTTCCGCGTAGCCATCTCTAACATCCAGCAAGTGCTGAAACCATTTGTCGGGATCCGAGACGTACGGAATCCACTTCTGCTGTTGGTAATCGTAAACGAGTCTAGTGCCCATCTCTTTCCATCGATTTTCTCCTTCGTGCTCGACTTATTCTTACGCTCTATTCATACGAACGGGCGAGAGTTCAGTTCACTATCCTCAAGCACCTCAATTAATCGCTCAGCAGCCTCTCTGGCTTTGCGCCGTAGTTGTCTACATCTCATCCGAAACAACAGTTCATCAAACAAAGCTATACACATAAAAGTAATGGCGAACATATTTACGCCTATTCAATACTTAATCCCTTTTCTTAGTTACCAGTTTTGATAGTCATTAGGGTTACACTCCGAACACCGTAATGCCCCTAACTGATTCATGTGATCACTTTGTACGTAACAGGGTACGACCCCGTCTAGTTCAGGTAAGGTCCTTCCAATTTCTGTTAAGAGTTCTTTGACGGCAATGTATTCTAGGGGTCTCAGGTATAATCCCTTTTTCGTAGGTATCACCTCTTCTTGCGGCTTCCAATACTGCCTTATATCCATACATGCGCTGCCCTCGGTGATGGTACAATAGACGTTCCCTCCAAGATGACTCTTATAGTTTTGTTTCTCTGTCCTCGCTTGATCCGCGTATTCTAAGTAATCCACCCAATTCTTCCATCGCATCAAGGTTAAGCTGATACCTTTTTTGGTCGGTTTGTCATCTTTCCATTCTCTCAGGTCAACACGCAGTTCACCTTTCCATTCTGTGACCTCGATAAAGCGATCGTTTCCGAGACTGAATCTGCATCTAGACATGTTTACTGTTTGACTGTCAGAATAGATATGACTAGATTGCTGCAAAGCGCCTTATATAGTGAGAGGTCTCTTCTGATTGGTCAATTATCCAGCCATCCGATTGGTCAACCTCCTCACTCCTGATTCCTCCTCCTCATTCTCCTTCACGACGTAGTAGAGTCCTCTTGGTCTTCAGAGGCTTTCTCGGTTTCTATATTATGATTCGGCCATACGTCCATAAATAAATCTTTTCTGAGTTTGATGGCTTGTCTTATAGAGTCCGCCTGATTCATATCGTGTTGGTTCTTAAACGTTTTAGCCGATTCCAGTATTCGCTGTTGAACAGGATCCTCTTGTAGCTCGTAATAATCTATTAGAAATTGAGCGTAATCTCGTCTGAGTTTTTTGCGGAGAGAAGGCAAATCATCATTGGCTGCAAGATGAATAGATTTATCCGAACTAAAACCTCGCTCTTCATAAGCATTCCCTTTAGCTTTAAACTGCTCTACGTTCTCCTGCCTGATCGGATTTTGAAATCTCCTGTTCCAGATGTAGAGTTTAGAGCGCTCATCTCTTTGTTTTCTTCGTTTACCTGGAGGGCTTAAATCGCTTACCCTCCTATTCCATATATCCGGTTTATAACTTTCATCTCTTTCTTTATCCGGAGGGCTGATAGAGCGTATATAATCTAGGGACTCCACACTGTCAGCATCTTCATCATCAGAAATATCTCCGTCATCGGGAGACTGTTGATCGACAAATATGTCAGTTTGTAGTCTGTCCTGTTCGGATGTACTCGATTTAAGATCTAGGACGAGGTAACCATAAGGTCTTGTCGTGGCATCTTCAAATTTCCTCATAAATGTGGCGCAAGTGGACGGATAAATTCTTCTTGCCAAGGTCGCAACTTGTTGTCTGTCGATCGGATTATTAAACAAGACCAAATATTGCGTATTTAAAGCGATATCCCTGCAAGCTCTACCTTGAGGAAATACGTTTTGAGTCAAATACACAATAGATATATTTCTGTGGTGACTGCCTTTCGTAAAAAGGTCGGCAATTCTCTGGTCACACTTTGCTTCGGTCATCAGGTCATCAAAAATGATTAGGTTCCTTTTTGAGGGATCCATAAACTGAGCATTATCTAGATAGATTGGGATACCCCGTATAAATTCTATACATGGAATTCTCTTTTGAAGGTCTTCGTACAGGGGCTGCCATTGTCCAAAACACCATAAGATTCGTTTCGGTGGCGGTTGTACTAACGAGGAAAGTAACAGTTTTCTAGTCCATTCCGTTTTCCCCGATCCACTGGGTCCAGTTACCATCATAGAGAATGGGTGTCTAAATGTCATTTCCTTCAATGGTTGTGACTGGTCGGTATATTTCCCACTGCCATGGACATTGCGTTCATGTCTTTGCAATGCATCACGCCTACTATAGGACTGGTTGCAGATCAAACACCTGATCATTTTGTCTCAGTTAGTATTGCTTGTCTACCTTCATACGGGTGCCATCCTTCTTACCATCATTGGATCATTGTTACCACCACCACCACCAACAACACCACCAGCACCGACACCAACCACCACCACCACAGACACCACCACCCACCACCACCACTACCGACACCACCCACCACCACCACCACCGACACCTACAACCACCACCACCACCACCACATGGTGGATCATTGTTTCCTGACTGTACATTCACTACATCCTCACTGTATCCCACTGTACCCCAACTGAACCCTCACTGTGCCCCAATATACCCTCACTGTATCCTCACTGTACCCCACTGTACTCTCACTGTATCCTCCCTGTACCCTCACTGTATCCCACTTTACCCCAACTGAACCCTCACTGTGCCCCAATGTACCCTCTCTGTGCCCCCACTGTACTCTCACTGTATCCCCACTGTATCCTCCCTGTACCCTCAATGTATCCTCCTTCCCTCCTCCTCCTCACCCTCTCCTCCTCCCTCCTAATCTCACTGTACCCCAACTGAACCCTCACTGTGCCCCAATGTACCCTCACTGTATCCTCACTCTACCCCCACTGTACCCTCACTGTATCCCAACTGAACCCTCACTGTATCCTCACTGTGCCCCAATGTACTCTCACTGTATACTCACTGTACCCCACTGTACTCTCACTGTAACCCCACTGTATCCTCCCTGTACCCTCAATGTATCCTCCTTTCCTCCTCCTCCTCGCCCTCTCCTCATCCCTCCTAATCCCACTGTACCCCGACTGAACCCTCACTGTGACCCAATGTACCCTCACTGTATCATCACTGTACCCCAATGTACTCTCACTGTATCCCCACTTTATCCTCCCTGTACCCTCACTGTATCCTCCTTCCCCCCCTACTCCTCACCCTCTCCTCCTCCCTCCTAGCTGCATTATGAATTTGAACTATCATGATCACTGTTTTTTACGGCCATTATACTCGTTGTAGAACGTTCTATCATCGTAGGTTCACCGGTAATTGTGGGTTGACCATGATTATATAATGATTAAGCATAACAGTTTCGCTTTAAACAACCAGTCGTCAGCATTTACGCTATGTATAGTCTTAAGATGATGTACTATATTTAGCACATCCTTTCTATGGCATATTGGACACTGGAACTTGTATCTATGAGGCATAGTTTTGATCTGTTTTTAAACACCATTTAAAACGAAACTTTATGTATATCAGCTTGCTGGGCAAACCTTTCCTTTTAAATCGAAACTTTTATAATACAAACGCGAACCTTACTTTTAAAACGACACTTTTATGTATAACCTGGCAAGCCTTTCCTTTTAAATCTAAACGCTTGTAATACAAGTGCGAGCCTTCCCTTTAAAACGACACTTTTATGTTTCAGCTTCCTGGGCAAGGCTTTTCACGCAGTCTTATAACGCGAAGATGAACCACGCTATGAAAAAAACGTGTGGTGTTCCAAATCACCAAACGTTTGAGCTACATCGTATCATTTAAACTGTTCAATTTGCTGTTCGATTGTCAGATTAGCTATGACTCGATTGCATGCGATTCGCACTATATAGCGAGAGGTCTTTTCTGATGGGTCAATTAAAAGTAATATCGTTATAAATGTATATCATAAGCCATACATCTCGCAATTCGACTCTAGACTATGAACAGTCGATACGTAAGTTGAATTTAGGGGTTAACTGTCTCATGTACTACCTGTACACGAACAGCGCAGACTCGCCCCTGCGCGAGTTAGGCTAGCTCTGTAATACGATCATGAGTCGACTATTTAATGTCTACATACGATGATGTCATCCAAAATGGCCGTCGCGCATGCGCAGTGAAAGCATTTAATTAAACAACATCTATATCCGTACTTTGTACATTAGTTCTCAGGTAAATGAAGACGTCTAACCATGCCATCTAAGCAGACGAATGAATGAGAAAATTCGCATTATTGGTGTATTTATACACCCTAGACATTTAGCATGAAAAGGGCGAAATCGCAATCGCCTTTCCGTGTACACGCTATAGATACATCAAACGTCTGGTCCGATGGACAGGCTCATCTGCTTGAATAACGCACTCTGATCAGTAAATTCGATGTTGAACAGCGAAGACCCAACGCAATGATACAGCAAAGTCGTCCGTATTGAAAAGGTGGGTTTTCCGTGGGCATACTCCTGAATTGTAAAATCGATAAGCGATTTCATTACATGGATCAAAGTGAAGGCATCTGGTCAGATCCGGTCAGCAGCTGATTATATTGGTGAATGAATTGAGACAGGCCCACGGAAAACCCACCTTTTCAATACGGACGACTTTGCTGTATCATTGCGTTGGGTCTTCGCTGTTCAACATCGAATTTACTGATCAGAGTGCGTTATTCAAGCAGATGAGCCTGTCCATCGGACCAGACGTTTGATGTATCTATAGCGTGTACACGGAAAGGCGATTGCGATTTCGCCCTTTTCATGCTAAATGTCTAGGGTGTATAAATACACCAATAATGCGAATTTTCTCATTCATTCGTCTGCTTAGATGGCATGGTTAGACGTCTTCATTTACCTGAGAACTAATGTACAAAGTACGGATATAGATGTTGTTTAATTAAATGCTTTCACTGCGCATGCGCGACGGCCATTTTGGATGACATCATCGTATGTAGACATTAAATAGTCGACTCATGATTGTATTACAGAGCTAGCCTAACTCGCGCAGGGGCGAGGCGCTGTTCGTGTACAGGTAGTACATGAGACAGTTAACCCCTAAATTCAACTTACGTATCGACTGTTCATAGTCTAGAGTCAAATTGCGAGATGTATGGCTTATGATATACATTTATAAAGATATTACTTTTAATTGACCCATCAGAAAAGACCTCTCGCTATATAGTGCGAATCGCATGCAATCGAGTCATAGCTAATCTGACAATCGAACAGCAAATTGAACAGTTTAAATGATACGATGTAGCTCAAACGTTTGGTGATTTGGAACACCACACGTTTTTTTCATAGCGTGGTTCATCTTCGCGTTATAAGACTGCGTGAAAAGCCTTGCCCAGGAAGCTGAAACATAAAAGTGTCATTTTAAAGGGAAGGCTCGCACTTGTATTACAAGCGTTTAGATTTAAAAGGAAAGACTTGCCAGGTTATACATAAAAGTGTCGTTTTAAAAGTAAGGTTCGCGTTTGTATTATAAAAGTTTCGATTTAAAAGGAAAGGTTTGCCCAGCAAGCTGATATACATAAAGTTTCGTTTTAAATGGTGTTTAAAAACAGATCAAAACTATGCCTCATAGATACAAGTTCCAGTGTCCAATATGCCATAGAAAGGATGTGCTAAATATAGTACATCATCTTAAGACTATACATAGCGTAAATGCTGACGACTGGTTGTTTAAAGCGAAACTGTTATGCTTAATCATTATATAATCATGGTCAACCCACAATTACCGGTGAACCTACGATGATAGAACGTTCTACAACGAGTATAATGGCCGTAAAAAACAGTGATCATGATAGTTCAAATTCATAATGGAGCTAGGAGGGAGGAGGAGAGGGTGAGGAGTAGGGGGGGAAGGAGAATACAGTGAGGGTACAGGGAGGATAAAGTGGGGATACAGTGAGAGTACATTGGGGTACAGTGATGATACAGTGAGGGTACATTGGGTCACAGTGAGGGTTCAGTCGGGGTACAGTGGGATTAGGAGGGATGAGGAGAGGGCGAGGAGGAGGAGGAAAGGAGGATACATTGAGGGTACAGGGAGGATACAGTGGGGTTACAGTGAGAGTACAGTGGGGTACAGTGAGTATACAGTGAGAGTACATTGGGGCACAGTGAGGATACAGTGAGGGTTCAGTTGAGATACAGTGAGGGTACAGTGGGGGTACAGTGAGGATACAGTGAGGGTACATTGGGGCACAGTGAGGGTTCAGTTGGGGTACAGTGAGATTAGGAGGGAGGAGGAGAGGATGAGGAGGAGGAGGGAAGGAGGATACATTGAGGGTACAGGGAGGATACAGTGGGGATACAGTGAGAGTACAGTGGGGGCACAGTGAGGGTACATTGGGGCACAGTGAGGGTTCAGTTGGGGTAAAGTGGGATACAGTGAGGGTACAGGGAGGATACAGTGAGAGTACAGTGGGGTACAGTGAGGATACAGTGAGGGTATATTGGGGCACAGTGAGGGTTCAGTTGGGGTACAGTGGGATACAGTGAGGATGTAGTGAATGTACAGTCAGGAAACAATGATCCACCATGTGGTGGTGGTGGTGGTGGTTGTAGGTGTCGGTGGTGGTGGTGGTGGGTGGTGTCGGTGGTGGTGGTGGTGGTGGGTGGTGGTGGTGGGTGGTGGTGTCTGTGGTGGTGGTGGTTGGTGTCGGTGCTGGTGGTGTTGTCGGTGGTGGTGGTGGTAACAATGATCCAATGATGGTAAGAAGGATGGCACCCGTATGAAGGTAGACAAGCAATACTAACTGAGACAAAATGATCAGGTGTTTGATCTGCAACCAGTCCTATAGTAGGCATGATGCATTGCAAAGAAATGAACGCAATGTCCATGGCAGTGGGAAATATACCGACCAGTCACAACCATTGAAGGAAATGACATTTAGACACCCATTCTCTATGATGGTAACTGGACCCAGTGGATCGGGGAAAACGGAATGGACTAGAAAACTGTTACTTTCCTCGTTAGTACAACCGCCACCGAAACGAATCTTATGGTGTTTTGGACAATGGCAGCCCCTGTACGAAGACCTTCAAAAGAGAATTCCATGTATAGAATTTATACGGGGTATCCCAGACTATCTAGATAATGCTCAGTTTATGGATCCCTCAAAAAGGAACCTAATCATTTTTGATGACCTGATGACCGAAGCAAAGTGTGACCAGAGAATTGCCGACCTTTTTACGAAAGGCAGTCACCACAGAAATATATCTATTGTGTATTTGACTCAAAACGTATTTCCTCAAGGTAGAGCTTGCAGGGATATCGCTTTAAATACGCAATATTTGGTCTTGTTTAATAATCCGATCGACAGACAACAAGTTGCGACCTTGGCAAGAAGAATTTATCCGTCCACTTGCGCCACATTTATGAGGAAATTTGAAGATGCCACGGCAAGACCTTATGGTTACCTCGTCCTAGATCTTAAATCGAGTACATCCGAACAGGACAGACTACAAACTGACATATTTGTCGATCAACAGTCTCCCGATGACGGAGATATTTCTGATGATGAAGATGCTGACAGTGTGGAGTCCCTAGATTATATACGCTCTATCAGCCCTCCGGATAAAGAAAGAGATGAAAGTTATAAACCGGATATATGGAATAGGAGGGTAAGCGATTTAAGCCCTCCAGGTAAACGAAGAAAACAAAGAGATGAGCGCTCTAAACTCTACATCTGGAACAGGAGATTTCAAAATCCGATCAGGCAGGAGAACGTAGAGCAGTTTAAAGCTAAAGTGAATGGTTATGAAGAGCGAGGTTTTAGTTCGGATAAATCTATTCATCTCGCAGCCAATGATGATTTGCCTTCTCTCCGCAAAAAACTCAGACGAGATTACGCTCAATTTCTAATAGATTATTACGAGCTACAAGAGGATCCTGTTCAACAGCGAATACTGGAATCGGCTAAAACGTTTAAGAACCAACACGATATGAATCAGGCGGACTCTATAAGACAAGCCATCAAACTCAGAAAAGATTTATTTATGGACGTATGGCCGAATCATAATATAGAAACCGAGAAAGCCTCTGAAGACCAAGAGGACTCTACTACGTCGTGAAGGAGAATGAGGAGGAGGAATCAAGAGTGAGGAGGTTGACCAATTGGATGGCTGGATAATTGACCAATCAGAAGAGACCTCTCACTATATAAGGCGCTTTGCAGCAATCTAGTCATATCTATTCTGACAGTCAAACAGTAAACATGTCTAGATGCAGATTCAGTCTCGGAAACGATCGCTTTATCGAGGTCACAGAATGGAAAGGTGAACTGCGTGTTGACCTGAGAGAATGGAAAGATGACAAACCGACCAAAAAAGGTATCAGCTTAACCTTGATGCGATGGAAGAATTGTGTGGATTACTTAGAATACGCGGATCAAGCGAGGACAGAGAAACAAAACTATAAGAGTCATCTTGGAGGGAACGTCTATTGTACCATCACCGAGGGCAGCGCATGTATGGATATAAGGCAGTATTGGAAGCCGCAAGAAGAGGTGATACCTACGAAAAAGGGATTATACCTGAGACCCCTAGAATACATTGCCGTCAAAGAACTCTTAACAGAAATTGGAAGGACCTTACCCGAACTAGACGGGGTCGTACCCTGTTACGTACAAAGTGATCACATGAATCAGTTAGGGGCATTACGGTGTTCGGAGTGTAACCCTAATGACTATCAAAACTGGTAACTAAGAAAAGGGATTAAGTATTGAATAGGCGTAAATATGTTCGCCATTACTTTTATGTGTATAGCTTTGTTTGATGAACTGTTGTTTCGGATGAGATGTAGACAACTACGGCGCAAAGCCAGAGAGGCTGCTGAGCGATTAATTGAGGTGCTTGAGGATAGTGAACTGAACTCTCGCCCGTTCGTATGAATAGAGCGTAAGAATAACTCGAGCACGAAGGAGAAAATCGATGGAAAGAAATGGGCACTAGACTCGTTTACGATTACCAACAGCAGAAGTGGATTCCGTACGTCTCGGATCCCGACAAATGGTTTCAGCACTTGCTGGATGTTAGAGATGGCTACGCGGAACGCGACAGTCAGGGTCATTATATTGTGGGTAGTGGACGGAAATACAGAGAGTTGAAAGAAATGAGACAAAAGGAAAAACCCGTAGTGAACCTGGTCACCCCAGTAGCCCAAGCTTTAGAAATGGCAAAATCGGAGCTTAAGCGAAAAGGAGAGGATAGTATAACGGACAGAGGGCGTAAGACAGCAACTTGGGACTGGAATTCATTAAGATACTGAAGGACGAACAGCAAATAATTGCGCAGTATGCTCCAAAGTTAGCCAGACGCCATATGCATGGCAAGGAACCCGTTTTACGTTGATAGACAATCATATCCCTCTCAGCCTTAACGACCCAATTACGAAGCCGATCAGTACGTGGAAAAAGACGTGAAAGGACCGTGCTGAAAAAAAAGGGTCCACCCGGGGAACGGGATAAACTGAGCGCTGCGACGCGCTACACCATTAAAGACTGGATCTCGTTCTGAACTGCGTAAAAAAACCACCCGGAAATAAATGGGAGGCCCCTCACCCTTGTATATAGAAGAACAACACCGCGCTCTAGGACGTGACGCTACCTTCTCGTGGTCTAGGGCGTTGACTCATCCTCCGAGGTGTAACCGAACGCTGCACAGGGGCCGCCATCTTGGATCGGAAGTCGTGGGGGCCGCCATCTTGGTGTCGTGGGGGCCGCCATCTTGGACCGGAAGTCGTGGGGGCCGCCATCTTGGATCTGACGTCGTGACGTCATTGACGCTAAACCGGCGCCTATACTACTCATCTGCGTTAAAAGTGTGAAAATAGTTGATAAGGATTTGGCCTAAAGCGACTGTTCTCATTTTGACTGCGTTATAATCCTGTATTATGCCTTTAACTTGAAGCGAAGGCGCTGATCAGACCCTTTTTGTCAAACTCAATGTTCTTTACCTCGGATCCAGTCCGAGTCTTTACAGATGTCGGCTGATTTTATTTTCGAAAAATGTGTACAGTGTGGATCCAGATAAAGATCGAGCTCACCACATTTCTGATAATTCGTTTACTGATTATTTTTGATAAATTAAGCCTGAGTAATTATCCGCTTACCCACTCTCAGTTCTTCAACCTGAACATGCAAATACTGTGGGTACGTGTACTCAAAGAATGGTCTCAATGGGACGGTTCTTTTGAGCGCTCAAAGCAAATGCTAAAATGTTGGAACAATATTATGCTGGATTTTCTCTTATCAAGACCTATGTCGAGAGCAGACCCAAATCAAGTTGCGCATCTACAATACTGATACAGGTAAACATGAAAAAAACCACCGCATTAAAAAGTCTAGAGGAAACTGAAAAAATGCCCAGACCAGACCAGACCAAATAAGCACATTTGACAAAAAAGTGGTCCTTATTGGCCTAAAAAGTGGTCATGGCTGTACCGACCATACCGCCGCCGACGGCCTTGTTTGGTGAAGCTGTGTTATTTCTAAATCACTGCGGATGCGCAGGCTGGTCTGCGCATTTGTTGTTCGCAAAACCCAGCAAGACAGCTTTCTTACACCGAGGCCCATATTATGTTTTCTGAACATTAAGAAATTCAGTACTCAAGTGCTCATGTACTCAATTCAGAACACACGAATAGTGGACAAACATGTTTTACATTTGGAGATGAAATATCTTTTTCTTGATTTCAATTAGTTGAGCATGCATACTCCAATTTGAACTATTTATGTAACATAAATGAAATTGGGTACCCTCTTAGACCTCTTTCGTCAGCACACAAAACTATACAGCAAATACTATACACTCAATGCCAGACTAATACCATGGATACCTGGACTCAGATACAATCGATTTCGCGATATAGTCGCCGCGGTGTAAGGGGGACAATTGACTTATCGATTATCTAGGTGATCAAGAACCACAACTTACCTGTTAGGCCGGGCCATAGTTCTATTTGGTCTGTATCGCTAACAATATAAATCGAAACGTGTACATGTATAGTGCTGCCACGATATTATGGCTATGTTTACATTTTGTTTGTTTGTAAACATTGAAATCAAAACATTTGGGTGGCATATTCAGAAATCAGGTGTGGTTTTGAAAACTATTTGTTGTCAGCATTGATAGCTCAGTAGGTAGAGTCGCCGCCAGAAGAAAATCTACGCTGTCCACTATGCACAGGTTCGAATCCCATCTTTTTTTCTTATATTTCTTTAATATTTTCATATGTATCTTGTAATCATTTGGTCAATAGTTTTAACTTTTATACAAAGTTTCCGTAAAATGATACATTAACAAAAACGAAAACACATGTGAGATGCCACGGAAAGCCTCAACTCAATAGGGTATGGACAGTTGCTGTAATTAAAGAGTTATTCAGCAGCAGAAATAATTTGGAATTGATTATGAATTTTATATTCAAACAATTGTATCAATTTACAAATAAGTGAAAATATAGATAAAAATTGAAGAAAAAAAAAACAAGTTACGACAACGGGGTTTGAACTCGCAACTTCCATGACAGTGGACAAGCGATGCATCCACTATGCTACGAATATCTTCTTGTGATTGGCATGTGCATATTACATTTTAAATATAAAACTATACACTAATTGTTCTAAAATAGTGAGTTAAAAATAACTTTGTTATTGGTAAATATTATTGTAAATAAAGAATGTCAACATAGCCAAAATAGCGCTGTAGGACTATACCTAAATACACGCATTTTCCGACTACTGGTTACGCACGAGTGCTGTTATTCATGTTTATAAGGCGTGAGCTAGCGGAGGAACGGTACATGATGTTTATTTCAGTTTACACACTGTGTTCAAGCGACTAGCAGAGGCTCTGATAAGACTGTGCGTATGCTGGTCGCACATAGCACATTGTTGGAAATCACATGCCAGGGCTCTAATAATAGATTGACCTTTTTTTCCTTTTCTCGTTCTTTTTAAATAAAGATTTGAATTTGCCATTTTCTCAGTGAAATGAAAACAGTTGTACATTGTATATCTGTTGAGAACTGAAAGCAGTTTGAGTAAAGTAAATATTGGCATTCGTTGCAACCAAACCTACTGTATAGAAATATTTCGCACAATTTGATTATAGAGAATTACATGTAGTACAATTTCATACATAGTCGCAAGCCTGCTTCTCTCCTAACGGCGATCTATTGCTTGATTTCGGCACACCAGTCAACGTTCTCTTGTGTCATAGTTCTTTTATATTTACACTAGAAAAACACGATTTGGACTTAATAATTCCACGAAACTGTCGCGAAATCAAGAATGCACAAGACCGAATAATATCTTAAATCCAATTGACTGATTCTCTCGCATTAGCGGATCACATAGGATTAAATTCGAGCCCTGCACCTTAGTAGAGACACAATGTTGAATCGACGTCGAATGTCGACGTTGATTCAACGCTGTATCCCTGCTTGGCTCCACTAGCCCCTTTTCTCTCCTACCAGGTACATATTGATGGTCATAGTGACATGGCCCCTCCAGTGTTCATCCGTGGATACCCGTTCTTTAAGTGGCCAACGAAGAGGGAACTCAAGTTTCTTCTGCAGAGAAATGACGCTTTTATCCAGGTGAATATGTCCAGTACGAGGCGTGTTCAAATATGAATGTCACATATATGCTACGACTGTAAAAAAGTTAATCGTTTCTATAAAGAAATTTATGCCGCCTTTAAACTGGCTCCAGCCATCAAAATACAATGCACTTCTCGAGTTATAGCCCTTTAATTGAAGGGCTCTCTAGGACACTAACACACTCAAGCATCGAGCATGTAGATGAGCGTGTGATTCTTCGATAACCAATTGAAAGTTCTTGATTTTTCTTAATACATTATCTCCAAGTCCTACAAAAAGTTTCTGTGAAAGTTACGAAAATCCGATTTCTTTATTTTTTTTTACATCGAATCGTTTTTTACAAAAGTCTTCTGATGTTTGCAAATAGTAAACAGAAACATCATTCAGTTTTCAGTTTTAAAACGCACTTTAGCAAAATGCACAAATCAACATTCATATTCTATTCTATTCTATTCTTTAAATGTCTGTAACTCGAGGAAAGTACTGTGTGTTTCTTTATATCTGGTGCCACTTTAAAGGCGGCAACTAGTTCTTTCTAGAAATGCATAACATTTTGTAGTAGCATACTGTATGTGAAGAAAGTTATGAAGCTGGTTGCAATCATATTTCAACACTTCTCGTATATATATTAACCAGCCGGCAAACGATCTATATGTTTACTCGGTTTTCTATTATACCGCATCGACCGTTTTCATGAAAACGTCACACGTCTATCAATTCGATTGTTTGAAAACTATAGCTAGTCTCTGTAGCTTAGCATAATATTATTTTAACCATTCCTGGTTTCTCGAGGCGTGGTCCAAATGAGAACAGTTGTAAACAATTTTGACGGTTGCTGCGCTACCTTATAAATTTTGGGCTGTATATTGACAAATACCCTCAAGTTAAGTTTCAAAGATTGTATCATACTATTAAAATGTGATATTTAACACAAAATATAAACTGCTATATACCCGACCCGGATGCTGAACAAAACGAATCAGATGACTCTCTTTTCAATTTTCACGATTAATATTTAGCCAACCAGTTTTGATTTAGTGGACTGCCTTCCTAGTGTGAAAGCCCAGACCAGAGAGCCCCACGGGAATTTTTTGTTTGCCCAAAGGTTTAGATAAACAAAATTTTTGAGCGTAAAATTGTAAATATTTTCTGACCCATCGGTTTCAACATATGTTTTGGTGCTCATTGAGACGGTTCTTTTGAGTACCCACAACATATGTTTTGGTTTAGAAAAAAGAAAATTGTTTTTGGTACATACTCTTAACTAAAGCCCTGCTTAAAAAAGAAAACAACAACAACAACAGCAACAACAATAAAAGCATCACACCCTCCCTTCCCCTTCCCGAAGTAAATAGCAACAAAACAACAACGGCAAGCTGAATACCCGTTAGTTACAACGCATTTTGAAATAATGTTTTTGTTTGTTTGATTTGATTCTTTGCGTCCCATCAACAATCTTTCAGTTAAACAGGGACGGGTCTTCCTGGGCTGAACTAGTACTAAGCTAGGATAAATGTGTCTTGCTCAAGGACCACAACGCAGTGACGCCGGCGAGGCTCGCTCTACCACTGAATTACTGCGCTCCCTATTGAAATAATGTAATAACCATTTCATTTTGAACATTTTATTTCATTTTGCATTGTCAAGGTTGACGCAAAATGAAATAGCGTGTAGTTTTTGTTTCATTTTGCGTTGATAGTATGCAGTCTGCTCTAAATGTAACACCCGTACTTACAATGATTATTCACAGAACACTCGTACTTACAACGATTATTCACAGAACCGCCACACCAAGCCAGTATAAAATGAAAACTGTATTCTAAAACCTTACATTAATCTTTTACAAAGGCCAACTTTTATATCCACAGGTTTTGAAAAAAAGTCGGATATATTGTATTCGGCCCTGTCTGTCCGCCCATCTGTCTGTCCGTCCGTAATCACCCACGTCTTATGGTTCCAGACAAAAATATTGTTTATGTATGATAGCAAAATAGTCCAAAATTGTGACTAGGGCTTTCGACAAGGTAAATAGATATTCTTTATTTCCTCCAGAATGAAGAGTTCACAGTACAAAGAATTATATATTCAGACTTTTGAAACACTAAGCCAAATTAGCCTGTAGTATATTATCCAGGTAACGAATAACAAAAGTGCTGATCAGACTGCGCGAAGGCGCAGGCTGGTATGTGCTATGTAGTTTGCGTGTAACCATATCAGTAGACTATATTATACTGTAAATTCGGACATTTTTGCGAGAATTTAAGTTTCGCGAATAACGCTAAAAGACACATTTGCCACGTTAAAAATTCGCGAGTTTCGCAAGATTTACCTACATCAGTAAACGACAGAGCGATTTCGCATCGTCGCGAGCGTTTTATATTCGCGAAACTCCGCATCCGCGAAGCTTCGCGAAAATAAAACCCTAGCGAAAATTTCCGAATTTACAGTATACAAACCAAGAATGAAAAACACACTCTTTTAACTGAAACTACAGTAGTTACTTTTCTGATGTCATTTCAGTCTGCTATGATGACCGGCCTGATAACCCGGATAATATGGGTGTGGCCAGAATGGGATCGCGAAAACCATAAAGAAGATTACGCTATGTCCACCGTGAAACTCGGTTGGACACAAGTCAACACAACAGATTCTCCACATCGTGAAGTGATGTTCTGCATGTGTCAGAAAACCGAAGATAATTTCGAGTGTATTTACCCCAAAGGAAATGACGAAGAAGGCATTGTGGAAGTGTTTATTGAGCCAGAAGATTGTCACATAAAGAAAGTTGCTCTTGTGGAAGAAATACATGAACAGAAAGCCATTACGTTTCTGAAGAAAAGAGATTGGATCAGCGGATCAGAAAACGTTATGTTGGACATTGACGAAGATTTCTTTGGCTGTTCATATGTTATAAAACCATTACTAGATACGAATATCTCTATGGACACAGTTAAGGCAATTGATGAGAACCTAAGAGTGATAGTGTGTCCGAAAACGACTACTCACGAAGAGGAGACGAACAGAATAATCCTTAAAGTTGTGTCTTTGATACGGCAGCAGAAGCTTTGCAGCTTTAGACGTACTCCCAATTGTCTTAAGACAATTGGGAGTACGTCTAAAGCTGCAAAGTTTTTGACCAAACTTTTGACTGAGGCACATGAAAGTAACAAAACCAACTTCTGTTTCTACAGGGGAAAACGTGTTAACTACCCATATTATGCCAATCTGTTTGTGAAAGGTCTTTCAGAATTAACAACAGAACAACTGAAGTTGATATATGAGATTGGATTCTGTTCGACCACAACACCTAAGACCTTGCGTGTGTTTGGGGAACCCGAGTTTGGTTTGTGTTACGGTGCCAATACACCAGAAGAGTCTGCGGTGACGGAGTTTAATCCAACATTAGAGGATATATCTGAAAGAACTGAAATCTTAGGCAACCTTTTCACACAGCTGAAGAACTACTCACCGAGGTTTGTTACATTGTGTAGGTCTGTCAGAGATGGATATACGCCGAGAAAACATTTTACCCGCATCGAAAATGATACGTTGACTACTTTGAGCGACGCATTTGGAAGTATAAAACTGCATTACGATAAGGATTTATTAGGCGGGAAGAAAGGAAGACAAGAAATGAATATCAAATAATTGAACCAGCTCTTGAGATAATGGTTCTGATCGGGGCCTGGACGCGACAAAATCTGTCTTCGGGGTTTCTGACTAAGCGAGACTCAACCCAGTCTCCTCAGCTACAGAGACTAGATAGAAAATTGAAATTGCACCTGTACTAAGTCTAGATATGGTACTTTCCAAAATGCGACTAACAGATTAGACTGCGCGGATGCGCAGGTTGCGCCTTTGTTGTTCGCAAACCCCAAAAGACAGATTTTCTCGCGTCGAGGGCCATCGTATAAGGGAATATGCGTTCTTTGAACGTGAATTCTTAGCTATTCAACGAAAGCTACATGTAGTTCCTAGAAATGTTTCATGCCTAACTCATAAAATTTGCTCTGGTTATTTAATTGTTGACATTTTTAAAATCTACAACTAGAACGAATTACAATGTTTGCCGTTCTGAGCAAGAATTTTACTCCATTTGTTTGAAACAACAACAACAACAACAACAACAACAACAACAACAACAACAACAACAACAACAACAACCAAACAACATATGAGTTCTACCTACAAATGCCTTTTCACAGAATTCAGACAGACCCATGACACCAGAAGGAAGATACATTAAAACATAGATAAAACAAAGCCACACACATGAAAACAAAATAGAATTAATGAAGTAAAGCAACCAGGGCCCGGAATTACAATGCCTCCTTAAAGTTAAGGAAGACTTAAGTTAAGTATTGATTTTTCAGGATGCGAAAAATAACGTTTCAAACTGATTAAAATCAAAATAGTTTCATTTTTTCTGTAAATCACTATGATATCTTTGACCAAAAGTACTGCATCGATCTCCAGGCAATTTATTTAGTATCTAATATAGCATTTTGAAATATCAATACTTAACTGCAGTCTTCCTAAACTTTAAGGAGGCATTGTAATTCCGGGCCCAGACCTCGAGGCTATAAAGCTTTCTTCATGCTCAACTCAACTGAGCACGAAATTTATGCTGCTCATAAATGTTAAAATGGCAACAATTGTTTGCATTTCAACATTTATCAGCAAGATAAATACAACATCTGAGAGACTTAAAGCTAGAAACTTCTTTATTTGTTGGTATTTTAGTTTTTATGAGCAGTTGAAATTTCGTGCTCAGTTGAGTTGAGCATGAAAAAGGTTTTATAACCTCGGGGCCAGCCTTCTGCTTTAGTGAGACAGAGTTTGATATTTATGAAAATTACAAATATCATGCTAATGTAAATTGAGCATGAAAAAAGGGCTATAGCTCCAAGGCCTGGGCCCGGAATTAAATGCCTCCTTTAAAGCTGCATAGTCTGTAACTTTTGATCTTCTAATTTTAAAAATAATGTTTTTATTTTTCAAGAACACAGTAAAAATACTCAAATCCATGTAAACATTTTACCATTTTCGTAAATCGTAACAAGTTATCACCATCAAAACAACTGCATTAATGTTAAAATTCAACGGTCTAGAATTATTGGCGGGAAGCAAATAATTACCAACAAGAGAAAAAAAAACCACCTATTTGATAAGATAATTCACTTTTCCATGCAGTTTTCAGCTGTACTGAACATTTTTATGGTGAAAACATAGCTTAATTCTACTTTTACAAATGATTTAAAAAGAAAATAAAATTTTTCGAAAAATGTTCATAGTTACAGAGTATGCAGCTTTAAAGTCAAGGAAGACTTAAGTTAAGTATTG
The DNA here is from genome assembly GCA_964019695.1 of Loripinus fragilis. Taxonomy (NCBI): domain Eukaryota; kingdom Metazoa; phylum Mollusca; class Bivalvia; order Lucinida; family Lucinidae; genus Loripinus; species Loripinus fragilis. The sequence continues at coordinate 1,687,857 of OZ026516.1, forward strand.
TTTTTTCCGGATGCGAAAAATAACGTTTCAGACTGATTAAAATCAAAATAGTTTCATTTTTTCTGTAGATCACAATGATATCTTTGACCACAAGTACTGCATCTATCCAGGTAATTGATTTAGCATCTAATATAGCATGTTGAAATATCAATACTTAACTTAAGTCTTGCTTAACTCTAAGGTGGCATTGTAATTTCGGGCCACGGTGTCTAGTGTTAAGGCTGAGCCTTCATGATGTAAGCGAACGGCGAGGGTTGTGACGATACTGTTCAGATGCACAGGCTATTCTGAGCACTGGTTGGTTCCCAATGCCATAAGTACCAAATCTCGTGATTTTGCTTAACTCTTTATCTCGTAGAGACGCCTTTTAACACTTTTACAAACAGAGCAGACCCAGATCACACAGCTCTTGTGTAAGCTTCCTGATCAGGGTCTACACTATTTTCTTATGGAAATATGATATGATCCTACACTAGTGGACTTGAAAAGTAATTTCTTTGTTCTATGTACAAACGTGAAAGTTTATTTATATAATTATTCATAGTGGGTGGAGCTTAGCACGAATACCCATGAAAGAAATGGTTAAAGTAAATGATTGATTCGAAATAAGGGCCATTACGTCACTGCGTTGTGGTCCTTGAGCAAGACACATTTATCCTAGCTTAGTACTGGTTCAACACAGGAAGACCCGTCCCTGTTTGACTGAAAGATTGTTGATGGGACGTAAAGAATCAAATCAAACAAATAAACAAACAAACAAATAAGCCATAACGTAAATGTTTGATAGGAATTTGGAAATTATGGATGTAGCTACCTTGACTCACCAAGATAAAACCATTATCGATTGGACGAGTCCTTTCTTATTTAAGGCTAATTGGGTGGCATTTTTCATGTTTATTTATGTTTATTCAACTTTTAATATAGCATTCTGTTAGCATACAGTGAAACTCTCGACCAGACACCGCACTCTATGGCGTATGATCTGGATCTGCGGTATCACAAGCACATATCCCATAAAAGGGACGCTAGGCTTATACGGGTTGAGAATCAAATATAGGCATACTCGTATATGAAGAGTTTATCCACCCCCATATTGTATTTCTTTATCTGCGAATATCGATTCTGTTATAGCAAATGGTGCATACCCTCATGAAATGTCACATAATGTGGCATTTCATCTGGGTCTTAACTGTTGTCAAAGTAACAGTTTCGGGGTTTCTGGTTTCCATTTGATGTTGCGTCATGTTGTCTGTTCTAATTTGAATAGATTTATACTATCATTGGAAAATTCATGCAGGCATGCGGGCATGCTTTGAATACCGTTGGTAAAAAGTTAAGCAAATTTGACTTTTGCTGTCCATACTTTTGTAAAGCTTGAAGGTTTTTTTCCTTTCGCTTTTCTTCATTTCATAATCTATGGTATTTTCCTTGTTGATTTTAATACATATCAAACCTTTTTCATCAATTACACAACAGCACATGGAGTTTTTAGCGTAGTGAAAAGCATGCAAATTAAATAACCTTCTCATTATATCTACATTTTGTCCCGATAAAAATGCTTCGAAGATGAAAATTGTAGGCAGAAAGACAGCGAATAACAAAAGAGGGGACATTGCAATTTGATTTAGCATAACGCAATGCCAAGTAAATCGCCGTTGTTAATCTATGGAATGCGGTCGGGCGTAGGGTACATGTATATAGACACCAGGAGCCAATTCATGACCCGAGGCAGCTTCAGGGCGCCATTTTTAAGAGTGAAACGAAATCCTTCTTTACGCAGTTATAACAGTTGGTGTCTAACATTTGGTATAACAATAGTTGGAATTTCAATATTTATTAGCATGATGAATACAACATCTGAGAGCTTGAAAGCAATACAAATCTGTTTTTTTTCAGTATTTTTAAAAAGATAGTAAAACGTTATATAAGGGTTGGACATAACATGGATATCATGCGACAGTCTGCATGACTAGTTTTAAACCCAATCACGGTTTATAGCTATGGTTTCCTCTTTAGTTGCACGGTGGAGGATCAAGCCTCAGAATCTGTGACGGCTCTGACGTAAAGCTTTAATCGGTGGGTTGGTGCCTGATGCTTATCTGTAGCTGTAGCTGGACCCACCGTGGCTCTACTTGAGGTTTTCTTTAGCTCCGACTATCTAAGAGTCATGAGCCCTTTTCTTTGTTTCATCATGGTGTGTTAATTTGATTAGAGTGTTTCTCCATGATGATGCATTGCATTAGTTAGATGGCCTCCATTTCTTGTACTTCAACAACAGCAGAATCTATGGCGAATATTTTGTACCAGTAAAATGCATTTAAGCCCCCCCCCCCCCCCCGCGGCTTAGGCTGCTGTCCGTTCTAAGGTGGTGGTTCTGTTGTGGTTGACTTTTTGTTTATTGTTACTCCCATTGTGGGAGTCTGTATTTGTTCTATATTTTGTTGTACGTTACTTTATGTTCATTCTAGTATTGCAATCATTTTGATGGGGAAGAGAGAGCTGGTTGCTTTGCTTAATTTGTCTTCCTGGTGTTTCGTGATGGCTGAGCGGCTCTTGCTCGCGGTGCCACGGGGTTGTCTGAGGTTTGTGATTTTGGTTTTTCCTGATCATACTCACTAACTATTTTTATGAGCAATTGGAATGCCATGCTCAGTTGAGTTGAGCATGAAACAAAGTTTTATAGCCTAGGGGTCTGAACTCACACAATTGAACTACGGTTGTTTTTTTTTTGGTGCAGCTCTTTGAACAATCAAAATGATACATGGATAGCAAACACAAAACAAACAAAACAAACACAGACAACAGACCAACACACGGCACCGAACAGACATAGAATACACGACAGTACGAGCACCAGCTCTTTATTTCTCATTAGGTCACAGACCTGGAATTGTAAAACGGTCACTGATTGGTTCAAAAGGTGGGTGGGTACTCAGCACAATATTTATGTTGAAAAGTGTTTCGTGATTGGCCAATAATAAAATTATGGGAAAGCTTTCATATTTACTAGATTTGTATATATTTGCTGCACTTTTTGAAACAGATATTCTTTATTTCCTCCAATCTGGAAAGTTTCAAAAACATTTATAAACATATGTAAAAATGCAAATATATATATAATAAAGACAAAGCAACAACATATTTACATGATACAAATTATATGACTGAGCAAGATGCTCGATACTGAGCTGAGTACTGATTGTGCATGCAAGCAGAGAATGCTCTGACTGGCCAGCGCATTAGCGCAATCCCGTCAGAGCCTTCGTGTTTGTATGGATTACTTTTGATTTAAATTTTGTAATGCGAATTAAGGTGGAAACTGCGCATACACGATATTTACCATATTTTCATTGTGATAGACATACATGTACATCTGTCACTTTATCAACTCCCTTACCGAAACGAAACTTAAGAGCATAACTGGGTACAGATAGTATATATCACCTCTTTAACTGTTACTTAACTTTTACTGGTGTGGCTTAGAAAAAATGACCTTGCATTTTGGAATTTGAAATTTTTCTCTCATGTAGGGTGCCCACCTTCAGGGGCCAATAAGTGGTAAAACGTTGTGGTCACCATGGTATCTCACATTTGTTAATTGGTTGAACTAGGTCCAATCTGTAATTCTATGGCAGCCTCATTGTGCTTGAAGAGTTGTGAGGGCAATTACAGGTCTGGGCCGAGCAAGATGATGACTGAGATCTACATTAGCAACCATTCGATCTTATATGCCAAAACCCCCAATAAACTCTCATACAGACGTATATGTATCCAGTCGGACAAGAGGTCTAACTTTTGGTCTTAATCTTCGTCTATTCTTTTTGGTTGTGAGCAGCGAAGGCTCAAGTGAGTCTGCGCATATGCACAGACTCACTTGAGCCTTCGTTGCTCGATAATGCGATAAGTGCCAAAAGCTCATGAACTTGCCCAACTATATTTCACAAAGTAATTAGTTTAACAAGCGAATAATGGAGTTTTGTGGATGCCTACGACAGTTCATCTATCATATGAGTCCATACATCGCGAATATCCGGGTATCTGGTAGCATATCCTCCAAATATATAATATACATATAATAGACTATACTGTTTCATTAAGCCCATATATGGTTGCATCCTCTTAACAGACAATGGAAGCTCAGCGATGTAAACCCGGATCTTCTTTTACATCCGCCACTGAAAAATGGCAAGATAGCATACCTTACGAACAGTCGGTACCCTTACTGCAGATATTTGTCTGGAGACAAACAAGTAGTAGTACCTCAATTGTAGTTTTACGGACCAAGAGAAAGAGAAACGACAGTATAGTTCATAGCATCGAAGGTCATGCTTAAAATATTAGCTGGCCACTTCTAACTTTGATGAGTAGAGAGGTTGGTTTTTTCATATTACTAGTGATGCTTTTGGCTCGGATACCCAGAAACAATCGTGTCTTATATTCTCGAGCCCGATATTTTCCGTAAGAGGGATGAAACGAATTTCATAATAAGCCTTTCTACCAAAACATTTACCCCATGAATGAGACACAGCAGGCACATGACGTGATTGTTTTATACGTTTCACGTATGCCTATGAAAATAATATTGATCATGTATGTCTATCTTACTCCGGGGATATTTTAGGAGGTGGGGAAGGTTATGGGATAAACTAGCTGGGTAGATAGGCAGCACGTCTTAGCATTTAAAACACGTAGAGCCTGGCCACCTAGCAAAATCCCCATGAAACTGGACAATGCGCAAACAACCAACACACCATAACGTAAAAAACAAATAATATGACCAGTATTTGCCACGAGCATAGAGCACAGACCAATCTTAGGTATCCTGAGCAAGACACCAGGTAGGGCTGGATGTCGCATCTACCTTCTCCCATCAACAAAAAAAACAACAACAACAACAAAAACAACAATTATCGCGATAATTCGTAATATCTGACAGAATAAAACTTCACAATTATTTTCACGGAGTTACTGCAATTTTATATCCCCAACATGGTACTGGTGCATGTACAGTGGTTCACTTAAATAATTAAGGGGATAATGCTATAAAATAAAGAAAATCAAGTAACGATTTTTAGCTAATACCTGTGGTATGCTGAAAAAAGATTCAGGAAAAATAGATATTTTATGAAAAACTTACAGGTATTGTAGAAAAGAAGAGATATACTTTTAAATTTGGCAAATGTGACAGACATAGTAAATTTACGGAAATAATTCTTCATTATGTTGACTTCCTTTTATCTATCTATCTCTTTTTACTGGCACGATCGCATGCGATCAGTACGCCAGGGAGTGCGAATTTGGAATTTTTAAGAAAAAACAAACAAAACAAAAAACAAAACAAACTAAATGAGGAGTGCCCTAAACTCCTCAGTAGTCTGGGAATTGACCACCGAAGGATAAAGACCATTCCACGGTGGAATAGTTCGGGGACAAAATGAGTTCTTCAGGGCATCACTGTATGTCTGGTATCTACAATATTGGGCACTGTGTGATGCCCTGGTGGATTTCAAACTGTGCCCAGGGGTCAAGTACTTGTCTTTTTGCTATAGACACAGCACCAGAATGTATCTTATCCTTTAGAAAGTTCCCTTCTACATTGATTTTTTCCAATGATCATACAATCCATGAGTGGATCCAGAAATTCCGTCAGGGTTGGGGTGGGAGACCTGACAACGATTTAAGTCAACGTATTTTACAGAAGATCAAACGAACCTCCCTGGACCCCAGGGGTCCAATTGTTTCTCGAGGGGATCCGTACCAGCATTTCTAAGGAAACCCATAGCTACTTGTAATTTTGAAATCAATGTTTGTTTTGTTTGGACTTCTGTGCAGAGTATGTGACATGATAATCTAATAAAACATCCCATCAGTTTAGAAGAGAAATGGCAATAAATTTTTTAATGAGAAATTTCATAGAAAACACTTAAAGTTCACAAAAAGGGAGAAGGACGTAAAACATCACTCTTAGTAATAGTTATACCATGGGCTGTCCGCCTTTACGTGGAGATAATCCACGAGCTTTAGCGAGTGGATTATCTTACGTACAGGTGGACAAGCATGGTATAATTATTTTATACCACCTACATCAGTGTAGACCTTGTACATCACGTGATATTTTGTTATAAAGTTGGTAATAGTGGTATAATTTGTGTTACTCTAAAGGCGGAGAATCCGTTGTTGTTGAGTCATTAATAGTTGCTGCTTCCACTGTGTGTTGGGAATGTGAGGGTTTTCTGTAGGGCCATTGTTGTATAGTTTTCTTAGTGTAATTTCTAGGTTCGCAATCACCTTGCTGAGGAAGAGATAGCTAGTTGCTTTACTTTAATTGTGTTCTTGCTGTCGTGTGACTGCCATAACAAAACATAACATACCATATTTTTATTTATCAAGCTCATTGATCACAATACCTCACCTTGAGCTTTGGGTCAGGGCGAAAATAGTTAACCATAGAACTTGTTTAAGCCCTCCAGTAAAAATATGCTTTACTGAACGTTCCAAGGCGGTGCTTCTTTTGTGAACATGTTTCGTGTTTGTCAAGCTTTCTTGTCTGTTCATTGCAGCCTTGTGGTCACCTGCTGAGAAGGGCTAACCTCTTGGCTCTCTTGTCTGTGATGGTTTCTTGTGTTTTTGTCACTTTCCCATGTGGTGTCTTGGGTCAGGTGTGGTACTTGATTGTATCGGTTCCTGATCTTTACCTTCTAACTTACTTCTAAAACACAATACGTTGTTCCCGTCGTGATTTGGTTCAGTGTAGAACTACCGCTGTTTGTTATCACTTAGGTCACGACGTTAGAAACCATGTTTTATTTTATAAGAACGGCGATGTACAAACCAGCTTTAGGATCCACACTCCCTGAGCATCTCCTTTGTTGCTTCTACAGATGTTACAGTTAATAATGGTCGCTGCTTATTGACAAGGAAGCAGACCTAGTGAACAGGGTTTAATAATTCGAAATAACTATGTGGTATACATTTTAAAAACTGAATAAGTAGTTTTCTCCCTTGACCTAGTCCCGTGTGTGAATTTCAAGCGGTTGTTCCCCATAACTAAGGAGTATATGTCGCTGATGGAGAATAGTGATACTGCAGTTGCAATCCGAATTTATTTCGTGCGCAGAAAAGACAATTTTCAACTTGTCAAAAATGAGATTCAAGAAAATCGCATGAAAATAACTTTCTGTCGCAGCGATTCTGCCATATTTGACCTCACAGGTCGGTTTAATAAACACCTCTTCTGAAAAATTATGTTTCTGCCTATAGATCACTTTTTAATCGGATGTATTCGAAGACAGATCGGATATTTCAGAGCATAACATCGAAGCCAGCTCTGAAATCCGGTTTCATCCTCAATAAAATGGTTTCTGAATGTCTCTACGTTAGCAACGTCGTTGGATACTAATTCATGCTTACTTCTTGTAATTCCGTTCATAAACTGGCACAACTGTATGAACATATACTTATGGGCCGTGACATGTGATTTCCAACAATGTGGTATTTTGACAAGTGTAGACTCAGACGAGCCTGTGAAGCCTTCTTTTAAGCCTAGAAACTCCAAATGATGTTCAGTCAGTAGCTTACCACTCACAAATTATGCAAGCGACTGGCAAAGGCTATGATCAGACTGCGCGTATGCGCAGGCTGATCTGATGCTTTGCTGGCCGCACATACCAAATTTGTTGGAAATATCATGTCGCGGCTCAATATTTATTTTTATTTTGAATGTCACCAAGCCAAATCTGTCATCAGTATAAACAACTGTTGGCTAAAACATGATAATTGCTGGTAATCAAAACATGCGTTTCAATCAGGGGTGGTAACAGTCCAAGATTCTAAATCAGGAAAATCTTTCAGCTCAATCCTGAACTTGGCCAAAAATGTTCAGAAATCACCAATAAAATGTTTAAAAGAACAAAACATCCATAGAAAGCAATCAGCTCATGCTTATCTAATAGTAAATATCTAATTAAAAGATCATGATAGATTCTGATAACAAATTACAGCAATAATACATTTGATCTTATATGCAAAATGCATGAGTGCTCAATCAGGAAATCCTGATTAATCCTGAACTTTATCGCCCCTGTTCAAGACACCCACCACCACGCAATTGTCTTGAAACACATTTTTTGACGAACTGACAAAATGAATGTCTTTTCTGGGCATAAAAACAATTAGATTGCTGCTGTAGTATCTCTAGCCAAACATCTTCTCTGTAAGAAGGGGAATTTTGAGGGTGGAATTTTGACAGAAATGATTTCATAATATGCCTGATATGAGTCATCAATATCTTAGGCCGAGAACCAGTCTATCAGTAAACATATAACTTCCTTAACGCTTAATGTTACCTAAATACCATTCTTTACTTTTTAACATTTTAACAAAAGTTTTATAGTATTCATTACCTGTAATAGATAAAGTGTCATTCAGACACACTGGCGACTAAGAACCTATAATTGTAATAAATTGTAATATTGCTTTGTAAGTTAGCTTTATTGTACAATTTTACGAGAGCAACCCATCTAGGAATTACTAGAGCCGGTAAAAAAGAATCTGAAATAAACATCTTGGATAGAATCAGTTTAGCTCGTCGGACCTCATATCTTCTAATGAACACTGGCCTTCATGGAACAAACGGGTTGAATCCTGAAACATCCTATGTAATATATAAATGCTATGTTCTACCACGTATGTTGTACGGACTCGAGGTTATTCACCTAACCAAGACACAGCTTAGTCAACTTGAAAGATATCATCTTCGTACGCTTCGTCAAATCCAAGGCTTACCACAACGAACGGCTAGTTCTGCAGTTTACATGCTCCTGGGTGCACTTCCTATTGAGGCCGAAATACATAAGAAACAATTGGGTTTATTACATACTGTCATCAATAGCGATAACAAGTGTTTGAGGGACGTGGTTCAACGACAGCTAGCCTGCAGTTTCAACAATGAGTACAGTTTCTTCCACATGGTTGCTCTAGTTCTTGAACAGTATAGCCTACCGAGCCTAAGTAACATTATGGTCTCAGATATTGGGAAAGAACAGTGGAAAAGTTTATGCAAGAATGCTGTAGCTTCTTATTGGACGAGGCTGTACAGAGATGATATAAAGAATAAGAAAACACTAAAGTATCTGTCGGTGCGAGGACTGCGTGTAGGTCATTCACATCTAGTCTGGCAAGATCTCGAGACAGTGTCGGCAGTCAGAAAAGGAGTTATCAAAGCAAGGTTTCTCACCGGAGTATATCTGCTGCAGTCGAATAGGCACATATTTAGCAACAAGACTACTGACCCAAATTGTCGATTATGTCAACTGGAGGTGGAGGATACTCGTCATGTCGTCACTCGATGTCCAGCTTACCATGTGATACGAACAGTTACTACAGGACAGCTTAAGAAGATCATCATAGACAACAGTGATATATACATATGGAAGACCCACTTCAGTGATTGGGAGAGTTTCCTGAGAATTATCATCTGTCCTGACATTATTCGGGTTATGATACCAGAACTGTCCTGTGTGATTGGCTCATTGGAAGCGATATCCAGAGACTACTTTTACAAAGTGCATACAAAGAGACTGTTTTTAATGAAACAACAAGTGTAATGGCTGCCCGTGGACGCTCCACTAATGTATATAGTTAGAAATTTTTAGTTGGTGTTGCACGGAACTTTTAAATCCCGGTGGAGTTACTATTTTATAAACTGTGTTTTAAACTTTTAAAAACTTTTAAACTATTACACAAGACTGTGGATTCACGGGACTGTGGTGCCTCTGAACAAAAAGAGGGAAAATACAGAAGAAAGAAAGAAAGAAAGAAAGAAAGAAAGTATATACGAATATTCCCTCTTGTAGGAGGGACGAGTCGAAGATGAGTTTCCCGCTACAAAAGGAAATATTTGTATATTCACGAGTATTTGTACAATAAAATTCTTGTATCATGACCAATAAAACAATCTTGCTTTGTCGGAAACCCCGAAGACAGGTTTTCTCGCGACGAGGCAAAAATGTCTTTTTTACCACATATTGGAGAAGAAAAGATTATTGAAGCCAACGAATTACGTGGTAAATCGTTTTTTACCATTAGGGCCAACTCATGAGATAATTGTGCCTATCGCTTAAATGCGTTAAGTCACCTTTAACCCACTTGCGCTGAATGGACGAACCTACATTTATAATTGGAACGAGCCATTTCCAATTGAAGGGGTGATGGGTGGTATTTTTCAAGCTTAATAGAACATTCTGTAAGTAAACAGTGACGAATCAGATCAGCCACCGCATGATGGGTCTGCACATTTTGCCTTTGTCCAATAAAAAGGGCGCTAGGTTTATCTGGGTTAAACATAAATTCGTAGCTATCTAGTAGTTCTAGAAGTCTGCATTTTGGGTTGACTTTTCATCTAATACCATACTTTGTGCATGTTTTAAATCAAGGCATGGCGAGACTGCACTGATGCGCAAATACGTCCGAGCTATCGCTGATCTGCTTAAGATTTTAGTTCCAAATCATCATGTGACCTTATTTAAGGATACTTATCTCATTGGCGAAACAGCCAATGCTCAGACGAACCAGTGCATACGCATAGTCTCGCCAGAGCCTTCGATGCTCGCATGCGAGAAGTGTGCAAACAGATCAAGCGAACTCAAACCAAAATTTAGACAATAAGCCCCGTTGGGTATGTCCGAATTTTATTTTAGGAGGCGCCGTTAATCATGTTTTAGCCCTCCAGTGTTTTACTGACCGCGCATATTTTGTGGATCCTTTTTGTTTTATGTTCACGTTTTTCTTTATTACTGTCTTGTCTGTTATTTGCAGCCTTGTTATCACACGCTGAGAAAGGGCTGACATCTTGTTTCTCTTGTATGTGATGTTTCCTTGTGTTTTTGTTACATTCCCATATGGTGTCCTGGGTCTGTTGTGGTACATGATTGTATCAATTCCTGATCTTTGCCTTCTTGTGTACTTTTGCTTATATCTGGTCCTTATACTTAACAACATACATGGCATACACTTTTTGTTCTCCTTAGCTCGTTGGTGTATACATTGCCTTATATGCGTATTCGACTTAGCCAGGAAATGTGATCTTTGTACTTTTTGCAACGCATTAGTTGAATAAATGGTCAGTGTTTTCATTTGAATTACTGCCAAAAAGTGTGAGAAAAATATGGACCAGTTGTTCGTCCTACAGTATATCTATAGAACGTAGATGTTTCACATACAATGCAGCCAACGTGTCATACCAGCAATGGCATTATTTTAACATTTCTCAAATAGTGGCCCTAACCCTTAAAATCGCTCTATCAGAGGAACTAAAAGGTATTCAGATGTCACTAGTATACATGATGGTAATTTAGGGTATTTTGATATCAAGGAAGTGACAAGTAGTAAAGAAATTTTATTATATTAACAATTAAACATGTACACAACTGATGATGATGATGATGATGATGATGATGATGATGATGATGATGATGATGATGATATATAAACGTTCTAAGAGTTATCTTCCAATTATACACCAACTGAACAAAAGTATGCACAATTGATATGTGGAACTAGTTTGCCAAAAAGGGGATAAATCATTTGAATACTAGTAACTCCTAAATGCGTACTTTGGCAAACAGTGAAGACCCAGATGAAATGCCGCTCAATGCGGCATTTCATCAGGGTCTACACTGTTTGCTCAGAAACAAAAAGGTTAGTCAAAGAAATATAATATTTATTTGGAAATGATAACATGTGACCCCCCCAATATGTACAATGGGCCTTCCCAAGTTTATTTTTTAAACCAAAAGGAAGACTCCATAAGTGCATAAAGGGTTAAAAACAATATGTTATGTGCGTTTCAAGTTAACTCTACTGTATACAGAAACGGTAAAATGCATAGACTGTTGGCTAAGGGGAGCTAAAAATAATGTTATTGTGTTTAAACATTTCTCTCCACCCAATTTGCTTATGAATTACAATGTACTTTAATTTGTTAGGTTAACAACATCGATACTTTTTAAGCACCAAACAAATAAACATGTAGCAACAAACACAAATTGCATGTCTGACCATGCATTGTCAATTACACACAAGTAAGAACGTTTACAAAACTAACACACATAATTTGAGCACAAAATACACAGAACCGTTCAGAACGGACAGCAGCACCAGTCACCGGGGAAAGGGGGTTACCAAAATATATTCGGGTCAGTGGAAACTTATGTACTTTTCGCATACGCTCAAATGCACTGGCCCATTTTACTGGCCAAATTCTGTTGTTTGTACGGAACATAAATTGTTCAACTTGCATAGATGTTTGCTATCTTACTAGTCATGAAGTCTAACTATGAAGTGTTTGTGCACTGAACATATAACATACCAGTTAGTATAAAAATTAGTCAGTTGCCCTTAATGTTACTATTAATATACACATTATAGATATGGATGCATCTAAAATAATAGGCCAATATCCATTGTTGCATTTATCTATGTGTCTGACCAGACACTATCAAGACAACATTACGAATTTTAATAAATTACAAGTCAACCCCAAACCGTACTTTATCTATTAAAGTAGAGTATTTTTATATAAAGGTCGGCTTTTATATTGCCTTTAAGATATTTGACGGAACAAGAGATTCGAGGTGGCAACGGTTTGGTCGCCGTTCCAAGGCGGTGCTTCTTTTGTGGATCATTTATGTTATTTATGTCTTGTTTTGTTATGCTTTCATGTACGTCTGTTTGTTGTTGTCTTGTGGTCACCTGACCTCTTGGCTCTCGCTTGTGATGTCTAATTGTGACGTTGTCACTTTCTCATTGGTATCCTGGATCAGGTGCGGTGCTCGACTGTATCGATTCCTGATCTTTGCCATCTTTCTTGTATTGTTTCACTGTTTAAACCAATTCAGAGCAATAAGAGAACCCAGCTACATGTACGCATTTGGTGGCCACATTTTGATGTATCAAATGAGCCATGCCATGAGATTTCCAACAATGTGGTTTGTGCGACCAGCAAATGCTCAGACCAGCCTGTACATATGTGCAGTCTGATCAGAGCCTTTGCTTATCGTTTGAATATTCATTGAGTGTTAAGCTACTGACTGAACATCATTTGGAGTTTCTAAGCTTAAAAGGAGGCTGCACAGGCTCGTCTGAGTCTACACTTGTCAAAATGCCACATTGTTGGAAATCACATAACACGGCTCAAATGTGTTTAAGGGATTGTATGTTGAGAGTTAATAGTGACCATTTCTACAAAATTGCTTGCTAATTTTGAGCAGCAGTTTCAGACAAATGATTGTATATTACCCAAGTCTCGTTACCCACGCTCTCCTGGGGCAACCATACCAAATTCGTAGATTTCAGATTGTATTGTATTTCACCTAAAACCCAACTAGTTTTGAGTTCTGATCACCATTTTCAGAAAAGGTTTTTAAAATTTTTTTCCTCGCCTTAAGAGACCACGTTCCTAGATGTCCATGCGTTTGGCGGATCAATTTTGATTTAGCTATTTCTGTAGAGTGTGACCTACTTCCTGCATTACTGTTTCCAATCCTGACCACTGGTTTCCAAGGAGATAGTTAAGGTATCTTTTATATATATATCAAACAAACCAGCAACGCCTCCTATTGATATTTTCGACGCCCACCGTATGTCGTCTTCTGTTGGTTCTGTTATTGTGGATCCATTGCTTATTGTTGCTCCCATTGTTTTGCGTGTGTGTGTGTGTGTAGGGGGGGGGTCCTTGTTTTTGTTGTGCAGTACTTAATGTCGTTTCTAGTTTTGCAATCATTTTGCCTGGTTGCTTTCATGTCATTTGATGTCGTGTGACTGATAATGTTCTGTGACTCTTCCTCACGATGCCGTGGGTTGGTCTGCAGTGTGTGATTGTGGTATTACCTGGTCATACTCACTAACTTTATCAACACTTCGTCCGTTGGTACCAAATTGCTTTAAATGATAACATTGTCTAAACCACTGGGCCAATTTTACCAAAACTTCACAGGACATTGGAGACTCTCTACAAAAACAACTAAAAGACATTTCATCCTAAAACATGGTCACCAGTAGGCGTGGTGATGAACCTGCCACAATGGATTTAAAGAGAGAGTACCGTTGCCTCTCTGTGCTAATTTGTACACGACTCGTACACTGAGGATCGGAGCCATCTGATAGTTTTGCCTCCTGTAATACACTCGTTTCATTCCAGGCCATGTTAGTCATGTTAGTAAAATGTAGATATTAATAATTATTCACATTCAATGTCTAACAATAGTACGAAAACACCTTTAACGCTTTCATCTTTTCATTAAGTCAATTTAGTGTTTGTTCATTACTTTCAAACATCTGAGCCGTCGTTGTTGAAATAGTCCTCATTCATTATTATTGCACTTGGGGAACCATCACTGTTACTTCTTAAGTACCTTTGTTGTCCTTGAGCCACTCTCCCTTGAGCGTCAATCAGAGTTTTATCGTTATTGTCGATGCCTTTCTCAAAAGCTACTGAATCCCTTTCAGGAGTCTGCCCATCCATCTGTAAATTATACAGTAAAACCCGTGTAAAACGGCCACTCTCAAAAAGACAATAAATTGGTTTTCAAGACCAATTATCGCTTAATGCTGGTCAAAAGTATTGCAGAATGCTCCAAAGGACATATCACAATTACAAACTGCAAACAAACCCATGGCATCGTGAGGAAGAGCTACACAACAATCATGAGACACCATGAAGACAAACAAAGCAAAGCAACCAGCTCTTTCTTCCCCATCGTGATGATTGCAAAACCATAATGGACACAAAGAAACGCACAACAAAACATAGAACAATTACAAAATTAAAAAACAAAACAAAAAAAAACTGGTCAGCTCAAACCAGTTTCTAGAAGTTAATATATTTGACACTTTTCAAATATCACCATCCAGAGAGCTAAAATAGCATGACGAGTATGAAATTAGCATAAAATTGACATGATTTGTTGTTTCATCTCCCAGCAGGTAAAAAACTTCTCAATGAATTTTAACAACAGTTTTGTTTTGTTTGTTCATTTTTCTTTGTTTGAATAAACACAACGCAATAAGGTGTTTCATGATTAACATTCTGTATTCAGAGAATTTATATGCATTTCAAAATGCAATAAAAGCACCGCAAGCACTGCGTAATACCCCGCCACTGCTGGGGGCACCAAAAGTTATTTTGTGAGATATATAATGCCTAAATAGCAACAGAACTGAGATAGACAGTGATATGACGTCCTTAGTCACAATATGTAACCTTTGATGGTCAACATATCTGTGAAGTTTCATTCAGATACTCCATATAGTAAATGAACTACAGGTCAAAAACCATTTTTCAGATCAATCAAGGGCGGATAACTCATGAACTGGAAAGGTAAGGGTGACGGTCCTTACTAAAAATATGTAACCTTTGATGTTCAACATATCTGTGAAGTTTCATTCAGATATTCCATATAGTAAATGAACTACAGGTCAAAAACCATTTTTCAGATCAATCAAGGGTAGATAACTCATTAACTGGAAAGGTAAGAGTGAAGATCCTTAGTCACAATATGTAACCTTTGATGATCAACATATCTGTGAAGTTTCATTCAGATATTCCATATAGTAAATGAACTACAGGTCAAAAACCATTTTTCAGATCAATCAAGGGTAGATAACTCATTAACTGGAAAGGTAAGAGTGAAGATCCTTAGTCACAATATGTAACCTTTGATGATCAACATATCTGTGAAGTTTCATTCAGATATTCCATATAGTAAATGAACTACAGGTCAAAAACGATTTTTCAGATCAATCAAGGGCAGATAACTCATGAACTGGAAAGGTAAGAGTGATGGTTCTTTGTCACAGTATGTAACCTTTGATGTGAAACATATCTGTAAAGTTTCATTTAAATATTCCACATAGTAAAGGAACTACGGGTAAAAACATTTTTTAATTCAATCAAGGGCGGATAACTCACAAACGGGAAAGGTAAGAGTGACGGTTCTTAGTCACAATATGTTACCTTTGATGTGAAACATATCTGTGAAGTTATATTCAGATATTCCACATAGTAAAGGAACAATAGGTCAAAAACCTTTTTTCAGACCTATCAAGGGCGGATAACTCACAAACTGGGAAGGTCAGAGTGACGGTGCTTAGTCACAATATGTAACCTTTCATGTGCAACATATCTGTGAAGTTCCATTCAGATATCATGAATAGTAAAGGAATAACAGGCCAAAAACCATTTTTCCAATACTAAAAAGGGCAGTTACTCCGTTAAAAATGGACGGATTTTGCCCATTAACAATCCCATACCACTCATCGCCGATAACAATATGTATGCAAAATTTGAAAAAATTCCGTGTATTAATACTCAAGTTATCGATCGGAAATGGTGAGCACGGACGGACGGACGGACGGACAGACACCGAAGGGTATAACATAATACCTCGCCACACTTTAGTGGCGG
Source organism: Loripinus fragilis (assembly GCA_964019695.1). Taxonomy (NCBI): domain Eukaryota; kingdom Metazoa; phylum Mollusca; class Bivalvia; order Lucinida; family Lucinidae; genus Loripinus; species Loripinus fragilis. The sequence continues at coordinate 1,704,319 of OZ026516.1, forward strand.
GGTATAAAAACTACATTAAATATTTTAAGAATAGTTGCTAAAACTTGTGAGACAACAATACAAAAAAAGTAAGTGAGTATGATTAGGAAATACCACAAATATTATAACAAACCGCAGACAACCCCATGGCATCGCGAGGAATAGCCACTCAACCATCTCGAGACACCAGGAAGACAAATTAAGCAAAGCAACCAGCTCTTTCTTCCCCATCAAGATGATTGCAATACTAGAATGGTCATAAAGTAACGTACAATAATTGTATAATATCAGTTATTCCAACATAGAATACACTTTATAAGTAAAATAATTTGGTTTAGGAGTAGCGCACTGGCTCAATGGTAGATTGCTGTATTTGAGATCGATTGTTCGCTGACTCAAGCTCCACCAGAGGCACTGTACTGTATCCTCTAGCAAGGCACATGATACTCTACTTAGCACTGGTTTAACCCAGGAGACGTCTCAAAATGACTCAAAAAGTTAACTGGAGCGTAAAGAGTCAACTCAGCAAAGAAAACAAACATGTGAGTGTTTAAATCCTGAAAATATTTGACCATGTGAGCCACGACTTGAGATTTATGAAAAATGTGGTATGTGCGACCAGCAAAGCCTCAGATCAACCTGCGCATATGCGCGGTCTGATCAGAGCCTTTGTTAGTCGCTTGAAAATTCCATGAGTGTTAAGCTATTGACTCAATTAACATCATTTGGAATTTCTAACCTTAAAAGGAGGCTGCACATGCTCACATAAGTCTACACTTGTAAAAACTCCACATTGTTGGAAATCACATGTCAAGGCTCATATACTATAGACTAGCCCAGAAGAGGAAGAGATGAAGAGCTATACGCCAGCAAGAACATAAATCAAGAAAAGCAACCATCTCTCTGTCCTATCACGAAACACGAACATATAACAACTGATTAGAGCTGGCTGAGCAATACTTGCTGCAGAGACGTAACCCCCGTGCTTAATTGAGTTGAGCGTGAACATTGTTTTAACCCCAGGCCCAGTTGAAGTATACCTTTCCTAATACTGGATCACATACGTCACTGTCCTGGACTGCTTCCCTTATATCTTGTTCCACATTCAGACTACATGATTGTAATGAGAATATGTTCAGATCCTGGAAGCTTGCTTCACTCATATGTTCTGTAGATTGCTCTTTGGACAAATCATTCATACTTGTGCAATCGGGCATGGTGTCCTCATTTTCTGATGCCATAGAAGCCTTAAATGAGAGTGAAAGAAGCAGACATATTAACCATTTGCAAGTGTTATGTCGTCCAAAGATGTTCTTCGTCAACATTTACAATTTCAAACATTCTTTTAGGAATTTTTCCAAAGTGTCAAAAGCTTGGATCCAGATCAAGCCGGACGTTTTGATGGGCCTAGTCTGGGTCTAAATTGTTTGCAAAGGCCATCTTCAGACGTCAATGGTGGGTAAATAGTTAGAATGAGTCAACGTATTGAATTATGTTTACTTGACCAACAAGCGGCAATTGCTCGGACGAGCCTATGCAATTGCCCAGTCTCAGAAGGGCATTTACTGCTGCATAAACAAAATATGGAAACATGTTAAGGTATAGACAAAACAATATGGGCCTCGACGCGAGGAAACCTGTCTTCGGGAGTTTGAGAACAACTTAGGCGCAGACCAGCCTGCGCATCCGCGCAGTCTGATCAGCGCCTTTGTTATTCGCATATTGGAAAGTATCATATCTAGACTTGCTACGAGCGAAATTACTATTCTCTAGCTAGTCTCTGTAGCTGAGCGGGCTGGTTTGAATATCACTTTGTCGGAAACCCCGAAATCAGCTGTTCTCACGTCGCGGCCCATATGTTTGTATCCCACTAGATAGCTATGCATGCTTTTTGAAAGAGTAACTTTATGTTCACGCGTATCAAAGTGATTGGCAAATAATAATTTTTACATATGCGTAGGTTTAGGTAAACACAAATCTTAAACTAGAAATGTGTTTATGATTCACTGTGCCCCCAACCATATGCTTGTCCATTAGGATGATCTCACCAGGTAATCTACGCACCATCCTCTATGAGCTGACCAAATCTGAGGCTACTAGTTGTAACAGTTTTCGAGATTTATCTTTGTTTCAAATTTTCTATGTGCAAACGTGCAAAGGGCAATAACCCGTAAAATGCAAAGAGCAATTACTCGTAAAAATAAAACAACTTTTTCTGAAATTTTCACCAGGTAATTTACTTATTATCCTCTATCAGCTGTCTAAGTTTGAAGATCCTAGCTGTTATAGTTTTTGAGATACCAAGCTTTCAATGTCCAAATTTTCAAAGGGCAATTACTGAAAAAAAAACTTTTTTTAAAATTTTCACCAGCTAGTCTACTTATTATCCTCTATCTTCTGACTAAGTTTTTAGCTCCTAGCTGTTATAATTTTTGAGATATCTTGAATACAAAATTGCATTGTGACCCTTGAAAAGGGGCATAAATCCACAACGGGAGATAATTTGGACTAAAAAACGAATCAACTATTATTTTTATGAAAAATATTTTTATGAAATTTCAAAACTGTTACTTATTATTTTCGTACTAGACGCAAGGACATACATACACACACATAAAACCCAAAGCAATATTCCCATTCAACTTTTTCAAAGTTTGGGACATAATAAAATTATAAATAAATACTTTCTTACCCATCAGTTTTAACATATGTTTTGGGTTCTTAAAAGAATGAATGCCGTTTCGCTGGCGGGTCGATACTTACACTGTATGCTGGCTGGTACTTACCGTCGGAAGGCAGCCAGAACTGCATGTGCAAAACTAGACCATAGGGATTTAAATAATGGCATTAATATATCCGGAAAGTTGTACTAGGATCGACGACCAAAAAAGGACAGAAAAAGCTGTATACTTATGGGAAGAAACAAAACGTGGTTTAAGTGTATCAACACACAAACACATATTTCTCTACCCTGATATCCAGCAGTTTGAATTATGACCAACTACAGAAAGTAAACTTCGTTGTGGCAAATTACGACGAGAAAGTTCAATCTGTCATGAATGAGTCAGCAATTGTTACTACTTACATGGGTGTTGTCAAAGTCTGACCTGGAGGATATACTGGAACCTGAAGAATATAAATAAGGGGAGTTATAGTTGCAATTAGCTACATGGCCTTCAAATAAATACCTTTTCAAGCAAGCTCTATTTTAGATAGTGTTTGACAGATAGCATACGCTGTTAATTGCGTTTCTTCCTATTTGTGAATGGAAACATTAAGTGAACATATTCAATGGAGATGACAATCAGATGCAGATAGGTATGTATTTCGACGGACGTTACATGTTTTATAGGGGCTGCTAAACCTAGTTATCTATATACAGTTTCACAACAATTATATAGTCTTTTCCACGTTTACAAGATAAAGATAAATAAATATCTGGCTAAGAAAGTAAATATGTTTGTGTCTTCCTAGTACATATCTGTATTTATAATGGCGAAAATGTTACCATATTGTTTTATATTTTTACATCAATTGTGTCCTTAACTAACCTACCACAGAAATACTAATATTAAATAAAAATACTGCGAGGATGATTCATTAAGTAACCCGCCTGACCTATTTCTAACCGACCGACACAGTCAAGATTTTCACAGTGTGTTTGGTCACCATATTTAGATATATGTACAAAACGTAAAGATTATTGGTCTAATAGTTGGTAATTTATCGCGTCTTCCAGCATGGCCAATGATTCAATTGATTTGTTTTCGTCGAATTTGGTTGTTCCATAAATTTTACTATTTGGTAATTATCTTTAGTTTGAAACATGATGTGAGCATGTGTAATATCAATGGAACGGAAAATTTGTTGTCTACATGGTGGCATTAAAAACAACAAAATTGCATAATTTGATAAATCACAATACTAACCCATAGTTAAGGACACTGTACCATAACTCTTTTCACACATGTTGGAAACTCTCAGAAAGTATTTTTTAAATAACTACATTGTATTTAATATGTAATATATCAATGAATATCCAAATATATTTGTAAATATATTTAAGTCAAAATAGAAAGGGGTAAAATGTTTGAATTCTCAAATTTTCACAAATGAAATTTCCATTTCTTCTAAGGGAAAATGTAACTATTAATTTTGAACACTGTGATTTTTTTCAAAAGCACTGAAACTTATTTTAAAAAAAAATAAACCTATCTTTTGGCTTCAATTATATTTTAGTTACAAGTAAAAAAAATGCAACTTGCCTTTTGAAAATGACTCTTGAGCATAGTAGTGTTGCATATTTCCAAGTCATTTTAGCACACTTTCAATGGTGGCTTTATTTTTGTTAAATTATTAGATAATATTTTTTCTAACCATAAGGTCGAAGAGTATCTTGCTAGAGATTAAATTTATAAAAGAAAAAGCGACCTATCTCAATCAGAAGTAGGGTAGGCTGGTTACGAATTGAATGACCCTCGTACATTCAAATATAGAATACTATTTCTCATCTCTTCTCTATCAAGATGATTGCAAAACTAGAAGGTCACAAAATACTGAATAAAAAAACAAGGACCAAAACCAGAACCCCACAAACAATAGGAGCAACAATAAATAACGAATCAACAACAACAGAACCACCGCCTTAGAATGGACAGTAACCTAAGCCACCAGGAGGCTTAAATGCATTTTACTGGTACCAAAATATCGCCCTAGATTATGTTGTTGCTAAAATAAAAGCATGTTCAGATTGTATGGAGGCTTTCTAACTATTGCAATGTATCATCACAGCTTAAAAGAAGGCTGCACAGGCTCGTCAACAATGAATGTTTCATGGGTTGAACCAGTGCTAAGCAGAGGATGGAGTGTCTTGCCCAAGAACACAACAAAAGGCTTACATTGAGTCTGAAACCAGACAATATATTTATAATAAAGAAACTTAAAAGTAAGTGAGTATGATCAGGAGATACCACACTCACAAACTGCAGACCAACCCACGGCACCGTGAGAAAGAGGTACAGAAAATTTACTCCTTTCCTAGTTTATCGCGGATCGTAGTTTACCGCGGATTTTACAAATCTCATTATTTCTCCCACATGGCGCCCCCTCGCGATTGTTTACGCTAACCTCAGTTAAAGGAAGTCCCCAGCTCGTCAAATCCAGATAAATTTGACAATATGTCAAGTCAACTGATGAATAAAATTATTTTCATATATACATTACGAAGTTTACCATTTTCTATTGCTATTCACTACCCCTCCCCTTATAAAAGCCGCTCGGGTATTTTTAAACAGGCGATTCAGTTTGTTTACCTCGCCTGAAGTTGTCGTCTGTATCTGACAGATGTCACATATACAAAAAGACACATGTTCTCTTTTTAAGGAAAGTCATAATAATCCCGGTAGAATGGACAGCTGTTTAGCGCCAACTGTCAATTTGTATAGACCAGTTCATTCAAATTAAAATACACTGGAAAATGGTCGTCAGGAGCCATCATAGGTTGTTTGTCATTCATTTTTGTTAAATGCGCAAACTGCGACCATTGCTCTCACTTGATCCACCTTCATTTATGTTCAAAAGTGAAAGTCGTAAGGAGAGGCCGTGCATTTAGGTGCCCTCCCTGTGTTGAAAATGCACAATATATTTTAATTACTGAAAAAAACAAAATAACAATTTAAATTGATGCTAAACATAAAATTTAAGTATTGTGAATTGATTGAAATGATAAATACTTATGGGAAAATGTTCCTTAACATTTATCAAGACGTTTAAAGCATTTGGCTTCCTATTCTTTGAACTTTTTTAATTTAAGTGAACTCCGCGATAAACTAGGGTGACCTGATTACGTCATCAAAACAAACATGGCTGCCGAGAAGCGCTCAATCTGGGAATGAATCATTCAACACACATTTTCTTTTCTGGTAAGATTGTATAGGAATGATTAATCAACCATGTGGAGTAATTAAATAAAAGTTCATTTGCTTTGACCTTACTTAATATCACAACGACTAGTTAGCTCCGCAATAAAACAGGATCCCAGCATACAGGACATCCAAAAGACAATGGAAGCAAAGCAACCAGTTCTCTCTCCCTCGTCAAGATGATTGCAAAACTAGAAAGGACATATTGTAATGCATACAAAAAACAATAAATCAACAACAATAGAACCATCGACTTAAAACGGACATGCATTGTAATGCCTTAGCCACCGGGGTGGGGGTGGGTGCTTAAATGCATTTTACTGGCGCCAATTCTTCGCCCTATATTCTGTTGTTGTTAATACACAAAAAATGCTCAGCTCGCAGAGAGGCTTCCTAATTAATGCAATGCATCATCACAGAGAAACAATCTTATCATATTAACGCACTAGGATGAAACAAAGAAAAGGACTCATGACCCATTAATAGTCAGAGCTAAAGAAAACCTCAAGATGAACTACAGTGAGCCTAGCCAAAGACATGCATCAGGCACCAACCAACAGATTAAAGCTGTTCGTCAGGGCAGTCATTGAGTATGATGCATGACCCACCCTCGTGCAATTCAAAAGAGGAAACCATAGCTATAAACCGAGATTGCAGACTGTCGCATGATGTACATGTTGTATCCCACTCTTTTATGCCGTTTAATTATCTTTTCAAATTGATCACTAACAATTCTTTGGGCATTTATAAACTAAATCACCATAAAATATGGGTCTGATATGCCTTGTGGCAGAAGAGGTTTTAAACAAATATTGTATTGTCTCTGAGTGTATGTAATAATATTTAGAAAAAGCTCTACAAAGTTTATATTATCGATAACCTTGTTTTAATAACTTAGAAGTCATAAAAATATATCTTTTGTTGAAGTAATCAACGTTAGAACATACGCTTGCAAAACGAACAATTTGCGAAAAATATACACCATAGGAAGGGAGCGAGTAGCCCCAGAAAAACTTACCGATTGAGCCAATAGCACTGTCCGCCGAAACTGAAAGGAAAAGAAAAAGAAATTAACAAGTGAATGTGAACATTTATGTAAAAGATATACACGGAAGGTACAATACATACTATACTGAACCACACTTCTAACGCAAAATCAAGCTGAATCTTGAATATTACATATATTTTGGTTCATGCATTGTAATGCAATCTTAAAACACTTATTTATGAAAATGAAAGTAGGACTTCATAAGTCAATCACTCCCTTTTAATCATAGCCTGATTGAAAGAAAATCTGCCATAACCCCTGATCGGTACAATGATTACGACAAGACCTCGTATATTGATTAAAGTTACATTCCTGAAACATTTTTCGTTGGAAGTGTGGGTCAGTATATAAAGCCTGTTCAGTTTTGCACTGAGCCACGACATGAGATTTCCAAAATGTGGTTTAGGCGACCATCAAATGCTCAGACCAGCCTACGCATACGCACAGTATGATCAGAGCCTTTGCTAGTCGCTTGAATAGTCTATGAGTGATAAGCTACTGACCGAATGAGCTTAAAAGGAGGATGAACAGGCTTGTTAAAATGCCACATTGTTGGAAATCATATGTCGGGGCTCAATTATTATGAATCGCTTGCGAGTGCATTTTAAGAAGTTTATTTTTTTATACGTTATTGTTGTTCTGTTGTTGATGATGTATTGTTTATCGTTGTTCCCATTGTTTGTGAAGGTAGTGTTTAGTCATTGTTTTATCATGCAATACTTGGTGTTCTTTCTAGTTCGCAATCTACTTGCTTATGAAGAGAAAGCTGGTTGCTTTACTTAAATTGAGCTCTTGCTGTTGCGTGGCTGTTATTGTTCTACTTTTTAGTCGCGGTACCGTGGGTTAGTCGGATAGTTTTGAAATGATTGTATACATATTATACTTAAGGACTTTGAAAATGCATCACCCAGAAATGGGGTGGTTTTAATCCTGGCTCTCTGTTACATATGAGCCACGTTCTGTGAAAATCTGCCTTAATTACATTTAGGGTTTTTTATGTATAATAACATTGTAAAACACTCCAAAATAAGAAATTCTACATGTTTATATATTGCCTTAAAACCTATTCAGGTGGATAGTAGAATAAAATTGGCAATTATTTCTGATTAAACTTCTTCGTTATCATGCCATATGTTTCCATGGCAGCAACTTAACATAGTCAGTCGTTTTCAGATCATGCTAACTTTAGGCAAAACTGAATCAGTGTCAACTTTTTTGCGAATTCCATTGCACACATGCTAAAGATAATAAAAAAAAAAAACAAGTATGTTAGCAAGAAATAGCATGTTTTGCATGCACTCGACAAACCCGCAAATCAGGAAGTTAACTGATTTCAACAGTACCGTCATGACAATTCTGGCTTTGCTTGTTAAAGTTTAGACAGTGTATAGTTTCAAAAGCCCATATTTCCATGAATAATGGAGATAACTTCATAAAATTCGCAGGATAACTTCAACACTTCGTAGATTAAGTGTGTGCAATTAACTAAATATTGACGACTTCGTCAATAGGGCTGGTTTTCACAGATTTCGGCTCTTATGTTTTGTATTCTTTTTAGTTTTGCAATTACCTTGCCTAGAAGGGCAGTTCTGGTTGCTTTAATTCTGGTGTGTGTGTGTGTGTGTGTGTGTGTAGCTGCAACAGACACTAGGGGGCTTTTTTATATTTACTGGCTAAATATTTGCTCTAAAATCTTCTGTTGTAAACACTTGTGTGGAGTTTTCCTAATTTATTCAATGTAGCATCACTGAGAAACAAACACAACTGTCATGAAGCAAACAAAATGCCTCTTGACGTACAAATAGTAAGAGATCAAAATATCACTGGTTGAGCCACACTGGGCCCAGCTAAAGCCGACGCCAACCAACTGATGATAGGTTGTTGTTTTTTAATAAAAAAAACTTTCTCTTGTATGACACTGTATAGTTTACAGAACTGAAATAGTGCTTAAGAAAAACCAGGTTAGATTGCCCATGAAGTCTACTTTCATTCTGTACACATCATCAGCATGAGTAAGCATGATTTGGAGAGGAAGTATTATATGACTTTTCGCTTACTGTACAGGCGGCAACTTTAATATTCATATCTGGGCTATTTCATCTGCCAAACAAGGGGAATCAGATTCTACTGTCCTTACTAGATAAGTTCAAAGTGACGTCAGAGCATGTTTTGATAATTGGACATTGTCCATTGATGTAAATAGGTAAAACGGTTTCGCTAACTTTGTACATTATATTCTTTTATCATTATTTTTTGTCACAGTAGGGCTGGCGCGGTGGTAATTTCGTAGACCTCTGTCCCAAAGTTTTGCAATTGAAGGTTCGAACCCCAATCACGGCATATTTTTTATCTTTGCTTTTTGATATTTTATGTTTGTGAATGATGACCTTTATTTTTTTTATCGGATATGACAGAAAACGAAAAGCGGAAAGAAGGCGATGACCTGATGACATGTTTTGTAATACATGTAAGTCTACTCTCCTTACATATATTTTAGAAACAACTGTTTTACAAAAAGGCTTGTCGTTTACCATCCACTTACAAATTTGAGCTTTGTAGCAGTTAGTTTTCTATTAATCATAGAAACATTGATAATCATTTTACCTACGAAAAGGTCAGTTGTCTAAAATGGGTGTTACGAAAAAGGCGATATACCCAAAGTCTGCTTCTCAAATATGCTATAAGGAGAGTAATTTTATATTTGCTAGCGCGTGTTTTGGGGAAAACAACACTCAAAGAATACTATAGTAAAAATATTTAGAATGTAACAAAATATGATAAAAAGTCTTGTTTAAGCAATAATCTATAATACTAAATAAACGAATTACCGCATAAACTGAAAAATCGAGGTCATTTTCATGCTTGATTTCTTTACTGTTACTTTAAGATATTGCTTTCATTGATAATCTCGGTTAGGATGAGTTTTCATTTAGCATAGATTTAGAGAATTTTGGAATTAAGTGTGTTTTCTAAAAGAACTGCGCCCTCTGGCGAATGTTTCTATATTTAGTGTATGTCACGTTCATGGTCACGCGTCACTATTTTTAGATCGATTGGGTTTCCAATACAAACTGAATGGAGATGACCGAAGCGTTCCGAATTTTTGTGTATATGTCATATGTATATGTGTATTATGCTGTGTCAAGTCGGCCATATTATAAACAACAATGGGGAAAACGCCGCCAAACTCGCCAAAGAAAAAAAGATATGGCTGTAATTTTAAATAATCCCTTATCAAAACTGATTATTAGTCGCGGTAATCATCACACCTTTCTTCGACACGCGCTTAATAATCCTAAGTGTCAAGGTCGCTGCGCATAATGTACTGTTTACATCGATTGGCTTGGTCGTACCACTTATATCACGGTAGGCAATGACGCTATCAAATATTATTAGTAAAAGGCGCCTCGCTGAAGTTTTTCTGTGATTTTCTTGACGAGAAGAAATAAACATAACCGCATTTACAAGTATCAGCTTTTGTAAAAAGAAAATAAAAAAAAAATCGTCGGTTCCGGGTCAATTCGGCCCATGGTCATTTCGGCCCAATAATCCCTTTTTGGTTCTTAGAAAAAAATAAATCTCACTCCTAAAAAATTTGGTAAAATTGGTCCGCGCGGTAAATGCCAGCAGAAAATAACCATTTTAAGGGCGTCGCGCGCAATCTCACTCTTTAAGATTTCAAAAAGTTGACAGGTATGCAAATAACGAAGTAAGAACTACACCAAAATCACCACCTTAGAACGGTCAGGTGCAAGCTACTGGTGAGGGCTTGAGGTTGAATTTGTTTTTAGCTCACCTTAGCAGCATATGTCAGCTTATAGGTAGGATGCCCATGGTCCGTTGTCGTCAACAATTTCAAACATCTTCTTCTCGGAAACCATTTGACCAATCAAAGACAAATTTTATGTGGAGCCTCTTTGGGTAGGGGGAACGAAAGTTTGTTTGTTGCATCTGGGTCACATGACCAAGATGGCCGCCACGCCCATATATGGTAAAAACCCTTCAAAAATCTTCTTCCCCGGAACCGGTGAACCAATTTCCACGAAACTTGGTATGTAGCAGTGGTGACTCTGCCCATCATACTTTGTTCAAATGATGACCTACGGTTGACCTTGACCAATTTTACAACAAGGTCAAATTTGTTAACTTAGGCTTTTCTACAGGAAAAAGTGAAAGCTGTTGATTTTTTCACAAATATTTCAGCCTCTGACCTGAAACCAACTGAAATAATGAAGAATTGTGAGTATTGAAGGCCGAGGTCATTTCTTGACCTTGGCTAAAGGTCATTTACGTATATGAAAATTAAAACTGGCTTTTCTCGGAAATTGATGGGCCAATCAAACCCAAATTTTATATGTTAGCTTTCAGGTACAAGCAGGGTTCCAGTTTGAGGGCAAATCGGCGAAATACTTCGCCCCAGACCGCTCCGTTTCGCCTATAATGGTCGTAAAAAGGGAAGTGTATTTCGGCATATGGAGGCGCGGTGGCTCAGTGGTAGAGCGTCGGACTCGGGACCTAGAGGCCCCGAGTTCGAACCCCACGACTGCTGTGTAGTGTCCTTGAGAAAGGCACTTTCACCTTCCCAAAGTACTAATAATACCCAGGAAGAAGTGGCTCCGTCTCAACATGACTGAAAAATTGTTTACCGGGACGTAAAACACCAATCAATCCAAACCATTTCGGCATCAGTGTTCCTTTTCAGGCCATTTTGGGGGGCGAAATTCGGCCCCACTCCCAAAGGCGAAACACCTCCTTTTTCCCAATTGGCACAGTAAAATTCCCAATCAGAAGTTGGAAGAAAAATAAGGAGAAAAAGTTTGTTTTTTAACCACGAAAAGTAACGACATTTCCAGGTTTGCCTTTGAAGAAGATAATTTGGTATACAAAAATTTCCTTAAATATTGTATTTCTTTGCATTTTGAGTGTGAAAACCACTCATTTATTGGTTTGGGCAGCTACCACTTAAAAAATTGCAGACTAATTTTTCCGACATTGTCCCTATTTTTGGACAGTACCAGTAACCAACACAACACTAAACTATAATAATCAGCAGACCTTAGTATAAACTTAAATTGACACTAGCTTTAAACAAGTACAGACTTTTTTTTGGGGGGGGACTCACAAAACAGTAACAAAACAAACAGAACTTCTATAAAATAGTTAATTACTACCATTGATGGCAACTAGAGTTATGAAAGTTCAAGACACCTTTCTCTGACTCACGCTCAATAATCCTAAGTTTCAAGGTCGCTAAACAGCTTACATTGATAGGCTTGGTCGTACCACTTGACGCAGTAGGCAATGACGCTATCAATAAAATCTGTTTAAAAAAGTGCATTGTTCAGAAATAAGAACCTGGATTTGAGCGATTTTTGGCATTGTTTGGAGGAAAACAAATATAGTAAAAGTCACCTCGCTGAAGATTTTTAGTGATTTTCAAGATGAGAAGATATAAGCATAATCATGTTTACAAGTATCAGCTTTTGTAAAAAAAATTAAAACTCGCCGGTTTCGGGTCATTTCGGCCCATACCTATTTGGGCCCATGGTCATTTCGGCGACTAGAATCGCCAATACAAGTTTCAGATTTCATAAAGCTGTGAAAAATTAACACACATGAAAGGGGGATACAAGTTTCAGCTTTTTTGAATGCAAAATAAAGGTAAATTGACAATCATGAAATATTTCCGCGCTTGCGTGGGCTCTTTTCTAGTGATATTTAAAAATATCTCCTTCATGAAAAAAAAAATCAATCGTGTGGGATTCGAACCCTCCCCCGTTTTAAATCTCTCGTTAATAGATATAGATACAAATATTTGCCTCGGCTCAACCGACTGAGCTATGATGGCTTGGTATAATAAACCGTATTTTGAAAACCATTGTCAGGTATTAATGTAATTTTTTACCGTTAATTACGGTATAACCTGTATTACCTTCAAGTGTTGGTACGCTCTTTTACGTCACTTTTAACTTATCTATAGGCTACAATACTTATAATTTGGTGAAGAATAAATAAGTTGTTTGGGCCGCGCAAACATGAGTGTATTTCATGAAAATCCTAACCGTATACACTCTGAACTCACACTTATTAACCGTTAAAGGACATAATCACAAAATGATTTTTGTCGTCGGAACCAATAAAATATTTGAAGCATCTAAGACAAACAGTGTGAACCCAGATCAGACTGCTCCTGCAGTCTGATCTGGGTCCACAATGTTTGCCTCTGTGCTTATGTTAAATATACATTTTCAGCTGCAGTTTCTTTGCTGGCGTTTTAAGGACTAAATAATGTGTTTTGCGTCTATACTGAGGTTACCGTTATGGCGAAAGATGATACAGTTACTTTTGAATAGAACCATGCCTCATTTTCAGCTTTTACCTATGTCTAAGGTTGACCAGTCCTAATTACGCATTCATGAGGTGCCGCCTTTACAGTGAGCGAAAAGTCTATTAATACTCGGATTTTACAGTAATAATTCCCCATATTTCCATATCAAAAGATATTTTACGAAAGCATCTTTGTTCAAAGGAGGAAGTCTTTCACTATTTTTGCTGATTCAGGTTTCACGTGTATGATTTATATATGAAAGTCACATCTTCATTTTAATGCACTATCAGTGAATTTGATCTCTCTCAGTGTAACTACCTGTTGTGGACCAGACCGCGAGATAAGGGTTCTTATCGCACAAATGCATTTCAACACTTATACCAAGCATGCACAGCTGCCTAATGGGACTTGAGGACTTCAATTTGGTCTGAGCCTTTATCATCTTCCATACTTTGCGCATGCTAGCAGCGAAGGCTCTAATGAGACTGTGTGAATGTAGGAGATCGTCTGAGCCTTGGCTGCTCATCTATGCGATAAGCGATACTGTAGACTGTCACGATCACGGTAATCTTACCTACTCTTTGGTTCACTCTCAATAGACCAATTATGTTTTGCGCATCTCATTAACCACGAAGATTGACGCATTCATGAGTATTATCCTCCACAAGTCAAACATTAGTATGCGACATTGACAATAAAATAAACAAGAAATATCTTTACAAAGAGATATAATCATTATGTAAAGCCAATTCTCTTATATAGAAGTGAGGTATGGTCTATAATCTGGAGTGGGTATGATATATTTATTCCTGAAAAAAAAATCAACTAAAATTATTTAAGAATGCTATAGGTGTCCATAAATAGTCGGTAAATGATACTGTTAGAGTAGATTTCGGTATTTTCCCTTAAATTAGCAATTTCTGGACTTCAAAAATCAACAAACATTTGGGTGCACCTCGTATATCAGGTCTTAAAAAATCAACAAACATTTGGGTTCACCTTGTATTTAAGGTATTCTTAAATCAACGAACATTTGGGTGCACCTTGTATATCAGGTCTTCAAAAATCAACAAGCATTTGGGTTCACCTTGTATTTAAGGTATTCTAAAATCAACGAACATTTGGGTGCACCTTGTATATCAGGTCTTCAAAAATCAACAAGCATTTGGGTGCACCTTGCAAACTCAAACAAGAGTTCTTTAGCTTATCAATCATTTCAAGACAGCATGAATTTTCCTAAAGTCTTTGCTGGAAAATTTAAGACATTTTTGCATAATATTAACTTTTCCCATCTCTGGAATTATCAAACATAAATTTTTCAAAAAAGAGTTTATTGCATTCTGAAATGAATAAACCGAAACACTCTTACATTAATTTCTGGAAAGATAAAATCCGTGATGAAAGTAAAATTATCCTTATGGAAACAAGTTGAAACTTACATGATATTTTTTCAAAAAATATGAAAGGGAAACCAATTTGCTTGTTAACGAGTTATCAAAAAGTGAAATGTCTACGTTTGCGAAGCTTAGAATAATCTCCCATGACGTCCATATTGAAAAGGGTAGGTATAGAAAGACCATACTTAGTGAAAGAAAATGCTTTTTATGCGGCATGGCTGTGCTGTTGAAGATGAGAAACATTTCGTTATGGAATTGACTCACTTTCAACATATAGAAATTATTTTTTTGACGATTTGGAAGAAATTGTTTCTTCTTGTTCCAGTAAAAATGTAGATGAGAAATTCTATTTTATAATGAAATGTAAAGATAATGACATAGCTTGTATATGCATTACAAATATCTGTATAATGTCGAGAGACAGAGACACATTGGTTAAAACATAAGTGTCCCTTAAGAACATATGCTGATAATGCATGAATGCATGTTGTGATGGATATTGACACTTTTTGATGTTGACGCTGTTCTATTTTGTGAAAGAAAGGTCCAGTGGAATACTCAGATACGCTTACTTAAAACGTGCCTGAGTGCTCTACATGAAACCTGGGACGATGTTGAGAATTGCCAATTTTAATAGTCTGTTCTATTAAACACACACATTAATTTTCATATTTTTCATATATTTTAGTCTCATCAATAACAAGGTTTGTACTTTTATGAAGGTAAGTAAGGGTGCAAAGATCAGGAATAGATACAATCAAGTACCACATCTGACCCAGGATACCAATGGGAAAGTGACACCTCACAGTAGACCCCACTAACGAGAGCCAAGAGGTAAGCCCTTTCCCAGCATGTGACCACAAGGCACATATAAACAGACGCGTACAAATGCGAAAAAAAATTACAGAAATAATCTGAGGATTATATCAAAACCACATGCATATCTTCAGAACATGACCAAAACACCAAGAGTCGGTATAAATCTGTAGAAGGAGTTGCGCATACAAGTAATCCCCTGTCCATTCACTTTGTTATAGATAATGACCCAAAATGGCTTCGTTCAACATGTGAAAAAGTAACAAAAATATTCTGAGGATTATATCCAAAACACATGCATATTTTCAGACCATGACAAAACACCAGTGAAGTTTCGAAAGAATCGGTATAAAACTGTAGGAGGAGTTTCGCCCACAAGGAATCCTCTGTCCATTCACTTTGTTATAGATAATGCCCCAAAAATGGCTTAGTTCAACTTGCGAAAAAGTGACAAAATATAACCTGAGGATTATATCAAAACCACATGCATATTTTCAGACCATGACTAAAACACCAGTGAAGTTTCGAAAGAATCGGTATAAAACTGTAGGAGGAGTTTCGCCCACAAGGTATCCTCTGTCCATTCACTTTGTTATAGATAATGCCCTAAAAATGGCTTAGCTCAACTTGCGAAAAAAGTGACAAAACATAATCTAAGGATTATATCAAAATCACATGCATATTTTCAGACCATGACTGAAACACCAGTAAAGTTTCGAAAGAATCGGAATAAAACTGTAGGAGGAGTTGCGCCCACAGGGTACCTACTTCTATAGGGGCACGGAAAGACGGAAGGACAGACGGATGGAAGGAAGGACGGACGGAAGGACGGACGGACGAAAGGACAGAAGAATGGAAAGCCAAAAAGCTAAGTCCCTCCACTTTTCTTAAAGCAGCCACTTTGCTCTTCCTCAGAAAAATGATTGCAAAACAAGAAGGAACACAAAGTACTGAATTACAAAGCAAGGGCCAAACACTAATACACACATCCGGAGCATAAACAATAAATCAACACAACATAATCACTGCAGCTCACCGGGGTGAAAAAGTATATTAAGATAATTTTACTGGCCAAATCTACAGCTTAGATTCAGCCGCGATGTGAAAAACACATACAATGCTTAGCTAGCGCTGATACTTCCTAGAATTTACTTTATTAAACTTGATCTTTTCATGATTACTTTTCCGTATGTTTATTTATGACCTTCACGAAGCACTTGATGTGGCTTAAATGTAATACTGAGCTTCCATCCACTTTTTGAGCAATTAACTGTCCTTTTTACAGTTACATGTATGTGGCCTAAATACCTAACCCTTTTCAGGTAAATGAAAAGAAAAGAAATCTTTTAATTCAATCCAATAAACATTTCTATACACATTTATATTATTTGTTAGCATTATTTACCCCAAAGTTATTCTAGATAATTCTTTGAACAACCCTACAACGTACACATATTACTATTAAAATCATGGTTCCGCCAAATAATGGAAATGGAAAACTGAAATTTTTCTTTTTCGTATATCTCTATTATTTCATTTCTAAAATGCCTTAAACTTCACTCTTATAAGCTTATTACACCATTTTACAATATACTATACCTTGTAGATCCAAGTGCATTGCTGTAATTGATCTAATGTGGAGTTACCTCAACCACCCCCCATTTACAAGGCCAACATTATTTGCTCTTTGCTATAGGACACAGACTTGTTTTACATAATAAAAGTAAGAAAGTAGGCAAAGATCAAGAATGGAAACAATCAATTCCACACCTGAGCAAGAACATTGTATGTGAAAATGACAATCATAAGAAAACATCACACAAAAGAGAGCCAAGAGGTCGGCCACTTCTTAACAGGTGACCCCAAGGCTGCAAGAAACTGACATTGCAGCATGGCAAAGACAAACACAGATAACAATTAGGACCCATGAAAGAAATTGCTTCTGCCTTGGAACGATCAGTAAGAAAACTACTTGAGGGCTTAAACTAGTTTCACACGGTAGTAACCTCACCCTTAATTCGGATGTGGATCTAAAGTCCAGCTGTTAAGTTTTTAGACTTAATTTTTCGCAATAACTTTTTTACCTTGAATTTTAGCAAAATATGTTCGCGATGAAAAGTATTCAGGAACATCTCCGCCAACTTCTCCAAATGGTTCCAACACCCTAGATGCTGCAAGTTAATCTGTGCTTAGATGCACTCTTTGAACATTTTAAGCAAAGCGCAAATAAACTAAGTCCAAGATGTCAGTCAAAAAGTTACATTGCACCGCCCTAATTCAATAACTAAAGCGATGGATGGCTTGTTCAAATATAATAGAAATCGCGCCTGATTCGCTCGTGCGTTAAGCTAGTAGGGTCATCTCAAAACTACGATGGCCCAAATGGGTCACTTTTTCATTTCAGTGACAATTCACAATTCTGTATTCTGAATTCCGAATTCTGAATTCTGAATTCCGAATTCTGAATTCTGAATTCTGAATTCTGAATTCCGAATTCTGAATTTTGAATAAACTTGATAGACGCTATCATTTACTATATCATACACTTGTGTATAACGGCAGACAGAGTGAGTACACCCTACCCCCCAGAGGATTGTACTTTAGGGTTTAACACTACATCCAGATATTTGGACGATATTTTAAATATTAATAATGTTTATTTTGAAAATATGGCTAGTCAAATATACCCTTCAGAGTTCCAACTGAATAAAGCTAATACCTTTGATACCGAAGCCGCATTTTTAGACTTGCATTTGTCAATTTCTAATGATATTGTTTCTACCAAAATTTATGATAAACGTTACGACTTTGATTTTGAAATTGTCAATTTCCAATTTTTAAATGGTGATTTCCTCGTTCTACATCCTATGGAGTCTATATTTCTCAACTCACTCGTTTTGCTAGAGCATCTAGCATTGTTGCTGACTTCAACACTCGCAATATGTTGTTAACTCAGAAACTTCTTGAACAAGGCTATCGGTATCATTAACTTCGCAAAACATTTTCAAAATTTTATAGACGATACTATGATTTGATTTCTAAATTCCAAGTTGGACTTAAATCTCTTTTGCGCCAAGGACTTTCGGAACCTGATTTTTATAATGACTTGGTGTATAAATTGAAGAAGATTGTTGGCTCTAATAATTTTTCAGCGCAGTTCATTAAAATAATTTCCCATTATAAAAAGATTGGCTATAACATTAATGTACTGCAACAGACTGTATGCTTGGTGGTCAACCCAATCACGGTTGGCAACTTTGCTTTCCTCTTTAATTGCACGCCGGTGGGTCAGACTTCAGACTCTATGATGGTTCGGACTTAAAGACTTATCTATTGATGAGATGGTAAGGGCCTGATGCTTAGGCTGTTTGTCAGGCCCATCGGGTTTACCTGTTGGATTTCTTTTGCTCCGGTATTCAGTTTTATTTACTGTTGAGTCCTTTTCTTTGCTTTATCTCCTTGTTATATCTTGATTGTATCGACTCCTGATCTTTGCACCCCTACTTACTTTAATTCAGTAGAATAGGGGGTACTTTGTGATGTAGAAGTCCCTTTGTGGAGTTTGGTGTACTCCCTTTTGCTCATAGAATAACGCATAATCCATAGAGTACCTCCTGCGTAAGCGTTTTAGCCCTTATGAAGTAGGCACCTTTCTTCAAGCAGGCTCTCCCTACCCGACAGAGTACGCTATGGGGAATATGTGTTACCTGTAGAGTAGCTGTTCTCTGTAGATACTCCATGGGGGTTGAGGTACTCTGTAGAGTAGAGGTTCTTCCTAGAGTAGGAGGCACGCATGGGTGTTTATTGGTCACTAGTGCACCCTAGTCTAGAATGGTGATCTGTGCAGCAAGGGTTATAATGTGCATAAGAGTAACACTGTAAGATAGGGCCTATATACCATTGGAGGTAGCTTTTGAATGTCAATAATAATTCACAATTCTGAATTCCGAATTCTGAATTCTGAATTCTGAATTCCGAATTCTGAATTCTGAATTCCGAATTCTGAATTCCGAATTCTGAATTCCGAATTCTGAATTCTGAATTCTGAATTTTGAATAAATTTGATAGACACTTTCATTTACTATATCATACACTTGTGTATAGCGACAGACAGACTGAGTTCAAAATGGCTGTGCAGATTGGATCTTTTGGAAGGGGATAATAACATGTGTCCCCGCATGGTGTTATAAATAGACGTTATAGATAGACATCCCAAAAAACCCATGTCTATTAAGAGTGCTTAACAAGATACCTCTATTAAAAAAGTATCAGCGTAATAGAAAGAAAGCAACTTTATGGGCATTAACATATCAATATGTTCTAATCATTGTCATGAGACGGTCAGCACTGAGCCAACTGACGGAGCATGTTTCATACCCTAGGGATTAATAAACATACTCCATCCGTTGTCGTGAGATGATGACAACGGGCGGAGCATGTTTCATACCCTAGGGACTAATAATCATGCTCTGATCGTAGTCATGAGATGATAACAACTGACGGGGCATGTTTCATACCTTAAGGGGGTATCAATATGCTCTGACCTTTGTCATGAGATGATGACAATAAATGGAGCATCTTTGATACCTTAGGGATTAATAACCATGCTCTGTCCGCTGTCTCGAGACGATGGCAACTGACAGAGCGTGTCTCATACGTGAGGGGAATCACCATGATCTGACTGTTGTCATGAGACGATGACAAGTGACGGAGCATGTTGCATACCTAAGGAATGAATAACCATGCTACGTCTGTTGTCATGAGACGATGTCAACTGACAGAGCATGTTTCATACTTGAGGGATAAATAACCATGCTCTGTCCATTGGCACGAGACAATGACAACTGACGGAGCATGTTTCATACCTCAGGGATATATAACCATGCTCGGACTGTTGTCAAGAGACGACAACCAACAAAGCATGTTTCATACCTTAGGGATGAATAATCATGCTATGTCCGTTGTCATTAGACGATGACAACTGACAGAGCATATTTCATACTTGAGGGATATATAACCATGCTCTGACCGTTGTCATGAGACGATGTCAACTGACAGAGCATTATTCATACTTGAGGGATATATAACCATGCTCTGACCAATTTCATGAGACGATGACAACTACGGAGCATGTTTCATACCTGAGGGATATATAACCATGCTCAGACCGTTGTCGTGAGACGACAACCAACAAAGCATGTTTCATACCTTAGGGATGAACAACCATGCTCTATCCGTTGTCATGAGACGATAGCAGTTGACAAAGCATGACTCATACTTGAGGGGGTATCATCAATCTCTGACCTTTGTCATGAGATGATGACAACTGACGGAACATGTTTCATACCTTAGGGATTTATAACCATGCTCTGTCTGTTATCATGAGGCGATGACAACTGACGGAGCATGTTTCATACATGAATGATATATAACCATGCTCTGACCGTTGTAATGAGAAGATGACAACTGACGAAGCATGAATCATACTTTAGGGATAAATTACCATGCTCTGATCGTTGTCATGAGACGATGACAACTGATGGAGCATGTTTCTTACTTGAGGAATACATTTCCATGCTCAGACGGTTGGCATGAGACCTGTGACAACTGACGGAGCATGTTTCATACATGAATGATATATTACCATGCTCTGACCTTTGTCATTAAACGATGACAACTGACGGAGCATGATTCATGCCTAAGGGATATATTACCATGGCCTATCCATTGTCAGGATGCGATGACTACTGACGGAGCATGTTTCATACATGAATGATATATTACCATGCTCTACGCGTTGTCATGAGACAATGACAACTGACGGAGCATGAATCGTACCTAAGAGATATATTACCATGCTCTGACCGTTGTCATGAGACGATCACAACTGACAAAGCATGTTTCATTCATTAATGATTTATTACCATGCTCTGACCGTTATCATGAGACGATGACAACTGAAGGAGCATTTTTCATTCTTGAGTGATTTTTCACCATGCTCTGGCCGTTGTCATGAGAAGAGGACAAATGACGGAGCATGATTCATATCTTAGAGATATATTATCATGCTCTGACGAAACGTTGTCATGAGACGATGACAACTGACAGAGCATGTTTCATACATAAGGGATATATCACCATGCTCTGACCGTTGTCTTGAGACTATGACAACTGACGGAGCATGTTTCATACATGAATGATATATTACCAAGCTCTGACCGTTGTCATGAGACGATGACATCTGACGGAGCAAGTTTCATACATGAGGGGATATCACCATGTTGTGAGCGTTGTCATGAGACGATGACAAATGACGGAGCATCATTTATAACTTAGAGATATATTACCATGACCTGACCGTTGCCATGAGACGATGACAACTGATGGAGCATGCTTCATACCTTAGGGATGAATAACCATTCTCTGTCTGTTGTCATAAGACGAAGACAACTGTCGGGTTAGGTTTCATAGATGTATGATATACTATTATGCTCTGACCAATTGCATGAGACGATGACAACTGACAGAGCATGATTCATACCTTAGGGATGAATGTCCATGCTCTGACCGTTGTCATGAGACGATGACAACTGACGGAGCATTTTTCCCTAATGTTTGAAACCTGCTCTGTCAGTTGTCATCTTCTCATGACAACGGCCAGACAATGGTTATTCAACCCTTAGGTATGAAACATACTCCACCAGTTGACATCGTCTCATGACAATGGTCAGAGCATGATAATATATCCCTAAGGTATAATTCATGCTTCGTCAGTTGTCATCGTCTCATGACAACGTTCAGAACATGGTGATATATCATTCATGTATGAACATGCTCCTTCAATTGTCATCGCCTCATGACAACGGACAGAGCATGGTTAAATATCCCTTAGGTATGAAACATGCTCCGTCAGTTGTCATCGTCTCATGACAACGGTCAGAGTATGGTAAAATATCCCTTAGGTATGAAACATGCTCCGTCAGTTGTCAACGTCTCATGACAACTGTCAGAGCATGGTAATATATCCATAAGGTATAAATAATGCTCCGTTAGTTGTTATCGTCTCATGACAACGGTCACAGCATGGTAATATATCATTCATTTATGAAACATGCTCCGTGAGTTATCATTGTCACATGATAACGTACAGAGCATTGTTAATCATCCTTAATGTACAAAACATGCTCTATCAGTTGTCATCGTTCCAGAACAACGGTCAGAGCATGGTAATGTATTCCTCAAGTATGAGTCATGCTCCATCAGTAGCCACCGTCTCATGCCAACGGTCAGAGCATCGATATGTATTCCTCAGGTAAAAAAACATGGTCCATCAGTTGTCATCGTCTCATGACAACGGTCTGAGCATGGTTATGTATTACTCGTGTATGAAACATGCTCCGACAATTGACATCGTCTCATGACGACGGTCAGGGCATGGTTATATATCCCTCAAGTATGTAAGATTCTCTGTCAGTTGTCATCGTCTAATGACAACGGACAGAGCATGGTTATTCATCCCTAAGGTATGAAACATGCTTTGATGGTTGTCTTCTCATGACAACGGTCTGAGCATGGTTATATATCCCTCAGGTATGAAAAATGCTCCGTCAGTTGTCATCGTCTCATGCAAATGGACAGAGCATGGTTAACTATTCCTCAAGTATGATACATGCTCCGTCAGTTGTCATCGTCTCATGACAACATACGTAGCATGGTTATTCATCCCTTAGGTATGCAACATGCTCCGTCACTTGTAATCGTCCCATGACAACAGTAAGAGCATGGTGATACCCCATTAAGGTAAGAAACATGCTACGTCAGTTGTCATCATCTCATGACTACGAACAGAGCATGGTTATTAATCCCTAGGGTAAGAGCCATGCTCCGCCCGTTGTCATCATCTCATGACAACGGACGGAGCATGTTTATTAATCCTTAGGGTATGAAACATGCTCCGTCAGTTGGCTCAGTGCTGACCGTCTCATGACAATGATTAGAACATAAGATCGTCTCACATAGTTAAAGAAACTAGTGCTTGTGTTTGTCATCTTCATAAAGGAAAAAGCGAGTACGCTGATATATTTACAACTGCGCAGGCACATCTGAGTCTAAGTGGACATTTGGTGGTTTGCGGCAATTTCAAATTGTAAGAAAATATGTGCGACCATTTACATTAAACATCCATCCCCATTATAAGATCTCTTCATGACCTATTATTTTTTTTAACAGCGGTATCTTGTTAAGCGCTCTTAATAGACATGGGTTTTTAGGGGCTGTCTATTTATAACGTCTATTTATAACACCATGCGGGACACATGTTAATTTCTCCTTCCCAAAGATCAAATCTGCACGGCCATTTTGAACTCAGTCCGTCTGGCGCTTTACACAAATGTATGATATAGTAAATGAAATTGTCTATCAAATTTATTCAAAATTCAGAATTCAGAATTCAGAATTCGGAATTCAGAATTCGGAATTCGGAATTCAGAATTCGGAATTCAGAATTCAGAATTCGGAATTCAGAATTCAGAATTCAGAATTCAGAATTCGGAATTCAGAATTCAGAATTCGGAATTCAGAATTCAGAATTGTGAATTATTATTGACATTCAAAAGTTACCTTTAATGGTATATAGGCCCTATCGTACAGTTTAACTCTTATGCACATTATAACTCTTGCTGCACAGATCACCATTCTAGACTAGGGTGCACTTGTAACCAATAAACACCCATGCGAACCTCTACTCTACAGAGTACCTCAACCCCCATGGAGTATCTACAGAGAACATTCACTCTACAGGTAACACATATTCCCCATAGCGTACTCTGTCGGGTAGGGAGAACCAGTTTGAAGAAAGGTGCCTACTTCACTAGGGCTAAAGCGCTTGCGCAGGAGGTACTCTCTATGGATTATGCGTTATTCTATGTGCAAAAGGGAGTACCCCGAACTCCACAAAGGAACTTCTACTTCACAAAGTACCCCCTATCCTACTGAATAAACCCTTAAGTATAATCCTCTGGAGGGTAGGGTGTACTCACTCTGTCTGGCGTTTTACACAAGTGTATGATATAGTAAATGATAGCGTCTATCACGTTAATTCAAAATTCAGAATTCAGAATTCGGAATTCAGAATTCAGAATTCGGAATTCAGAATTCAGAATTCGGAATTCAGAATTCAGAATTCGGAATTGTTACTGAAATGAAAAAGTGAGCCATTTGGGCCATCGTACAAAACCGTTCATTTCATAGCACGTGCACAAAAGAAAAATTGCACGTTATGCGATAACCCAGCCTTTGTACTTACACAAGAGCCTGCGTTAGGTTGATCCTGCATATGCACGGTAAATCCTGAGTATGTTAACGGCAGTTTTATGTTATGCACAGCCTTTGGAAAGCGGGATATGCACCGCTTCCGAATATTTTTTGAAACTACCCCTTTCTGTCACGCCTATACGAATTACTATACCTGTCATTAAAAGACTTAGAAATTTAGGACGAAATCTATTTATTGCAAAATCTTCATCTATATACACAAAAATCTGTTTGCGCCACAAGCACAAGACCTTTTGGAGAAGTTGGCGGAAATTTTCCTCTACAACTTTCATCGCAAACACATTTTGCTAAAATTGAAGATAAAAAAGTTATTGCGAAAAATTAAGTCTAAAAACTTAACAGCTGGAGTTTAGTTCTGGAATCTTCCACTAACACCTAGATCAGCCGATATTTAGATGATATTATGATGAGGCCGTCACCTCGAGGTGAGTTAAACTCTTCCAACCAAGAGAAACAAGAAACTGATGCCACACCAACTCTTTATTTCAATTGCTTACTGTTATCGTCACCTATAAACAAATCTGAGTTTTAGCATTCCAATTGGTCTTTTAAATGCAATTTTATGAACACTGCCCTTTAGCTCTATTGCATCCATGGTTGTCTAGTTACAATGATATCAACGTCATTTGCAGACAAAGACAACAAAACTATCGCATGATACACAGAAATTAGATAATTAACAATAGGAGTCACATAATACACAAATTTTCCGCTAAAATAGTACTTCAGGGACAATTTTCGTATTATTTTTTATCCTTATGAAGGTCGTGAGACCGAAACCAGCAGATAGATAAACAATAGTTCATAAAAGAGCCAGTGGTCGTTAATTTTGTTTCCCCTACTTGTGGACACATAGATGTTTGGTTTGCATGAAATATCCCTAACTTATCCATGAATCATCTTTAAGTACGTATGAACCAAGAAACAAATAGGAGATAAATCAAAGATAAGAACTCAACAATTCATACAACTAAATACCTGAGTAAGATAAATCCAACAATTAAACCCAGATGAGTCCGACAACAGACACAGTATCAGACCAAACCATCTCATCTGTAGATACGACTTTAAGTCGAAACTGTCATAGAATCTGATGCCTGACCCACCAGCGTACAATTAAAGAGGAAAGCCAGTACCAAAGATAGCAAAGATCAGGAATCAATACAATCATGTACCACACCTGACCCAGGATACCACGTGGGAAAGTGACAAAATCACAACAGGACATCAAAAACAAGAGCTAAGAGGTCAGCCTTTTCCCAACAGGTGACCACAAGGCAGCAATGAACAGACGCGAAGCATGAGAAACACAAGACACAAACAACACAAATGAATCACAAAAGAAGCAACGCCTTGGAACTGTCAGAAAACGTAATTTACCAGAGGGCTTAAACCAGTTCACGGCGCCAACGTCGCTTTTAATTCTGATGTGGACCAGGTCAAAGTTGCCAACCGTGAATGGGTTAACTAACAAGCATATAGTTTGCTGCAATACAACACTGTTATAACCAATCTTTTTATAATGAGAAATTATTTTAATAAACGCCAACAATTTTTTTTAATTAATACACTAAGTCGCCATAAAACTCAGGTTTCGAAAGACCCTGGCGCAAGAGTAGTTTAAGGCTGACATGGAATTAAGATATCAAATCATAGTATCAGCGATAAGATTAAGAAACGTTTTGCGAAGTTTATGATACCAATAACCTTGTTTAAGAAGTTTTTTTGAGTTAACAGTTTATTGCGAGTGTAAAAGTCAGCAACATTGCTAGATGTTCAAGCAAAAATAGTAAGTCAGTATGAACAGGAAATACCACAATCACAAACCGCAGACAACCCCGTGGCACTGCGAGGAAGAGCCGCTCAACCATCACGAGACACCAGGAAGACAAATTAAGCAAAGCAACCAGCTCTCTCTTCCCCATCAAGATGATTGCAATACTAGAATGGACATAAAGTAACGTACAACAAAACATAGAACAATTACATACTCCCACAATGGGAGTAACGATAAACAAAAAGTCAACAACAACAGAACCACCGCCTTAGAACGGACAGCAGCCTAAGCCACTGGGGGCTTAAATGCATTTTTCTGGTACAAAATATTCGCCCTAGATTCTGCTGTTGTTGAAGTACAAGAAATGTTCAGCTCGCATGCATACAGGCCATCTAACTAATGCAATGTATCATCATGGAGAAACACTCTAATCAAATTAACACACCATAATGAGACAAAAGAAAAGGGCTCACGACTCGCAGGTAGTCAGAGCTAAAGAAACCCTCAAGTTGAGCCACGGTGGGTCCAGCTACAGATAAGCATCAGGCACCAACCCACCGATTAAAGCTTTATGTCAGAGCCGTGATAGAGTCTGAGGCCTGACAAACCTGATTTATTTGAGAAATTTAATCTCCATATGATATAGAGCGATGAACATCATCATCTAAAAATGGGAAATTAACAATTTCAAAATCAAAATCGTCACGTATATCATAAGTTTTTATAGAAACAATATATTTGGAAATACGCAAATGTTAGTCTAAAAACGCGGTTTCTGTATCCGAGGTATAAGCTTTATCTAAGTAGGAGCTCAGATGGGTATATTTGACTTACCAAATTTTCAAAATAAATATTATCAATGTTTCAAATATTATCCAAATATCTGAATATAGTGTTAAAAGCCTCAATAAAATCAGCCTGCTTATCACCAGAAAGGGACATGAAAAATCCCTCTCATAACAAAACAAGAATAAATCTACAGCCATGGGAGCATAATAAGTGCCCATAGGAATCCCTTCAATTTATCTATACTGAACTGAACTGAACTGAACTGAACTTTATTAAATATAGTATTTTGCCCAAGCCATTCGCAGATGGCATATGGGCCATAATATTACTATAAAACTTTTGTAGTGACATTTTAACAGTTGACGTAAACATGGGAGCATGAAGCAAATTTTTATAAAAAGTATGGTTAGTATGCGCCGTAGAATGCAGTGTTATCGTTTTACTTCACGGAATGAACATTATCAATTACATAGGTTTCGATGCGCGACAGGGTGAAGAATAGTCCAATACTAACGCAAAGCAACTTAGTGCCAACTCGTATAAAAATGCTGTCCAACAAAAAGGTCAGCACATCACATGCATTTTGACAAGACCATGCATGAAATTATTTTTGCTTTTTGCTTTTCTGTAGTGAAAAAACAACGCGTTTCTGTCGTTACATGCAAGGTAAGGAGAGCCTTTTCTTTGGAAGAATCTTTCAATTAGATCAATAAGTTTATCTTGAAACAAATTATGAGGTAAAGTAGTGTAAAGAGTGGGAAAATTATTTGTAGAAAACTGGTCGCATTGAAACTCCTAGCTTTAAGTTTATCTCATACTTCACCAGAAATTTAAATAGACCAAACTAGATTCTTACTAGATCTTGCATAAACTTTTTTGCTGTACTTAATTCCATGTTTTTGATAGCAGTAAGACAGGCGGCCAATTCAAAAAGTTCTGTTGTCGTACAATAACTAGAATTTGCAATACATCTTGCTTTATAAGGGCTGTTATAGAGTTTAGGTAACCAGTAAAGCGTAGGAACCTCGTCTTGGTTTTCTTTAGCTTTGATACAAAAATTTAGGGGTGTATGACAACCAAAAATAGTAAGTGAGTATGATCAGGAAATACCACAATCACAAACCGCAGACAACCCCGTGCACCACGAGGAAGAGCCGCTCAACCATCACGAGACACCAGGAAGACAATTTAAGCAAAGCAACCAGCCCTCTCTTCCCCATCAAGATGATTGCAATACTAGAATGGACATAAAGTAACATACAACAAAAGCCAAAGGTTTGTTCATTATATGCGTTATGGATAGCTAAACACTCCCAATTTTGCAATTCGCCGACGTCGATCAAGAATTCTGGACGAGAGACATAGCTGTATTGGGAAGATTTACCAAGTCATTATCTAAGACATAGGTGATTCATGATACTCGTACATAGCCTTTAAAAGCGACAAATGTTGGAAAATTAGGGACATGCTGTTGCTATTACAACATTACTAAATAAAACAGGCAACACTTCATGAAAAAAATCCATGATAATTTAAATAAATTTCACCTCGTTATAAACTTATCATCCCCTATCAGCTTGCCAAGTTCCAAAATAGTAAGTGAGTATGATCAGGAAATACCACAATCACAAACTGCAGACAACCTCATGGCACCGCGAGCAAGAGTCACTCAACCATCGCGAGACACCAGGAAGACAAATTAAGCAAAGCAACCATCTCTCTCTTCCCCATCAAGATGATTGCAATACTAGAAAGGACATAACGTAACGTACAACAAAACATAGAACAATTACAGACTCCCACAATGGGAGTAACTATTAACAAAAAAGTCAACAACAACAGAACCACCGCCTTAGAATGGACAGCAGCCTAAGCCACAGGGGGCTTAAGTGCATTTTACTGTTACCAAATCTTCGCCCTAGATTCTGCTGTTGTTGAAGTATAAGAAATGTTTAGGTCGCACGGAGGCCTTCTAACTAATGCAGTGTATCATCATGTAGAAACACTCTAATCAAATTAACACACCATGATGAAACAAAGCAAAGGGCTCATGAATCACAGATAGTCAGAGCTAAAGAAAACCTCAAGTTGAACCACGGTGGGTCCAGCTACAGATAAGCATCAAGCACCAACCCACCGATTAAAGCTTTACGTCAGAGCCATCATAGAGTCTGAGGCCTGGCCCACCGTCGCGCAATTAAAAAGGAAACCATAGCTATAATCCGTGATTGGGTTTAAAACCAGGCATGCAGACTGTCGCATGATATCCAAGTTATATCCAACCCTTATATAACATTGTGCAATCATTTTGAATGGATCACTAAAATTATATTTTCCAACAATTCGTTTGAATTTATAAAGTCTTAAAGCTGCATACTCTGTAACTATGAACATGTTTCAAAAAAAAAAATTCTTTTTAAATCATTTGCAAAAGTAGAATAAAGTTATGTTGTCACAATAAATCTAATTTCTACAGCTGAAAACTGCATGAAAATGTGAATTATCTTATAAAAACAGGTGTATTTTCTCTTGTTCGTAATTATTTGCGTCCCTCCAATAATTCTAGACAGTTAATTTTTAACATAAATGCTGTTGTTTCGTCACTAATAATTTGTTAATTATTACGAAAAAGGTAAAATGTATACCTGAATTTTAGTATTTTTACTGTGTTCTTGAAAAATAGAAACATTATTTTTAAAATAAAAACATCAAAAGTTACAGATTATGCAGCTTTAAGTTGAAATACTTTTAGATATCTCACAAACAAAAATTACAATGTCAAAATTTCCAAGGACGACAGGTGATAAAAGTCATATGTTTAGTTTAAATATTAACAATACTTAACTTGTCATCATCTATCAGCTGATTAAGTTCCCAATCTATAGCTATTGTACTTCCTGAATTATCACACTAAAATGCACAGGAATATGCCTTTAAAAAACGTTGTGCGATTATAACAAACAGCAAAAGGCGACTACACTAAATATCTAGTGATACAAATGTATGTTAAGGGAGTGTACATGCGGATCCCTTTCTTTGTTAAAATTTGCATATGATTTGAATTAAATTTAGCAAAACTGTAAAAAAAATATAACTAAAGATCATGACGAGCATTGTTTATTGTGCTTTCTCTTGTATACTTTGAAATCTGCTTTGCTTTGCACCCTTACTTACTTAGAAAAACAAGGAAACATTGAATCAAATAAAGTCTTATCTTGTACCTTTCAGATTGAGGATATGTATGTTTTAACTACCGTATTTTCGACATTTCTCGTTTTGAGTTTACGAAATCATACATAGAGTCATACATAGAGAGTTTTGATAATAAATAGGGTAATTATAGTATAGCTGTTATGGTTTAAACGTATTGATGTTATGGAACGTATTTAGATGAAGCAAGTGGGTGGTTGGCAATTTGGCTGAGTATACTTAAGATTTAAACTAGCAAGAATGCATGTATATCTCTATCTGAAATTGCTCCTCGTATTCAGGTCAAGATCATCTTTAGGGACAAGAGTCAATTTGGATAGAATATCAACCTAATATGACCCAACATAGTTACGAAATAATACAGACAGTGCTACATCAGACAGGTTTCCAAGTTGTTCTTCACTTTGTTCAACTATATGGTCAATCTGTCAAAGGTCAAGGTTATACTTGGTCATATGACTGACAGTCTTCTGTGCTATCTCTAAGTTGAACTAAGAAAATGGCAATAAATGACGATGCGAATGTGGGTCAGGTACTTGATTGTATCGATTCCTGATCTTTGCACCCTTACTTACTTTAACCATCTGTAATACTTTGTTGCATATAACTTAATCAAGCGACCACTCTAGTGGTTTACGAAAACTTGCGAAAGCGTCTTTTTACCATATATGATAAATACAAGAACAACTACTTCAATAAAAATGCTTCAGCATAAATATAAAAGTAATAATGATTTGATATGGGATTCAGTGTGGTATTTTTTAATTAAGAAACGATGCTTAAAGTATAGAGCTGATAGTGCACAAGTGCAGCCAACATGCTTCGCAGCCAAATGTGTATATCAATTTGCAAGCAATACTAAGCCCTTCGATACCCTGACTCTTGGGAACCTTGGTTTTACCATTGTTACCTGAGCTCTAGAATATGTTTGTCAAATTAGAGAAAATCTTCAACTATTGCAAAATGTGTAGTGTCCGCAACGGTTTTTGTATCAATAATAACCTATTATGTTTTTTGTATCAATAATAGCCTATTATCTCCCTGATAAAAATGCTAAACAGGACTCCCATGGTGTTTCCCCTCTAAAGGACAAAGATTCAGGTAACACATTTTCTCAAAATAAAGATAAGGCTAACTTATTAAATAAACAATTTCAGTCAGTATTCTCACAACTATCACCTCTTAAGCTCAGCCAATTATGCATAGATAAACTTCAAGACTACTTTTCTGTCCGTATACCTTCCAATGCAACTATCCTAAAATGCCTGAAATCAACATTGACCTGAAAGATATTCTCAAACTACTTTCAAACCTCAAACCAGACAAAGCACCAGGCCCAGATGGTATTAAAACCTATTATCCTGAAAGAACTTAGAGAGGAAATAGCACCAGTCATTCATCTACTTTTCCAAAAGTCAATTTCTACAGGTAAAACTCCGTCAGACTGGACAAAAGCCAATGTTAGCCCGGTTTTCAAGAAGGGAAATAAAAGTGATCCAGCCAATTATAGGCCCATCTCCTTGACATGCATATTGTGCAAGGTGATGGAGCATATAATTGCATCTAAGCTCACTCAGCATCTCAACCAAAATAATGTTCTCTACGATCTCCAGCATGGTTTCAGAGAAAGGAGATCATGTGAAACCCAACTTATTCAGCTTGTTGAAGACCTGGGCAGGCAACTAGTAACAGGTAAGCTAATTCTAGTGTATGTACAACTACTGAGTTGTCTATTCTTTTGACTTCTTGTCTCACTGCAATTAAAAGCCATGTCATTAAATATTGCACAACAGTTTATGAAAGAAATGGTAAAAATTTATTTTGGTCTATTAAAAATTCAGGTGAGATTCTTAATAAATTGAAGTCTAGAGGTTTTCTAGCATCTGGTTTGTCTACATATGATTTCTCTACTCTCTATACTACATTGCCTCATAATCTAATAAAAGAAAAACTAAAAGAATTAATTGAACAAACATTTAACAGAGAGGGCTCACTTTATTTGGCCTGTAATGATAAAAATGCCTTTTTTACTTCTGAACAACCTAAACAATATAAATTGTGGTCATGTCAGAAAATGTGTGATGCGCTCCATTATCTTTTGGACAATATATTTATAAGATTTGGCTCAAAATTATATAGACAAATTGTCGGTATTCCAATGGGTACTGATTGTGCTCCTCTTGTTGCAGATTTGTTTTTGTTTTGTTATGAGAGAGACTTTATGTTATCTCTGTCAGACAATAATCAATCTGATGTTATTGAAGCTTTTAACTCTACCTCCAGATATTTAGATGACTTACTTAATATTGATAATCCTTATTTTGAACAAATGGTAGGTCAGATATATCCCACTGAACTTCAGTTAAATAAGGCGAATTCTTCTGATACTGAAGCTTCATTTTTGGACTTGAACTTGTCAATAACAAATGGCATAGTTTCTTCTAAAATTTATGATAAACGGGATGATTTTAATTTTGAAATAGTAAATTTCCCATTTCTTGATGGAGATGTTCCTCGCTCTCCTTCCTATGGTGTATATATTTCTCAGCTTATTCGTTTTGCTAGAGTATGTTCTAATGTTGATGACTTCAACAACAGAAACTTATTTTTAACTGCTAAATTATTAAAACAAGGTTATAGATATCATAAAATTCGAAAAGCATTTTCTAAATTCTACCACAGACACTCAGAGTTAATTGTTAAATACAACATTGGGTTAAAAACTCTTCTGCAACAAGGCATATCAGAACCTATATTTTATGGTGATTTAGTCTATAAATTCAAACGAATTGTTGGAAAACCTAATTTTAGTGATCAATTCAAAAAGATAATTAAACGTTATATAAGGGTTGGATATAACTTGGATATCATGCGACAATCTGCATGCCTAGTTGTAAACCCAATCACGGTTTATAGCTATGGTTTCCTCTTTAATTGCACGACGGTGGGTGGGGCCTCAGACTCTATGATGGCTCTGACGTAAAGCTTTAATCGGTGGGTTGGTGCCTGATGCTTATCTGTAGCTGGACCCACCGTGGCTCAACTTGAGGTTTTCTTTAGCTCTGACTAACTGTGAGTCAAGAGCCCTTTTCTTTGTTTCATCATGGTGTAGTAATTTGATTAGAGTGTTTGTCCATGATGATACATTGCATTAGTTAGATGGCCTCCATGCGAGCTGAACATGTTTGTACTTCAACAACAGCAGAATCTAGGGCGAAGATTTGGTACCAGTAAAATGCATTTAAGCCCCCCGGTGGCTTAGGCTGCTGTCCGTTCTAAGGCGGTGGTTCTGTTGTTGTTGACTTTCTGTTTATTGTTACTCCCATTGTGGGAGTCTGTAATTGTTCTATGTTTTGTTGTACGTTACTTTATGTCCATTTTAGTATTGCAATCATCTTGATGGGGAAGAGAGAGCTGATTGCTTTGCTTAATTTGTCTTCCTGGTGTCTCGTGATGGTTGAGCGGCTCTTCCTCACGGTGCCACGGGGTTGTCTGCAGTTTGTGATTGTGGTATTTCCTGATCATACTCATTTACTTTTTTTGACCTTATCTAGCTAGACTTTAGTAAGTCCTTTGACAAAGTCAGCCATCCTAAACTCTTGTTCAAACTTTCACAGCATGGAGTGAAAGGAAATATTCTAAATTGGATTAGAGCTTTCCTGGTAGGTCGAACCCAGGCTGTGGTGCTGGAGGGGGAGAGCTCATCAGAGGTTCCTGTGACATCTGGTGTGCCCCAGGGATCTGTTCTTGGGCCTCTCCTCTTCCTGCTCTATATAAACGACCTACCACAAAATATACAAGCCCAGGTAAGACTTTTTGCCGATGACACGGCTGTCTATCTAACAGTTGGATCCTCAGACGATAGGGACACCCTCCAAGCAGACCTCAATACCTTACAGGAATGGGAGCTGGCGTGGGACATGGAATTTAACCCTAGCAAATGCCAGGTGCTCCACATTACAAGGTCGAAACATCCATTGAACACCCAGTACTCCCTTCATGGACAGGTACTTGAGGCAACTGACACAGCAAAGTATCTTGGTGTAGGTATTGCTAGGGATCTTAACTGGAACGACCACATCAGCTCAATAACTGCGAAAGCAAACAGGACCCTGGGCTTTGTTAAACGAAGCGTTAAGACCAACAATGAGAAGGTAAAAGAACTGGCCTACAAAACATTAGTTCGTCCCCAAGTTGAGTATGCCTCCCCAGTCTGGTCCCCCCACACAAAGCATAATATAGGGAGCGCAGTGGCTCAGTGGTAGAGTGCTTGACTCGAGACCGAAGGGTAGCGGGTTCGAGCCTCACCGGCGTCACTGCGTTGTGGTCCTTGAGCAAGACACATTTATCCTAGCTTAGTACTGGTTAAACCCAGGAAGAACCGTCCCGCATAACTGAAAGATTGTTGAGTGGACGTAAAGAATTAAATCAAACAAAACAAACAAACAAAGCATAATATAAATAAAATTGAAATGACCCAAAGAAGAGCAGCTAGATGGGTCAAAAACCAATTCTCCCCATATGAAAGTGTCACTAACATGCTGAGTGAGCTTGGTTGGAGGTCACTGGAAGATCGACGGATTGATGCCCGGCTAATAATGTTTTACAAAATTGTCCATGGATATGTTGCGATTCAACTTCCTGCATACTTTGATAAACCCTTAAGATATACTCGCCACATGCACACTCTTTCATTTAGGCAGATACGCACTGCTGCCAGCTATTACCAATATTCCTTTTATCCTGCATCAGTAGTTCTATGGAACAGACTCCCCTCTGAAGTTGTACTTTTGGAAGATCTTGACTCATTCAGGGAAGGCGTCTGCAAGATCAACCATCGGTCACCTTAATTTAAATACACTGTTTTTAACCTCTTTTACCTGCACCTCTTCTGCACTAACACTATAACTTTTATCAAATCTCACTATCGCACTTTTTATCTCCTACAATCTTTCTTTTAACTCTTGCACTGACAGCGCAACTGCACGTAATACTCGAAATGAGGGTGCTGCAGAATGGATAGATAGATAGATAGATAGCCTACCAATTTTGTTTGTTTGTGTTGGTGATTTACGTCCCAAGTCAACAGCTATGGTCATTGCGGGACGGTCAGTTCACCTAAACACACTTTTTCCTGGGCAGGCTTAAACAAGAGGATAACCAGTAATTCGTGCACATACTTTCGCTTGTAACTGACAACAACCCTTCTTGAAGGAATCAGCGGAAGGGAGGAGAATGACCGTAGAAATTATTTCATGATAAATCTCCACGACCGGGCCGGGATCGAACTCGCGACCCCTGGAATTGCAGTCAGACACGCATCTGTAGCCAGACCAATGAATCAACAAAACGCAAAAAGGCATATTTACATTTCTTTTTATTTCTCTGTTAAGTTTACTGCCAAATAAGGAATGTAAATATAGCTTAAATGTTAAATCACTTCATCTCCAACACATATTTCATCAGTGTACTAAGTTATATCTCTATAAAAGGTATTTAAAGCTCTATAATAAGATACTTGGATAAATAATCATCTAACAAGAAAGCAGTTAGAATAAAAAAAAACTGGTTAATACATGCTTATAACTAACTTAACCACTAATAATCGATTTTCATTGAATAAAAGGAGTATCGTTGCGGACACTACAGAATGTTGCGGACACTACATCGGACAGTTTCTGCTCCTGTTTTCTAAGTCAAAAGCAGAAGTGTCAAATATTTTCTCCAGTTGTAAAGGACAATAAGCAGTCTCCACAGAAAAAGTGAAAACATCATCAGCTAAGAAACAGTAGAACCAGACAAGCATTTGTAGGCGTTGCGGACACTACACAAATTTTCGTAGAAATTTCGGGCTTCTATATAAACAGAAACCATAACAGATATAATACTCGACTAAACTGTTATTAATACTCTGCAATATCACATGCAGGTTCTTACCAATGTTAATTAAGTAATATTCAATACTATTTTTTGTACATCTAGAATGTATTCTATAAAAGCTATTGAACTAAATGTAAAACCTAAAGTGCTGAACTTTAATCCTCATTTTGAGCAAGTCACTGCCCTTTTTACAATAACAGGTCGGCGGCCTGCATGTGCCAGCTCTGCTTGCAGTAAGTGTGACAAAGAGAGGTGCCAAATATCACACCGGCTAGGCGGCAATCGAAAACATTGATACTATCGACGAACGCAGATCAAAAATAGTAAGAAACAGAGTCGTTGATTGCC
Source organism: Loripinus fragilis (assembly GCA_964019695.1). Taxonomy (NCBI): domain Eukaryota; kingdom Metazoa; phylum Mollusca; class Bivalvia; order Lucinida; family Lucinidae; genus Loripinus; species Loripinus fragilis. The sequence goes on from OZ026516.1 coordinate 1,741,145, forward strand.
ATTTGTCGCCAGCCAGTCGGGCGACAAATGGCAATCGAAAAGATTGTTTCTAGCGATTTTGATCCGCGTTCGTCGATTGTTAAACGCGTGTTCGATTGCCGCCTATCCGGTGCGCAGCAGATACGCGAGAGAGTCGGATTGTCCGAATTCTAGTTTATATCGTTCTTATTTGTGTCAGCTTTTGGATGTTTGTGCTCCTTATATGCTAAACTCTTCAGAGCCTTCGCTGCTGGCATGTATATTTACAAAGTAAGAATGTACGTAGATAAAAGCGCAGACCAAATTTAGACTCCTAGTTTCGCAGGATACGTGCGCATTAATTTCCAGCGCTAGTCTACCATGAATCCCTCTATAATACACAAGTTAAACATATGATAAAAACATTGCATATGTTAAGTATAAACGAGCGTATATAACATTTGGCAGCATTTGGTCATGCTAATACAATGTACACCTAGACGTAAAAAACTGATAAATGAGTATTAAAATTTATGAACATGATTAAAATCTCCATATTAAAAGTTAAAATCATTCATGAAATATAAACTGTTTGACTTAATACTTAAGGAAGATGCTTTTTTCGTAACCTCTGGTAGCTGATTTCACAATCGTGGCGCAGTACATACGAACGAGCCATCAAATATTGCTGTTTTCGATCTGGGTACCGCTAAAGAGCCATTTGAAATTGACCTTAGCGTTCGGATTATGCGTTTAAGACAAAGTAATTAGAAGTTCAGATAAAGCGTGAGATTATTAAGTGCATTATATGTAAGCACCGCCTTATTATAGTTATGTCGTTTTTTCTATGATTGGCCATCCTAAAGCGTTCAACATATTAGAAGAGTCTGTATCGCAAGGTACATCTAAAATGATTCGTGCTGCTTTGAAGTATTGAGAGTCTTTCTAATGCCCATATTCCACACAGACCACGAATCCCCCGAATCACCAAGAATCGATAAATGTTAGGATTCAGCCGGATTCGTGGAGAATTGTAAAATTTTCAACCCATTCAGCGATGTTCTACGAATCAGTTATGAAACGGGTAAGAAACAGTTATGAATATTCGCGGGATTTGGTTGGATTCGGCCTGAGTCGCCGCGATACTGTGCCGAATTCACTTCGATGTGCAATAATATATGTAGAAATAATGCAAGAATCGATCACGAATTAGTAAAGAATACGCCGAATGCAGCACGAATTGTGCACGAATTAACAGAAATCCGCGACGATTTGCCACGATTCGCGAGATTTTTCTCTCACGACAATTATAAAAAAGGCCAATCCATGCTTCGGGGGGCATCAGTTCCAAAATGAATGTTCCTCGTAAAGCAGCTGTAGAATTGATCCTGCAACTTGAGTGATGAAAACAGCTACTTATATAGCTAGAAGAAAACAACTACATTAAAATCGAGATGCCCCGGTCCTGACTCTTTGACATGGCAAAATATGGTAGTTCGCCACTGGCAAAATCACCGACCAGGAGTTACTGGCGGATCCTGGTTGTGCTCCAGAATCTGCTAAATCTGTTTCCACTTATAGGACTGGCTCATATGCGCGTGACGGGGTAGTTACTCTAAGGGAAAGCCCTTCTACTATCTCTTCGTAGGTTTTATTGCTCGTCTTAATCTCCGGATTCCCCACGAATGAGCTAAGAGTAGCTACGAATGCCTGAGAACGCCTCCGAATCGGTTACGATGTCCAAGAATGCATTAGGAACTTGTTAGAATCAAGCACGATTTTATATAATATTTTATCGCTGTACTGTTTCGTTGAATAATTACAGTACATTATATATGACCCACTCCATACCACTGGCCTGTTTTCATGTTATAGAATTATACTAATATATGAATCTGAATCTTTCAAGCCCGGCATTATGGCTTTATAAATCTGCATTGTATTTTACTTTTTGTTCATTATAATAGCCATTTAAATGTTAGAATGGCGACAGGTTGTGTCGATTCAATATTTAAAGCACAACGTGCAATTATTATGACGTCATTGAAAGTGACAACTACGTCATTTTGAATACATTGCAGAATTTTCATTTTTGAGAATATTCTATTTTGTACTAAAACATGCCGAAACTAATATCGGCAAAACATTTAAGAATATTATTATTTTGATTACAAAATATCTAAATGTTAATTGGAATATTGTAAAATGTTATATATTATACCAAAACAATGATTGATTTTAAATTAGAATTTTCAAAATTGTCATTGGTTTCAGATGGATGTTTTGTGCTCAAATTAAGCCCATATAGCATCAATTTACGATATTGTGCACCTCCTTGGATAATTGATTGTGTTTTATTTTTAGATATACACACGCAAATTTGTGTACCCCAGAATATTAACCTAATTTGTGGATTCGTTTTAATTTTCTTATGTGGATTTTTATCAGTCTCCGACAATACCGACTATTTATAATTGCTTCAAACTGAAGTCAGTTCATCTAAGTTTGCCTAAACTGTTTACCTTTTAAACGGCTGTTGTTACGACATTATGGGCAGGTCAAAACTTCAAGCGGTCCAAAATTTGAATATAGCTGACAGTTGCATAGCCGTACATTCAAGGGCCTAGGAAACCCAGATTATATAGAAAGTTCGCCATATGTACAGGACATATTGGCTTACGGATGAACATTGAGCAGCCATGAAAACGAATTGCTGAGACTGTTCTTGTCAGAATTGTGAGGTCTCTAATATGCACAGTCTGCTTGATAGGTCAGTGCATTTAGGGTATGGCTGTTTCGGGTTAGATTTCCGGTCGCTCCTTCGGGTTACATACCGGTCGCTCCTTCGGGTGACATAAAACCTGTCAGAGCGGTTTATAGACATAGAGTACATTTGTATTTGGTACAATTTTCAGGCATGTTGCATTGCTGGTTACAGAGATATCAAGCCAGGATCAGAATTTTAGGATCATCCCTCGTATGTGTTTAGTTTTAGCAATAGATGTGGTTGTCAATGGAGTTAAACGAGTGAAATCCGGGACTAGACGGGTAAGATCAAACTGGCAATTGGATCAGCTGGAGCCACTTGGTATTTGAGCATGACCTGTAATCAATATTAATATCACCCATCAGGATAAGTTCAAGACCAGAAGATTGTGCTAATGACAATTCTGCTTCCAACTTATCAATTCAATTGGGTGTAGCGTTTGGAGGTCGGTATGCTGTACTTATTAGAAATGGCTTGGAATTGTCATGGAAATCTCAGACCAAATCGTTTCTTTAGTTGATATTTCGATTTCCGGCCTTCATTTACAAGTAATGGAATTTTAAAAATAAAGGATTAACCCGCCTCCGGATTTATCCTGCGTGTCAGACCTATCTTTACGTATATGACTAAAGCCATTTATAGTCACTTAATTACAGTATATGCTTGGGTTCAAAAATGTTTCACAGATCCCAATTATATCAGGGCCATTTTTTTCTGCCATTGCTATCCCTAGTTCGTCGATTTTGGACAATAAATGCCTGATTGTTTAAGTTTGCTATATGTGCATAAGCGATTAGTTACAAAATCGCGTGTGCTGTGCGATTTCACAGGTCCCTGAAGATTCTTTTTAAGCAAACTTTGTAGACCATGATTATATGCTGGAGGGGGCGTACACAGGGTATATTTCATTTAGAAGAACACAAAATACAAACCTCTTGTGTGTTTTGAGCGTCTCTGTACATCGTCACTGTAATTCACAGGCTTGAGTGAATCTAAACACGGAACTACACTATCACAAAACTGTCCTTGGACCTTGTCACACCCAACATCGGCTTCTTTAGTGACTTTGTGAAAGAAATGTGCTAGTTCATTGCAACTGTATTTAACTTCCTTCAGCCGTCTTGTCAATGCTTCTTTTTGATCAGCTGGGATCACTACTATATCTCGTTCCACTTTCCTTAACACGTGCTTCAGCTCAACGTACGCCTTTTCAATTTTCTCAAAAAACTCCCGGTTTATTTCAAGAACTGAGTTGGCTGCTTCATCAAGCTGAACTGACATTGTAAAATAGAGAGGGCACCCTTTTTTCGGACAGTTTACCGGTTATACTACAATAACTCCTGCACTTTTTATGGATTCATTCATACATGTTAAATCACAATGCCAATGATAATTGTAAGAGTTTATAATATCCTCTCCAAAATACGCGATCTAATTTTGGCTTGTCACCTACTTCTGCTATCACTAAACTCATTACTTCCCGCTTTCAAATATCCGTTTAATATAATCAAAGCATAGTGGTTTACCTTTATATATACACGGAATATGTGTTTTAATGTGTGAAAATTCACCGGGCATTCCCCAACAAAAATTCTGCATAGATACAACTCAACAAATAGACCGTAAACAACTTTTAAAAATACATTCACATTGTCATTTAATTGATCAAAACTGTTTAGATGAGATAAAAACCTGAGGAGTTTTACGGATAACCCGAGGATTTTCCTAAAAGTTTAAAATGAAGGGGTAAATTTTAGAACATGTAAATTAAGCGAAATTTCTATCTTTATGATTGGACAGATATATAAATCATAGGAAAACTATTCCTGTATTCATATATAAACAGACACAGACAACAGACACAAACAACACTGTTTTTGTACCTAACTCAACATTTACATCATTTACATTTTCTTACACCACTGATATTCAGTGAGCTTGATCATTATTTTTGGCTGCAGAGTTTCACTGAACTGACTTCGGTCACATTTGTATGTTTTCATTTAAGTGTCCAATCATAAAGAAATTTTGCTTAATTTACACGTTTTGAAATTCGATGCTTCATTTTAGACTGAGCGAAATCGTAGAACTCATTTACCGTCCAAGCATGCATTTATTTAAATCAATCAATCAATCAATCAATCAATCAATAATTTTATTCTGAAATAAAGGCTCCTGGACCATAGCATGAAATAGTTCAAATACAATTTAAAATAATACCTTAAATACATATCTAACATCAAAGAGCACTCTAATGCTAATGTTTGCTACAGTTTTGTTTAGAGAATGTAATATTTATGACTTATAATGTAATTCAAAAACTTCGTTTTATACTTTTTAAACATTGTCCGACCATAGTACCAACTGGAGCCGCGCCCTGGGGGAAGTGTCCAGTATGTACCTTTGCAACGATATTTCATAATTCATTCTATTTTTGTCTGAACTCCCTGAGTGTTATACATACACGAACTAAAATTGCATATTCAAAACAGTGTAAACACAGATCAGATTGCTACATGTGCGTCAGCAAATTCTGAATCCACTCTTTTATGTTTCGCCATTTCGGGGTAATCGGTATTGGTGTACATCATTGGAATCATCATTCGTGTTACGTTCATGTATTTTAAACGCTGGGCACCAAGGGGAAAGAACGTATCTTTCTTTTTATATTTCCATCTTTGAACGACGACTTCTTATCAATTTTTCAAACAATATCGACCGAAACCAGACTACTGTATTTCATGGGTCCACTCTTTATGATTGCGTGGATCAAAAAAATCTTATGGTAGGTCATATATGACGTATTTCAAGTTCATATACACAAAGCATGTGACAGCCACACGCTCTGCCCAACAACCACCCAGTAAAAGCTACAGCCTATAGATTTTGTGTACTATTGTTTTATGATAAGTTCGTATGTAATGTCATTGCAAACGTACCAATAGACTACTTGCAGATTTAGTAGAGCCATTTGGCTGATAGATAGACAGATATTTTTTATTTCCTCCAATCTGGAGAGTTTCAAAACATTTATAAACATATGTACAACTGTAAATATAATAAAGACAAAACAACTACAACATATATACATGATACAAATTATATGACTGAGCAAAAGTCTTGATACTGAGCTCGATACTGAGCTGGGTACTGATTGTGCATGCAAGCAGAGAATGCTCTGACTGGCCAGCGCATTAGTGCCATCCCGTCAGAGCCTTCCTGTATGTACGGATTACTTTTGATTTAAAATTTGTGATGTGCATTAAGGTGATGACTGCACATACACGATATGTACCCTATTTTCATTGTGATAGATATACATGTACATCTGTCCCCTTATCAACTCCCTTACCGAAATGAAACGTAAAAGCATAACTGGGTACAGATAGTATATATCACCTCTTTAATTCATAAATCGAGTTGACAGACATCTGCATATAGACATAGATCAGGCTGATGATGTTGATTCGATGCCACTGCAAACGTATAAATAAACTACTTGCAGATTTAGCAAAACCATTTGGCTGGGCAGAGCAACTAGCAATCACATGTTCATTTTTCAATTGTCAATATTTGTTATCAGCAGAAAAGAAAACTATCCCTGCATATAAACTTTTAAGTGTCCGCATGTAAATTCATTAGAATTTATTTGGGTGGAAATAATCGTTGACCATAAAAAGCTTTTAATTGGCACATTCTTTCGCAGTCCAAGTCCTTACAACGACGTACTTATTGCGATCAAAAACTCAATAGGTCTTGCAAACGATACAAACATACACGACATATTAATGACTGGAGACTTCAACCTTGGCATCCTCAAACCAAGCACTTGGTCTAAAATAAATCATCTATGTCAATATTTTGGACTTGAGCAATTAATTAAGGAACCAACCCATTATACAAAATCTTCTTCATCCGCCATATATCTGTTTTTAACATCTGATAGTAATAATGTATTCCTAACTGGTATTGGAGATCCCTTCTTAGAGCATAACATACGTTACCATTGCTCAATATTTTGTGTACTTAGGTTTGATAACAGTGCGAAGTCAACATTTTCACGACACATCTGCCTACACTGAACCGAAGTTCTAAGTAGCCACTTTTCAATTTCGATTTTTCTGACTAAGCCCTAGTGATATTGAAATGAATTTTCGCCCAAGTATGTGCATTGTAATGGACTAAAGTTAAGCGGTGTTTTGGAAGAGTTTTCTATCAATTCACGATTTTTGGGTTAAAAATGCAAAAATCAACTTTTTGAAGTAAATAAGCAATTTGAGTGGAGTTTTTATCGAATTCAAGTGCAGGTGATTGCAAACCTGCCTAATCGACTTGAAAAACACCAAACACTTGACCTTTTGCTTATGACAGAGTTTTTATGAATTTTTAAAAATTGATAATTTTCCGAATTTTCCGAAATTTTCGGAAATCATCAGCTGCACATACTAAAATTATTGTATATGGTTTATTTTATGTTAGTATGTTTGACAAAACACCATGCAACTTGATGAGCCCATTTTCTAACGATAGTTTTTACTAATTTTGTATCCACTTCCGATTTTAACGTGAAACTTTAAAGGTAATGATTATGGCATTTTTTAAAGATTTCTTTTATTTTTAAACAGAACAGTCACGCCAATTCATAATGAAGAACCTCTGAAAATTGCACTGCTGTGGTGCAGATAATAAAGCGTACAGAGCAATGCAAAGTGTGTGTGCAAACTGCATGGTTAAGCTAAAATTCTTTGAGTAAGTTGTTGACCGTGGCTGTCTTCATGTTAACGTAGAAGAGAAACGGAGTGTCCAATTGTCATAAAAACTTTTATTCTTTTAATCTTATACCACAGCTGTTATAAACATCTTCAAATCAACTAAAATATAAATGGATAACGTATCTGATGAATAGTTTATATCACACTAAAAAGTGTGACTTTTTGAAATGATGGTACCTTTACTCGGATCTCGTCTGTGCAAGGTCTACCAGTCATTTTGAAATGACATAATTTGCAGAGTCTCGACAAAACCTTGGACCTTTTTATAGAATTTAAATTTTGTGAGAGCGATTTTTACTTTCTGAACGGGAGCAAAAATTGTATGGTGGCTACTTATAACTTCGGTTCAGTGTATATGATAGATGCGAGTTCAATTCATTTCGCGATGAAATCCAGCAAACAGATTGACATTATTAAAGCATTATTGTCATAGGTTGGATTTGGATTGCAAAAGGTCAAAGAAAGGAATGCTATTATTTCACTATGTGATCTACTCACCTTTGTCCTGCTGGTTCCCATTTCCATTCATTTTCCTTATATCCCCCTACTATTACACTAATACTAACTGCATGTACCGTTACATCTATGTCACGTCACTTATATGCATGAGCACTAGCATGCCTCAGTGCACTTGCCATATAGCCGCTCGACAGCAAAGGTGTAGACTTCGCTGTACTGTTTCAACGTCATAGACGTATCATTTAATATATTTCATATATATTATTTCAGGTACGTAGTTTTAAGTATTTTGGCATTTATAAATGAAATTTAGGATAAGCTAAGCTAGTGTTTTGACGTTTTGATATTTAGATATTTTGATACTTGTAATGGAATTGCAAGAAGTGTTCATTTGGCTTTTTATCATAAATCCGTACTCATATCCTTCGTATTGTACTCTATGTCATTTCCTATGCTTTTCAAGTCATACAGTGAGCATATATACAGGCAATATGAGCATGTTGGCTGTATATATATATTCATTGTAGGCACTTGCCATATAGCTGTTCGACAGCGAAGGTGTAGACTTCGCTGTACTGTTTCAACGTCATAGACGTATCATTTAATATATTTCATATATATTATTTCAGAGTCGCCATGTAGATCAACATTAAAGACCATCGTTATTTGTAGTATCTCATTTGTCCATATTTGAACCACCTGACCGGTGACAATGTCAATACATATTTTTAATACGAAAAATTATTTTAATACGTATACTGCTATCTTTAAGCATCTCAAAGACTTTAGTGTTCATCCTTCAGATTGAGACATTTGGTATTGCTTACATCATCTAGTATACAAATGTCACCGGTCAGGTGGTTCAAATATGGACAAATGAGATACTACAAATAACGATGGTCTTTAATGTTGATCTACATGGCGACTCTGAAATAATATATATGAAATATATTAAATGATACGTCTATGACATTGAAACAGTATAGTACAGCGAAGTCTACACCTTCGCTGTCGAACAGCTATATGGCAAGTGCCTACAATGAATATATATATACAGCCAACATGCTCATATTGCCTGTATATATGCTCACTGTATGACTTGAAAAGCATAGGAAATGACATAGAGTACAATACGAAGGATATGAGTACGGATTTATGATGAAAAGCCAAATGAACACATCTTGCAATTCCATTACAAGTATCAAAATATCTAAATATCAAACCGTCAAAACACTAGCTTAGCTTATCCTAAATTTCATTTATAAATGCCAAGATACTTAAAACTACGTACCTGAAATAATATATATGAAATATATTAAATGATACGTCTATGACGTTGAAACAGTACAGCGAAGTCTACACCTTTGCTGTCGAACGGCTATATGGCAAGTGCACTGAGGCATGCTAGTGCTCATGCATATAAGAGACGTGACATAGATGTAACGGTACATGCAGTTAGTATTAGTGTAATAGTAGGGGGATATAAGGAAAATGAATGGAAATGGGAACCATCAGGACAAAGGTGAGTAGATCACATAGTGAAATAATAGCATTCCTTTCTTTGACCTTTTGCAATCCAAATCCAACCTATGACATTATAACATTGACACATACGCTGAAAATGTAACTACTTTGCTTAACAGAGTTAGCTAAAAGCACATTCCAAACAAAACAATAATTTACAGGCCATCGGATCCACCTTGGCTGACTACATATATAAGAAAACTAATAAGAAAAAGAAAACGACTCTTCAATCTCAAAATGCTAACGATTTTGATAATTACAAAACATTTAGAAAGATGGTCACCAATAAGATGAGTATAACAGAAACGGATCAGATTGACAAACTCGCTTAAAAGATAAATAATAATAAAAATTGTTCTAAAGATTGGTGGAAGGCACTAAAGACTTTTATCAAACCTAATCAGACTTAAATACTATTCTAAAGGATCTTTCTTTGGCTTTAACTAATCATGGTCGGCATGGCTTATTTCCATTTTTAAGTTCCTTGCCTATCTCAGTTTTACGCAATTTAGAGTTAGAGGTTAATAAACTTTATGATAGAGCAAACAAATTATATTAAGCAGTACTCCTTACAAGGTGTTATGTTCAACATTTCCTTAGTCCTTATATCGATTCTGAGGTCAACCATAAACGACATTTTATCAAAATTCCATTCATTAACAAAGGTATTGAGTTTATTGATTTACATAGTATCTTCAAGGATAATTCAGTGATTTCATCTATTCCAAATTATTTTAATAATTCTGAAACTCCTATCATTTGTTATAAATATAACAAACCAATTAGGTCTACTATATTTAACTTTAATAAAATTGTAAATGATTTAGATATAGATTCTAATACTCCTGCCTCCAGAGATTGTAAAAATTCTAATTATTTATATCCCTCTGCAGGGCATGTTATTACAGGTAATCTAAATGTCATTCCTCACGCTAGAGTTTGCAATATCATTTCTAAAGGTCCTAAATATAGATTTCCCTCTAATATTGATTTCTCTAAATGCCGCAGAGAGATCGCTGCTTCTTTAAATGCCTTAAGTAATCGTTGGTGCAAATGGGAAAATGTTGAACCTGATGGCTTGAAGGAATGGAAGATTAACATTTTTAAAATTATTGATACTCGTATTTCATTTTACTCTCGTTATACACATCTTTTGCCCCATTAACCTAAATCTTCTTTTTGTCATCTTAAACGGGGTATCCAGGATTTTCATATGAACTATGTTTTGGTTCCAGCAGATAAAGCTGCTAACAATGTTGTAGGTGTTTGATGATTGTATTATATTAATACTCTTAAGCGTGAGCTTGTTGACACTAATGCCTATAAACTGCAGCCTTCTTTAAGTGAGAGGGTGATTGTTGATGGGCATGGTTGTCATACAGCCCTAGATTTTGGTGTCAAAGCTAAAGAAAATCAAGACAAAGTTCCTACGTTGTACTGGTTACCTAAACTCCATAAAAAACCCTATAAAGCAAGATTTATTGCTAATTCTAGTTCTTGTATGACAACAGAACTTTCTAAATTGTTAACCTCGTGTCTTACAGCTGTTAAAAACCTGTAATCAAATATTGTGAAAAGGTATATGAGAGATCCGGTAAAAACCTATTTTGGTCTATTAAAAATTCAGGTGAAATTTTAGATAAACTTAAAGCTAGAGATTTCAATGCGACCAGTTTGTTTACTTATGATTTTTCTACTCTGTACACTACTTTACCTCATAATTTAATTAAAGATAAAATTATTGATCTTATTGAAAGAACCTTCCAGAGAGAAGGCTCCCCTTACCTTGCATGTAATGACAGAAATGTATATTTTACTTCGGAAAAACCTAAAAAATATCATGCATGGTCGTGTCAAAATGTATGTGATGCGCTGACCTTTTAGTTGGACAACATTTTTATTCGATTTGGCACCAAGCTCTATAGACAAGTAGTTAGGATTCCTATGGGCACTAATTGTGCTCCCCTGGTTGCAGATTTATTCCTGTTTTGTTATGAGAGGGATTTTATGATGTCTCTTTCTGATGATAAGCAGGCTGATGTTATTGATGCGTTTAACACTACTTCCAGATATTTGGACGATATTTTAAATATTAATAATGTTTATTTTGACAATTTGGTAAGTCAAATATACCCTTCAGAGCTCAAACTGAATAAAGCCAATGCCTCTGATACCGAAGCCGCATTTTTAGACTTGCATTTGTCAATTTCTAATGATATTGTTTCTACTAAAATTTATGATAAACGTGACGACTTTGATTTTGAAATCGTCAATTTCCCATTTTTAGATGGTGATGTTCCTCGTTCTACATCTTATGGAGTCTATATCTCTCAACTCATTCGTTTTGCTAGAGCATCTAGCTATGTTGCTGACTTCAACACTCGCAATAAATTGTTAACTCAGAAACTTCTTAAACAAGGCTATCAGTATCATAAACTTCGCAAAACTTTTTCAAAATTTTATAGACGATACTATGATTTGATTTCTAAATTCCAAGTTCGACTTAAATCTCTATTGCGCCAAGGACTTTCCGAACCTGATTTCTATGGTGACTTGGTGTATAAATTCAAGAAGATTGTTGCTTCTAATAATTTTTCAGCGCAGTTCATTAAAACAATTTCCCATTATATAAAGATTGGCTATAACATTAATGTATTGCAACAGACTACATGCTTGGTAGTCAACCCAATCACAGTTGGCAACTTTGCTTTCCTCTTTAATTGCCTGCTGGTGGGTCGGACTTCAGACTCTATGATGGTTTCGACTTAAAGACTTATCTATTGATGAGATGGTAGGGGCCTGATGCTTTGGCTGTTGGTCGGGCCTACCGGGGTTTACCTGTTGGATTTCTTTGGCTCCAGTATTCAGTTTTATTTACTGTTTAGTCCTTATTTTTGCTTTATCTCCTTGCTATATCTTGATTTATATGTTTTAGGAGATGATGCATTGATAAGTTAGGGGACTTTCATGCAAACCAAATTTCTATGTGTCTTGATCCACATCTGAATTAAGGGTGAGGTTGGTGCACCGTTAAACCGGTTAAAGCCCTCCAGTAAAATATTTTACTGACCGTTCCAAGGCGGTACTTCTTTTGTGGATCTTTTATGTTTTTGTTATGTCTTGTGTTTGCTATGTCTTTGTGCGCGTCTGTTTATATGTGCTTTGTGGTCACCTGCTGGGAAAGGGCTGACCTCTTGGCTCTCGTTTGTGGTGTCTACTGTGAGTTTGTCACTTTCCCATTGGTATCCTGGGTCAGGTGTGGTACTTGATTGTATCGATTCCTGATCGTTGCACCTTACTTACTTTCACCCATCTCTCCACTCATTATAAATGGCGACATATACTCTGATAATACAGATAAGGCATCTATACTAAATGATTATTTAACAGAACAATCATCGCTTGATGACAGTAATGCAAATCTCTCTGCAGATCTAAAGATTCCAGATTTCACCTTAAATTCCATATCTATAACAGCTAACGACGTTGAATCAGTCCTAAAAGCTCTTCAAAATGGTAAAGCCTCTGGTCCTGGTGCTATTAATAATTGAATTCTAAAAGAGCTAGCCAAGCCCTTATCCTTTCCTCTATCTGATCTTTTCAATGCTTCAATGCTTCCCTTATTAAAGGACAAGTCCTAGCTTTATGGAAGCAAGCCAATGTAACTCCAACTCATAAGAAGAATGACCCTTCAGATATCACAAACTGCAGACCAATATCACTTATTAGCACAGTTGGACAAGTACTTGAATAATTGTTCACAAATATGTCTTTAATTTTCTAATGGATCAAGAAGTCCTAACTACGCTTCAGTCATGCTTTATAACTGGTGATAGTACTGTAAACCAACTTGTAGACACCTATAACTCATTCTGCAAAGCAATAGGCGAAGGTAAAGAAGTGTGTGCAATATTTTGCGATATTAGCAAAGCGTTTGATCGAGTATAGCACAAAGGTCTACTCTACAAATTGCAAACAGAAGGAATGACAGGTCATCTTCTACAATGGTTTACTGATTATCTCAACAACAGGAAACAAAGGGTAGTATTGCCAGGGGTGCTATCACTTTGGACCGACTTAAAAGTTGGTGTGCCTAAAGATTCCATACTTGGCACTTTACTCTTCCTTACTTACATAAATGACATTGTACGCAATATTAACTCATCCATACGCCTCTTTGCTGATGACACTAGCCTCTATATCATAGTCAAAATCCAATCCAAGCAGCAACTATATAAAACTCTGATCTTTCACAAATGTACACATGGGCATCAAACTGGCTTGTTACCTTTAATCCATCAAAGAACGAGTCATTACTATTCTCACGAAAACTCTTTAAACCACTTCATCCAACCCCATACATGAATCAGCAAAACATTATCACTGTTGAGTCTCACAAACAACTTGGCCTAACCTTGACAATTGATCTTTCATGACATGAACACTTAAGGTCACTGCCCATAGCAATAACCGTAACTCTAAATCATCAAGGGAGGTAATAGTTGGTAGCGTTCGATTACGGCAAAGTGTGATTTTACGCAACTATGATATGTTCCCTACAGGCAGTAATACCCGTTACACTGCACGTTGGTAATCTGAAAGTGATTAATATCACATTAAAAATGCAAACAAATTTTTTATAATAATGAACAACAAAAGTTGGCATTCTTTACGGATACTAAACGTTGGACGCTCAGCTCTGTGTGAAGAAAAAAATCAGTCAGTGTAATGGAACACGCATTTTACCAGGGAAATGTCAGTCGAATGTTCGCGGTTTTTTGACAGTCCACAACAACAATAATGAATTACTACATGTATATCGATCTATATATGATTTTTCTGGTTTTATTTTACCTGCATTAAAATTTCACCAAGACAGACTATCTCGTCACGTTCTCTAGCGTCTACTTTGATCCTGACGTGCGCTAATGACGTCACTTGCTCTTATGACGTCATTATGCGTAAATGACAAGTATTGAACTTGAAGTTGACGTTGAGAGTCCCTCCCTTTAATTTACGTCCTAAACAACTTGCCTTATGTCAAATGTGTTCCAATTTTTAGCTACAAGGGCTGTCTTGGGCTAAGGTTGACCCAAGTATAGTCGTGAGTCTAAATTATTGTAGGCCTACTCTAAATTTTTTTAAAAAAAAGGTTCGCGAGGAATTCTGCCATTGGGGCCTGCGAACAACAAAGACGCAGACCAGCTTGCGCATCCGCGCAGTCTGATCAGCGCCTTTGCTATTCACTTATTGAATAGTATCATATTAAAACTCGCTCCAATCGAGACTTCACTATTCTATCGAGTCTCTGTGGCTGAGAAGGCTGGTTTTGGTATGATCTTATCGGAAACCCTGAAGACAGGTATTGTCGCATCGATGCGCAATTATATTCATGTAAATGCGGACCCAGTCCACAAACATGGTTCATGTGATGTGCACATAGAAAATGTCTAACCGCTCTAGAATACTCGTGGCCAATTCCGCCCATGACCAACACCGACGGGATCCGTACAAAAAATAAAACCCCCTCCCCCTCCGCGCCACTGAATACCCCCTTCGGTAGCGGGAAGGGTGTGGGCATTCAACTCTGTTCTTATAAATTCGGGTCCAACCAAAGCATAGGTAAGATATAGGTGCTCAGTGAGACGGTGTTTTTGAGCACCCAAAACAAATATAAAAATAATGAGCAATAAATTATTTACAATCTTACGCTAAAATTTTTACTAATCTCCTTGTTTACTCTACATTTGACAGGTTTCAACCGCAAGATATCCGTCAAGGGATATATAGATCTAATAGAAATAAACCTCCTCTGGTCAAGTGTTAAGGTCTGGCCTTGCTTCGCGATCGGACATTAGTATGACACCCGAGGCCGCAACAAAGATTTAAAAAACATTTCAAATTTATGGGATGAGAACATGGAGTATAAGCATCGATAAAATGAAGCGATGCATATTAAAACAGCACATTTTTCACCTAAATTAGACATGCAGAGTTACCCCGTGACCTTGAAAAACGGTAAATGTCCCCAAAACATTACATCTCTATCCTAATGATGTATCTATGCAAATTTGGGCATAATATATCGACTATGTGTTCAGACAAAATGCAGACATGCTATTTTTTACAGTGGGTGGGGTATTTTGGTATCGTTTTGGGTATGGAAAAGTCTTCTTATATATGCATATAAATGTTCCAAGTATTTAGATTACATATAGTTTCATTTGGAAGTTCACAGTGAGTATTTCAATCAATAGTGTTTGGTTCGTAATGTTTTAACATGCTTAGAAATAAGAAAAGCCTGCTTAGTTCATTATTTTGCAGTTTAGGGGGTAGGGATAATTATTTGGTAATATCTCACTAATTTGACGGTGAATTTTTTTAAAATTCTGTCATAATGCATCTTATATAATGATCACTTTCCTAAAAAAAAATTAGAAAAATTCATTTTTTCAAAGTATGTTTAAATATTGAATTATCAGTCAGTAATTGCTGTAAACGAATGCATAAATATCGGTGAATGATGGTTTGAAAGCGTGATATGAAGAAAAATACTTGTAAAGCTGCAAAAGAATGGTTTGAGAAAAAATTCTTAATTAATAATGGCTTCGCATGCTTGTTTGAAATAACGATTTTCCAATACAAAGTTGAGTTACAGAATATTTTACTTGTCTTAATGAGTTTCCAAAAAGCTGCGTAAAAAGGCCAACATAGGCCATATAATGAAGAGCTGTAACTTTTGAATTGGACGGTAAATTTTCTTTATTTTGCGTTATTTTTCTTATAATATGATGTACTACAGAATATCAAAAAATGAAAAATTTCTATTTTTTGGAAAAAAAATCGCCCAGGTGTGGGCAGTGACCTTAAACAACATCCAAACAAAAGCTTGGTACATATAAATGTAATGCGAAATCTTAAATTCCAACTTAACAGAAAATTACTACAGATCATCTATTTTTCATGTATCAGACCGTTACTTGAATATGCTGACGTCATGTGGGATAACTGTACGCAATACAATATTAGAAAAAATACAACATGAAGCTGCACGTATTATCAGTGGTGCCACTAAGCAAGTTTCAATAGAAAAACTATTAAAAGAAGTTGGATGGGATACTCTCTTGCCGAAGAAAAAAACATAAACAAATACTATTCTACAAAATATAAATTGACTATGTCCTGACTAGTTGTCTTCACTTGTCCCCTCTACTGTTTGAAATAATACAGTATATAGCCTCCGTAATGCTAGACTGGTATCAGACCAGTAAATAGAAAATAGTCAAATATGAACACATACATATACAATCATATACATCTCTAAAAATATCTTTGACTGTCTTATTTACTGGTCTGGGGAATAACGTTGGAGCATGAAATTGCCTAACGGTCACTAAAGCTGGGAATTTTCATTTCATTCAGTGAGGTCTTTGTTAATAGAGAGATCTAGGCATTCGGCGTTTTGAAATTTCTTGAACAGATATTATAACATTAGAAATACTCTAGGCCTGCTCCAGTCTGAATGAAACATTGAAATGCAATCTTCCACTTTGTGTTCTAATCTTGTGCGGATCCAGGTATTTTCGTCAAACAAACTGTCAAACAAACAGTTTGGATCCAGATCAGAACCGAAAGAAGGCCGCGTAGCGCAGTCGGTAACGTGTCTGGCTACAGATGCGTGTCTGACTGCAGATCCAGGGGTTGCGAGTTCGATCCCGGTCCAGTCCCATACTTTCGTGGAGATTAATCATGAAATGATTTCTACGGTCATTCTCCTCCCTTCCGCTGATTCATTCAAGAAGGGTTGTTGTCAATTACAAGCGAAAGTATGTGCACGAAGTACTGGTTAACTGCTTGTTCTAGCCTGCCCAGGAAAAAGTGTGGTTAGGTGAACTGACCGTCCCGCAATGACCATAGCTGTTGACTTGGGACATAAAGCAACAAAACAAACAAACAAAACAAAGAACCGAAAGAACATTGATCCTGATGTGGATCTAAAACATTTGTCTGCTGATAACCTTCGCAAACGGTTCGGATCCAGATCATTACCAACGGAACATTGGTCCTGATGTGGATCAAAACCATTTGCCAGCTGATAACCTTTGCAAACAGTTTGGATCCAGATCAGAACCGACAGAACATAAGCCCTGATCTGGACCTAAACTATTTGACACTTTGATAGTGTTTCTGGAAGTTATAATGCTTCTGGACGATTTTTTTGAAAAAAGTCAGCAGACTACATCAAAAGCATGAGAAATTATCCAGCATGCAAAGAGTTAACTGCCCAAAATAAAGTATGTTACGGTTCTGTAATGAAATAGGAATCAGCAGAGCCAGACAGAGTACACATTATAACTGCTTGTGACCATCTGCTAAAGAGGTCAGGTAATAATCACAGATAATAGGCTGTCTGAAAACAGGTTGCTTCCAAAACGTAATTCAACAGGTCCTGTATTCTGAACAATGGGGAAGTAATAAAGTATCATAAATTTATCTCTGTAGTAGTTATAGAACTTTCAGTTAGATGTCTTAATACAGGGCCTGAAGACAGCCTACCGTAATGTATCTGATTACAAATACATACGCTCAAATACTCAGTTGTATTACAATTCCTTTCTTCCTTCAGAAGTACGCGATTGGAATGAACTACCCCATACTACTAGAAAATGCACCAAGTATTAACGCTTTTAAACGCAGTCTTAATTCTACCCTGATCGGTGTCCCTCTCTTATATGTGGAAGGCAAGCGCATTGGTCAAATATAACATTCTCCACTGGAATTGGATTGTAGCTCTCTTTATCACCACCTCTTTTAAAAAAAGACATCATTGACAGTCTGCTTTGAATTTGTGGTAGACCAGAAACTACCAAATACTACTTGTTTGATTGTAATAGATTTAATAGCTTGCGCGAGGAAATGATGCAATCAATATCTCAATTATGCGAACCAACCTTGAATATAGGGATCACACATGTTTTTTCAAGCATTAACATTTGCTGTGTCCCGAGGATGCTGTTTGAACACGAGGCCGATAGGCCCAGTGTTCAACATCATCCGAGGGACCCGGCAAGTGTTAATGCAATGAAACAAACATGTGTGATCGTTATTCTTGCATATTTTACCTTATTCCAGCCCAATTCGCACTATAAACGCTGCTAAAACATTGAATTGTCCATTTCTTACACTGGATTTCTCTAAACAAAATGGCGTCGGCTGTGTACTTTCGAATGTCATAACGTCGTCATAACGTCATAACCTTACGCAACGTTTTCGCGAACAAAAACATCGGCGAAATGATCAGTCTGGTCCGCAATGTTTTCCGTATATAACGCCATGCAAATAATGCAGGGCTCATTTTAAGTATTTTCAAGTACAGACCATGTTCAAACAGCACGAGAATCTCCTGATTTGAACATGGATTTTCGTTCATTTGACAATGGGTGTAAACAGCTATACGAATAGAAATCTATGCAAGAATGCTCTTTTATATGGAGCCACAGATCTGTACAGCGAGACAAATAGGCAGCTCCTCATCATCATCCAGGAGTATATATTAAGGACTCAACGATTCCATTAAATTGCCTTTAAGTAACTACTCTTTGACCATGAGATTTACGAACTATTATACATTTATAAAATGTTTAAACGTTAGAAAATGAAATGTTCCATCCCCATGGAGCATCTTGCTATATTACATATAATTTAAAAGTTTCCAAACTCTCGTAGTACATTTAAGTACCAAAATAAGCATTGGTACAGAAATGGTTCGATAAAATGAGTAATATGATATTTTAAATGGGATACAGATTCGTATAAGTCTGAAGACTTTCTTCTGAATCCCAGTTGTATACTGTATATTATTGCATGTTTTATATGTTTTTCTATACACAAAGTATACAAATAAAATATTTTTAACCAATAAAAGAAGAACTAAATATGCTTATCCTTTTTTTCTGGCTACCTAGCAACCTATTTACCCGATTTCTATAAACACACCAATATGCGTTTCTATGGTAACTATGTAAGTTATGTATATCCTACAAAAAGTATGATTACGAGAGCCGATCAGTATGTAATGAAAATAGGCAAGTAAATAGAATAGTTATATATTTACACACTTTATAATTACTTTCATTAATAGGTCTGTTTCTTAGCTGTATAAATGTAAAGTTGCAGTTGTCCAGCTCCTTAACTAATTTACACAAGTCGCTTTCAAGATAAGGTACTAAAGTACACTGCGATATGAAATGAAACAATGTTTTCAAAATCAGATAACTACATGCACTATGAATGTTTTCAGTCTGCTTCTTCGTGTGGTAAATATTTATATATTGGTGATTTATAATTGCAAAAATCTCTGATATTGCTTTATATTCTAAAGAATAATGAGGCTGCCATTTTTATTAAAATCCTCCTTGGTGCAATATTCTCTGGTATTCAATTGACATATTCATTTTTACGAGATTGATTACATAAAGAAAATGTAAACGAAAAAGGGGTGCTAACATTTCTTCTGATCGTTATGGTGTTTGTTTGCAAGTAATACAGCTATTTTTGAAATGTCCATACTTAATCTCACTCATAAAATACCTATAAATACGTCATTTGAAATATAAACCACTTAAGAGAATGTCATCTCTTGTTTACACTGAAATCGATCAGACCATCGATGTTTGCATTCATATGCATTTTTTGGACATTGTTACGCGTATTTTCATGTTAATAATCTGGCTGATCATTTTCAGACTATACAATTATAAGAAACGAAAAAGGTATACCACTCAGATGAGATACTCCTAGATATTGGTTTCATGCGTATTTTAGTGTTACATCAATTGCTTTAAACGACGTTAACGTAAGAAGGGTAAAGTAATAAAACCGTCACACGAGAAATAAGGACCATTTAAAAGTTGGCAGCGTTTTAGCAGATAAAACGGAAATGAGTTCAAAAATTATTGATATGTGATTCGTGCATGTTAAATGTTGATTTTAGAAAAAAAGCATGCCTTTCTACCTTTGTTAAAATGTTCTTTACAATTCGGTGGAAAATATATAAAGTGTATATGAGTGTGCTTTTTTAAAGTCTGTAACTTATTAAATTTGGAAAGATAAGATAATGTTTTATGTGCCATTAAAACGACCAAGCTTTGATGGTTTGTTTGGCATATAGCATAGGATCCTAACGCGGTGGATGGAGTTATAAATGGGTTTTCATTTCATATTGAACCCCCCTCGTATGTGCAGCTGATTGTAATTTAAGGTTACATGAACGAAACAAAGTTCACTTTAATTGCCTTAAACTACTTGATATTAACGAAAAAGAGCAAATAGATCACTGAACTTCAGTTAAATAAGGCGATTTTTTCCGATACTGAAGCTCCGTTTTTGGACTTGAACTTGTCAATAACAAATGGCATAGTTTCTTCTAAAATTTATGATAAACGGGATGATTTTAATTTTGAAATAGTAAATTTTCCATTTCTTGATGGAATTGTTCCTCGCTCTCCTTCCTATGGTGTATATATTTCTCAGCTTATTCGTTTTGCTAGAGTGTGTTCTAATGTTGATGACTTCAACAACAGAAACTTATTTTTAACTGCTAAATTATTAAAACAAGGTTATAGATATCATAAAATTCGAAAAGCATTTTCTAAATTCTGCCACAGACACTCAGAGTTAATTGTTAAATACAACATTGGGTTAAAAACTCTTCTGCAACAAGGCATATCAGAACCTATGTTTTATGGTGATTTAATTTATACATTCAAACGAATTGTTGGAAAACCTAATTTTATTGATCAATTCAAAAAGATAGTAAAACGTAATATAAGGGTTGGATATAACTTGGATATCATGCGACAGTCTGCATGCCTAGTTTTAAACCCACGGTTTATAGATATGGTTTCCTCTATAAATGCACGACGGTGGGTCAGGCCTCAGCCTCTATGACGGCTCTGACGTAAAGCTTTAATCGGTGGGTTGGTGCCTGATGCTTATCTGTAGCTGGACCCACCGTGGCTCAACTTGAGGTTTTCTTTAGCTCTGACTATCTGTGAGTCATGAGCCCTTTTCTTTGTTTCATCATGGTGTAGTAATTTGATTAGAGTGTTTCTCCATGATGATACATTGCATTAGTTAGATGGCCTCCATGCGAGCTGAACATTTCTTGTACTTCAACAACAGCAGAATCTAGGGCGAAGATTTGGTGCCAGTAAAATGCATTTAAGCCCCCCCCCCCCCCACTCGGTAGCTTATGCTGCTGTCCGTTCTAAGGCGGTGGTTCTGTTGTTGTTGACTTTTTGTTTATTGTTACTCCCATTGTGGGAGTCTGTAATTGTTCTATGTTTTGTTGTACGTTACTTTATGTCCATTCTAGTATTGCAATCATCTTGATGGTGAAGAGAGAGCTGACTGCTTTGCTTAATGTGTCTTCCTGATGGCTCGTGATGGTTGAGCGGCTCTTCCTCGCGGTGCCACGGGATAGTCTGCGGTTTGTGATTGTGGTATTTCCTGATCATACTCACTTACTATTTTGGAAACTTGATTTTTAAAGCTTTGTTTCCATGGTAACAGCTGAACACTCTGGAATATTACTTGTCCCTGATGGTTGTAGACCGATTGCATTAGTCTATACAAGTATAAGTAGAAAAATAAACTATACATCTAAATCTTTTGCCATTGTGACCACATATAGTCAGCCGTCCACGCGTGTTTTCTCTGTCTTCTAATGTTGCCTAGCAACGAAAATTGGAACTATTTAACACGTCGAATATGGACATGTGAACAGCCAACAAGACGTGCTAGCTTTGAACGAGATTTCATTAGTCTAGCATGTAAATTCAATGGCTTATAGAAAAAATCTCATTCTTTATAGGATGACATTCGTATTTCCTTAACACACCTGAATGTGTCGCATGATCAGTGTAAGAAAGGCTTGAACTTGAGAACGTTTGATTTCTCATCATATCTTTTTTCGTGCATATTATTATCTAAACACAAAATATGTAGTGTTGTTTTCACTGAGAAAATAAACCACAAAAGGCTGCAAGTGAACATGTAGAAGCAATGAAACGACATCGATCTGTATGAATTGATATGTTCTTTTGTATTTAAGGTACTTTGGCTCTTTATATGTTTAGAAAGTTGGCATGCTTGCTGATTGATTTTCAAAAGTTATCATTTTTCAAATATTTCTGTCAAGTTGGAAGAGTTATAGTGCCGTCGAAAACAGACTAATATTTACGGTATTATTTCTCTGGCCATTCAACAAAGGAACAGGTTTTCCAGTGGAAGCTCTCGGAGAGAGGAAGTGTTACCGGTTACATATACGTAATCATTTCATCCAGACAGCACAGACATTCGTCAGATCATAGCAGATATATGCGCTCAGCTAAAATGGGCCTTCGATGTGGTGTTAAAACGGAAGAGTGTATAAAATGTAAACACCTTTTCTAAAGCATGCATTATTTTTACCGTCAACAACGCCTTTTTAAACCTGCGGATGAAATAATGCATCTGATGTAAGAATGAAGAAATTTACAAAAATGGCCCATTTTCGGATTTCGGAATTGTAGCATATTCCCAGTAAATACGTAAAATCGGGACACTAGCGGACCGCCAGCTTAAAGGCATTTGGGTCCAAGACAGGATGCTGGCTTGGTTTGTCGCCTTAAAGGGGGCATTGTAACGTTCTAAATCCAATAAAATATGGAAGAAAATGTTACTAAGAGAAAACATATCAATTTTTGTGGTAAAAACAATAAGAATATCTTCGTTAATTCTCGACCTTCCCTTGTATTTGTGACGTCACAAGAGCAGTTCGTTATATGACTCTGAATTGACGCATTGAATATTGCAGCACGGATGTCGAGCTTGATAGAGATTTAAATGATGTTTCGGGGTAGACATTGACGAGACAGGACCAATATACAGTAATTAATATTCTAACGAGTTCCTCAGCATGCGTTCCGAAAGTTGAAGACCCGTTGAAAACATTGTGTAGGCTCACATCAAGCAGTTTAGGGCCTAATAAAATTGTGTGTCTTTGTTTATCAACCCCATTTATTTGTCTACGTGACAAAATGCTCCAGTTTATCAAAAACTAAAACGAGTGACAACGGGTCCCACTGGATAACGCATTGATTAAAACTTGCTTTTGATCGACGACAACAACGTTTTCGATTTTCAAACGATGATCGTATTCCGCAAATACATTGTTATCAATCGCAAAAATTGTAATTTGAAGTCGAAAACGATATTTTTGACTGTCGGAAATGCAATTTTGCGGTTTTTAAGAATTTAGAACCAGGATCGCCGGGCCTACCCGTTGAATCTTTTAAATTCATTGACTTGAACACCGATTAGGTTTTTGTTTGTAAATGGCACATTAGGTTTTTTTCTTCTTCTATTTTTGATTACTTTCCAATTGGGATCATTTTACGCATTTCTTGAGACAAGACGCTTTCTATGAGCACATAGACAAATTAAAATTATTAATATATAATTCTTGCACCGATAGATCAGACGAGCTTGCGCACGTGCAGTATCGAAAAAGTCTCCACCAAATATACATGTACACATAAAGTAGAGACTAAGCCAGTATTCAATAGCGGGCCACTATCGGCCCAATTTTATATGCTTCCTGGGGACGTCGATGACGACCTAGGCCCCTAGCCCCACTAGACGGCTGCGCAATCATGTATGAAGGAGTCATTTTATGAATACGCCTAAATACCAAAACTTCGTGGCTTTGAGAACTATAGATGATGCACACATGGACCCGAGGAGTGTACGTGTAGATGATTAGTTTTATTCAATCTCATCCCGGGAATCCTACATGACAAAATGCATGTCGTATCAGGAAGGGAAGATAGACTCGCCATTTAGTTTGCGAAATCAAGGGGGCATATTGCGTGAGCATCTGCGAAATTCAAATCTTGATGCAACACAGATCCCGTTTTTATGTTTTCTACAAGAATATAAACTATTTATGCGTTCATTGGAAACGTCTCGAGAGACGCTTTCAATGAACACAGAAAAAGCGAGCTCATGAGATTTTAATATTTTTATAGCAACAAAGTATAATACTAATCTGTACACAGTCTCGACAGTCTCTGCCATTATCACACACAGATGACTTAGCAGCATAGTCGGTGATGAAGAAGCAGATCAAAATTTAGCCACTCTGCTAGGCTCTACCTCCACTTAAGATGGCTGCGCATGCATGTATAAATACTGTCTAAGAACGGTAAGTACATAATTTCACGAGCCAGCTTAGAACTCTCTCTCTCTCTCTCTCTCTCTCTCTCTCTCTCTCCCAAATAACTGATGTCGTAATGAACATTTACATCGATGAGATAGCCTGCATTATCTTGATGCGTCATTTATGAATGTTTTATTTTTCGGTGCTTAAAGACTGAGCAATTTAAGAGCCCTATGTACAGAATGATATGAATCCCCAATGAAGTTTAACCCACAATACAAAACTTGTTAGGTAGCGCAGTGACATAGTGGTAGAGTGCTTGACTCGAGATCGAAGGGCTACGGGCTCGAGCCTAGCCGGCGGCACTGTGTTGTGTCCTTGAGCAAGACACATTAATCCCTGCTAAGGTCTGTTTTAATTCAGGATGACCAACCTGACATGACTCAAAGAATTTTGACTGTTACGCAAAGAATCAATTCAAAGTTTAACATATACGCAACGGAGGTTCAGATGCAGAGACTAAAATAATAAATACACAGTTATTTCATGCCTGTTTGTAGTATTGTCTAAACTATTACCCCTAGGTGCTGTAGACGACCTGAC
Organism: Loripinus fragilis; assembly: GCA_964019695.1. NCBI lineage: Eukaryota > Metazoa > Mollusca > Bivalvia > Lucinida > Lucinidae > Loripinus > Loripinus fragilis. The sequence continues at coordinate 1,766,430 of OZ026516.1, forward strand.
GCACTATTGCAAAGCAGAAAATTTCACCAAATCTGATCAATTTTGGACTCAAAATGTTCCGCTCGTTCTAACCAAGAAAACGAGTACCCACACTTCATGTTTCTGACCATTAACAACGAAGTTATTGGAGTGTATGGCTCGTTTTCACCTTTGATGCACAACGTCTCCTTTCACAAACGAACCATACGCGCATGTCGATAAGCGCCTGTGTGTTTTAACAGCGAAGCGGGAAACGAGGCCATGGCATAGTGCCAGTCAATAGATCTAGTCAAAAATATTGACTGGTCAGTAGTTCATTGACTCATGACATAGCCAAAAATAGACAATTACTCCGTTTAAAGACTTATTTCATCGCTGATTTAAAATACCGATTTTATTGCTTGAATGGACGTTAACTCGATCGATGTTAAGGTTGACAAATGCTTTCACGACTGTTTCGTGCACATACATGAGTATTCGTTTGATTTGTCTCGGAGATTTCAATTGTTTCGAATCTGGCTAAAATAGATTATCGTAGGGCTAAAACATAAAAATTCTATCCATAATATCACCGAGACCGCAACCACTGATCAGATTGCATATTGCAGTGATATTTGCACTTAATCCGAGAATGTTAAACAAGAAAAGATATGGCATTAAGTGCCATATCAATGAACTCGGCTTTAGCAGATAAAAAGTTCATTCTTTCATTACATCATAAGCTACATGTGAGTACATGTATCAACAAACCGAATGATGTACACAAACACAATCAATCAATTATTCACTCAATCAATCATTTTTACATAAACAACAATGAAACCTCCCTCCGTGATGAAACTATCTCCAGGTATTTATTCAAAGAAGGAGTCTTATAAGACAGAATCGCATAAGGCAAATCTTACCGTTTAAGTTGAGGCCTTTAACTGCTCATATACGCATGTAAGGAACTTATAGAGCATGGTTTTTGGCTCTGTATTTGAAAACAGAATAGACCTTGAGATTATCGAAATTTGCTTTATTTACCAGACGCCTATATAATGTTTAAAGCCGCGAGAACCCCGACTTTGTTAAAAGCAGGGACCACCCTGAGCGCCCGCGCAGTCCCATCGGCGCCTTTGTTTTTACATGTAGACTCAAATGTATGATAAAAGTCAGAAAAACCGTCAGGTTTGATCAGTTTTAAACTCTTTGTCGGACCGGATCTGGGACCAAACTTTCTGCTTATGTTATCAGCAGAGGCTCGCTGATAGCAATGTTTAAGATCAAAGAAGCCGCTATGGGTTCTGTTGCACGACGTGGTAGCAATGACCAGTGACCTATATATCGGGCACTGCCTTGACGCTGGATAGCGGATGCAGCACATTCATTAAACATAGGTTTCCGGCCGTGGGTGGTTTCGGCTGGGTCGTTTTCGGCCTGGTTTTAAGGTGGGTTGTTTCGGCATATTCTGATAGGATCTGATTGTTTTATAAACTTGCCAAAGTTCCGACTGCATTGATTTTTCCACGAAATCGTACATGCGCGCATTCTCGCAAGAGCGTTCACTAGTACAAAATAACCATACAAAACTGGGCTCTTTTCTGAAATAAGTATTGTGTACACAAATAGGTGCTGACTTTCTTTTATTTATTCATTTTTATATAAATTTCCAAAGATCCGTCTGCATTAAACACTACCCAGGGCGAGTACCGAAAGCTCGACAACAGACTGCACATGCGTGCATACTAGCAAGAACACGTACAGGGAAATAACTAACAACAATCGGGCAAATAATGTTTGTGGACAAAAATATGTACTGAAAAGAGAGCATTCCAGATCCGACTCTATTAAACACTTGAACACTTGGAGTTTGCCTCTGTACTAACATAAGCAAATAAAGTTATCAACTATGTGTAGCAGACGACTTAAGCAGGCACCATTTGGACGAACATATGGGCCGAAAATTAGGTGCATAGACCCACTTGATGGCTGTGCATGCATGATTACTTCATTGCATTACGGTATCTGCCGCATTTATGTTTATATGAACAGCGTACACGCAGGAAGAATACAGAGACCGAAATATAGTGGATGGCTGCGCTTTCATGTTTAAAGGGTGTGATAAATTAAATGAGCTGGCCCAAATACTATAACATTTACAAGAAATCTAATCAGGGAACGATGTAAAAGCGCCAGGTCATTCAGTTTATGACATGTATGCGTGACTGAGATATATCCTTATGGAATGACCAGCACTTGCACACTGCTGTTGGTTATATATGTAAGGTATGATAGCTCAACTTGCGACATCAAATTTCTGAGAACTAATTATAGCCCCTGTATTAAACATAGTAATCTTTTAAAATTCTGAAAGGCAGGTTTTATCATGAAACGGCTTATTTCCATTCATTGGAATACACTACGAGGCGTGGTTGACCTGATTAACAGCGATATCCATACGCACATCACGCTGGTATGCAGTGTTCATTCATAGAAAACAATTAAATAAGAGTTACTGTTCCTGAAATGACCGAATAACCGTTAAAAAGTGACACGTGAGCTTCCCAGTTCTCAAAAACACCATTAACTCAGTAAAAGTTCAACTTTCGAATGAAAATCGGCTATAAAAGACATATTTTTGAATAACTGCACTGTGGTTTATGTTTCACTCACTATCATTTCAAAGCAAACAGCCATTTTAACAGGAACTATTTCTTCAAAGTGTAGAAATTTCGAAAACAGATATAACTCTCTAGAATAGCTGATATTGAACAGATCCCGAGTTCCAAAAAAATATTGGAATCCAACACGACTCTAAACAGACAGTCATAAACTTATGACTGCCTATGTGACGTCATCAATACACTCCGATAGCAATGGGAAGTAACTAATTCAAGGGAAGTAAGCGAGTCGACATTTTATTGCCAAAGGGCACAGGCGGAAAGTAAAGTATGAATATAAAAAATAGTGAGTATGATCAGGAAATACCACAATCACAAACTGCAGACGACCCCGTGGCACCGCGAGGAAGAGCCGCTCAACCATCACGAGACACCAGAACGACAAATTAAGCAAAGCAATCAGCTCTCTCTTCCCCATCAAGATGATTGCAATACTAGAATGGACATAAAGCAACGCACAACAAAACATAGCACAATTGCAGACTCCCACAATGGGAGTAACAATAAACAAAAAGCCAACAACAACAGAACCACCGCCTTCGAACTGACAGCAGCCTAAGCCACCGGGGGGCTTAAATGCATTTTACTGGTACCAAATATTCGCCCTAGATTCTGCTTTTGTTGAAGTACAAGAAATGTTCAGCTCGCATGGATGCCATTTAACTAATGCAATGTATCTAATACCCATGTGACCACTGACCATTGTGGAAAATGTACTGAGTTCTTAATAATTACATAAATCAGACATATAAAAGAAAATTGCAAAGAACAATGAAAACCCTTTGCATTTCACCTTTAACGATAATAGATGAGCATATTTTAGATAGCTGAGCAGCACAACGCCACAAACACCCTTCTCAATAAAATTGAACGTGCCTGGTTGAGCAGCATAGGCAATGCTTTTGGTATGTTGATGGTACATAATTTTGAGGCGATGACAAACCTGATCGGCCATTATAGGATACATTGAGCTGACCAGTGCTTTCGTTACCCGCTATAAAGCAGACTATTTCACACAAAGGAAGAATGATCGATTTTTGTTTATATAAACAATAATATTATGAGTTTTGAATGTCATCTTCAGACGAGGAAGGATTTATTTGACTAACAAGGAAGTTTCAATTTTATGAGTATTTTTCAAAACAGGTAGTGCACGTATTACATATTTGAGTACATCCATGGAATTTGTGTAATCCTAGTATATGCGACCAGAGAAAGCTGTGACGAGCCTATTCACTAGTCTACTAGCGCATACTATGTTGAACTTTTATATCAGCCACCATGGTCGTTTGATAGCGTAGACATGGTACGTTTGATTTTGCTGTTTCCTTTACTCCTTCCGCTCCAAACAGATAGAACAGAAATCAAGTGCGCTGGAACACCTGAGCTGGCGTACGCCGGAGTACTCTATCTTCCGACAGAGTCATCATGGGCGTTTCGTGTCCACTCAGAAACTTCCCTACTTCTTTATGATGCCACTTAACCCTTCTCATTCTGGATACCATGCGTGGATCCAGATGGGGGGTGGGGGGAGGGGGTCCGGACCCTCCTGGAAGATCACAAAAATATAGGGTTTCCTAGCAGTACTGGTCCGGACCCCTTAAAATCACAAAGCTACCAAGCCAGCATTCATTTTTGGCCATTTTAATGGCGTTCTGATGGCTTGCCGAAGATGGCCCGATAATAGTGGTATTTGGATATATTCTTGATACTTGTCCTATATTTTAGGTATATTTCTACACGCTATCAGTAGACGGGGAAGTCTTAATTTAAAAAGGAAGTATTTTTAATTTAAAATCTATACCAATGTTTGTATACAATTTATAATAAAAGGTACATATGTGTTAAGGCGAAAGGTAACACCCTTGTGCACAAAGAGAGAACAATGTTTGAACTTAATGTACTCTACTAATCCACTACTAGGCCACTAGCTTGTTCACTGTAGTCTTCTGTCTCTAGTAGAGCGTCCCTTATCAAACAAAGGGGTTTCTGTCAGGAAAAGAAATGTCAAGTCACTATATTATACTGTCTACAAAAAGCAGGGGTATAGGGACACAAAAAATCTAGAAATTAGACACCTGATATATCTCGTAAATAATTTTGTCTTTTCACAGAGTAATATGTAAGTCAGTAACTGTGTTCCTGTATAGTATGAGGGCTGAAAACTGAGCAATGTGACCTTAAGGGGATGTCAAAGAAAATAGTGACCAAGACTCAAAAAGCTACGTGCATTACGGGGCTAATTTGGCCCCATCTTGAGCCAAAAACTGAAAGTTGTTTTTTCACCAATTTCTTCTAAATGGTTTATTAGAAGAATAACCGGCTTATTAGAAGAATAACCCAAGTGTACAATTCTGGCATTAATTTAACTTTTACCGTTGCTATGGTAACAAAAATGGCCAACAAAATAGGCTCAACATATAGAAATTGACATTTTGGAAAAAATTAAGGCTTTGGGAGACCTTTTTCAAGAATTAGATACCTCAAAGCTAAATGCAAAAAAACACACAAAAAACACCTTTTAATATGTTGTGTGCCGTGATAATTCTCATCATCTGTTAAAATATATTTTGGTATTTGCTTGTGCTCTATGTTAATTTCGCTCTCGAATGTCTCAAATTTGCTCCAAAATGGTATTTTACTATTTTTAGCATATTTGGCACCTTTTTTTGTTACCAGACTTTTACGCTTGGGCTATTGTACTAAACAACCAACAAGAAGAAATTGGTGAGAAACTAATTTTTTTTTTTAGCCTCACAGGGGGGCAAAATAGCCTCTAAATGCACATAGCTCTTTCACAAAAGGTGACATGCTTTTGATAATGCATGCTAAAGCTGCTTTTTTTTTAAATCTTGTTTTTTAAAAGTTTTTCGCGTACCATAATTGCTATTTCTTGGAAGTAGGGTGGTGACAAAACTTTTGAAAAATTGCCATGATTCACTGAAAATTGACAGATATTAGCCATGTATTCTTGAAATTTCATGGCATAGATGAAAACAAAGTCTAAGCATTAAAAAAAGAATAGCGGATATTTTCTTTAAAAAACATTGCAATTCCATAATCCGTCACCGTGATATTCACGTATGCAAATTGATAGTCAACCCCTAGTTTGTAAAGCACGTAAATATGGTAAATATGCTTGTTTAATAAACACGTGGCAAAACTAATCCGAGATTTTTTAATTCATATTTTACGTGATTAATATTAGCTGTTTAAGGTACATGTAGTCCGGCAGTATTTGGGCAAATTTTTGGAGGACCTGGAACTTGATTTTAAACTTTTTTTCTTTGTTGATTCTGGTAGTGCATATATTGTCCTTGAAAAATCCGAGTGATGCCACTCTGGCATCATTGAGCATTTCGATATATCCAAGATGGCGTCCAAGATGGAAGCCAATTATAAGTGAAAATATTGTGTGATTCGGAAAATATGTCTCAAACCCATTTTCTTTCTTAAATTGTATGCTATGAAGTTGGAATCGAATAGTAGACACTTAGCTTGTAACCAAATAAAAACTAGGAAAAGAATGCGGACAAGATGGCCGCCAAGATGGCAGTTTATAACATAAAATATAAGAAAATCTTCCCTGAGACTAGTAAGCTTCAAGAATTTGCATGAGAAATTTTATTTTACTGATTTTTGAACTACAAACATTATCCTTGTAACATCCGAGTGCTGCTGATGCTATTAATACAACATTCAGAATATGATATATTCAAGATGGCGTCCAGGATGGTATAGTGCGACCAACTAACAGAGACTGGGCGTGTCAATCAGAGCGCTGTCATACACTGTCAAATAAGACTAGTCTACAGTAAATCGATGTAATAGCCTATGTACGCTTTACTCGTGCAACCAACTGAAGCGCAGGCGACAAGGGTGACCAACTTTATACGTTAGCATGCCTAGTAAATGCTTAATCTTAAGTATGCTGCTGGGGACCTGCTGCATTTCATTTTCCGGGCTGGATATGTTGTGAAAGTTTTGGGGGAGGGGAGGTTTGCACTTTCTTCAAATTCTGTCTGTATGACAAAACTGGTTTGATTTTTAAGCTGGTACAATAATAATAAATCGCCAAATAGAATTCAGTGGGACAAGGGTTAAGTATCTGGATCATAAAAAAGGGCATACAAACATGAGATTTGGTCTTATCGCATTACTTAAAAGGCCTCTAATAATCGCTCATTCTGGCGTGTCCAGAGAGACTAGATGTTCTTCAACTTGCATACTTTGTTTATGGGAGAAGCGAAAGCCCAGACGAGGTCATGCGTACATGCAGGCTCGTCGGAGCCTTCGCCACATGCCAATAAGAACCATCATCTCGTGTGCTGACCAATTTATAGTATTAATTTTTCGTTGCGGACCATTATTTTATTTTCTTATTCAGTATTAAAATTTGAATGGTTAAAATTTCGAAACATTGACAGAGCGCATATATCTAGACTAGTCAGTCTCCTCGTTATCCAAAGTAATTGGAGATGCCTTTTTCTCACAATGGGCTCAAAACTACTACAGGTAAATACAGGTTTACAGCTGTAAAGCGTTTCACAAGTGAATAAATACACTCTGTCTTAGCGGTTTTTATATGGAAATGTCCATGGGTTAGTCTTTGCTAAGAACCGACCAGTCTCTCTTAACTGGTCGGACTATACCCCACAAGTTTTACAACCATTTGGGAGCGGCATCATACCTGTAGGCATGTCTGATGAATTTGTAACAGACCAGATACCTTGTTTGATAGAGCAGCACTTTACAAACATGTGTAGATGTATTCATGAACCCAGCATGCATGTTTGATAATAGTTGCATTGTACAAGAAGGCATATCTGAGAGTGGCACCAGATCAGTAGACATGTCTGATGTAATGGTACCTCTGTACAGGTAGCACCAGACTTGTAACCGCCCTTCTTCCATCTGCACTCGACTAGTAAATGTTGATTGCAGTGGCCTATAGTGAGGTACCACGCCAACAAGCATGGTCTACTTTGAGGAACCACACTAACAGGCATGGTTGATGATGAGGCACCACACCAGAAGGCATGACCTATAGTGAGGCAACACACCAATAGGCATGGTTGATAATGAGGCACCACGCCAGAAGGCATGACCTATAGTGAGGCAACACACCAGCAGGCATGGCTGATAGTGAGGCACCACACCAGAAGGAATTGTATGTAGTGAGGCACCACACCAGAAGGTATGGCCTACACTGAGGCACCACACCAGCTCAGCAGGGCTAATATTGAGGCACCACATCAGAAGGTATGGTCTATAGTGAGGTATCACACCAGCAGGCACGGCTGATAGTGAGACACCAAACCAACATGTATGGCAAATAGAGAAGCACAACACCAGCTAACATGCAAGATTGAGTGGCAAAGACCCAGCAAGCATCCATCTTGCAGCAGCTCTCAACCAGTAGGCATATTTGAACAGCAGCGGTGTTTGTGGCAGCAAATACACTTGGCCAGCAGGCATATATATGTTGCAACTGTAACAGCGTAGCAACTCTCTGGAGTGGCACTCGACCAGACAATAATCGTGCCTAATACAGTTTCACACTGTTAGTTGGCATGTCTGATGGACGGGCATCAGTCTAGTAAGTTTTCTCTTTGATTTGCAATGGACCTGGGTGTATGTCTGATTGAATGGTACTAAGGCATATCTGTTGAAGCTTTACCAAACAGCAGCCATGTATTGCCAACAGGTCATCACATCAGACATCCTTACCATCACACGTGCTTAATTATGTGATAATAAACCAGCACACTTGCCTGTTATTGAGACACAGGGACAGCAGTCATCCGTGTAGGTTACATCCCACCAGCAATAATGTTTGCTGTAATTGCACCTCACTAACAGGAATGCTGGGCACTGTTGCACCGGATCAGCAGGCATGACTGTTCAAGTTGCAACCAGCCAGTGTGCATGTATGTTCTACTTGCACTGGACCATCAGCCCAGTAATCATTGCCACAAGGTCAGCAGACATATTTAACATTACGCATGTTTGATAATGTGGCACAGGACCAACACACATGTCTGAAACCAAGCAGATTTGTCTGTAACAGCTTCACGCGACTAGCTGGCCTGCTGCAGCGCACAGGTCTCTTTAAACTCTGCTATTAAACAGCAGGCATGTTGGTTACAATTACACTCTACCAGCATGCATCTCACCAGCATATATATTTGAATCAGTTGCAACTGACTTGCAAGCACATCTGTAGTTGTGGTTGAACCAGCAGGTATATCTGTAACACTTGTCTCAGACCTGCAGTTATGTCCCTATGCTCATACCCAGCCGCAACTGTTTTAGTTGTATCGTCTGTTCAGTATACCCTGGCATTTATCTCTTCATCTTTTGGACAAAGTGTTTTCCCAAAGCAGGAACTATGATATTATGGTATCATCAGACCTAGCCAAAGGTGGTCTGGAAAGTGGTGTATGGATTGATGAATACAATTACCAAAGCAAAGACAAAAATAGCATTACGAAAAGTATGAGTCTGTTGTTTTTTCCGTGCAGTGTATTATAGCAAAAACCATGTGATTCCCCACTCTGTTATTGCTGCCATCTTGGACGTCATCTTGAGTATTTCAAAACGCAGAAAGCAACAACAATATGCCAGTCAAATTCTCCAAATACAACCACTGTTAAAAATTATCAGAAAAATACTTATTAACTGCGATTAGTAAATTTTGCTTTTAAATGGCGGCCATCTTGGACACAATCTTAAACATTTGAACCTTCTGAACCAAAACAATTTTCCATTTTAATTGTTTGAATCATAATTAGACCTCTAAACAGCCATGAAAAGTCAAAAATAAATGCTTTTTATCGTGTTTATTTGTAGGATAGGGCTTTAAAGCGTTACTGGCGGCCATCTTGGACGCAATATTGGACGCCATCTTTAATATTTCAACTCTGGGAATCAAACCAATTTTCCATTTTAATCGTTTGCATCATTTAATAACCTCTAACATCCATAAAAAATCAAAATTAAGATGATTTTTATTGCGTATGTTGGTCAAATAGGTCTTCTGAGCCTTATTGACGGCCATTTTGGACGTTATCTTTAATATTTCAACCTTCTGAATCAAAACAATATTCCAATTTAATTGTTTGTATCATTGAGCTTCTAAACATCCATAAAAAGTCAAAATTAAAATGCTCTTTACTGAGTATGTTGGTTATTTACGTCTTAGGAGCCTAACTGACGGCCATCTTGGACGCCATCTTTAATATTTTACAACGCTCAATGATGCCAGAGTGGCATCAGTTGGATTCATCAACTACAATGTCTGAACAACAAGAATCAGCAAAGAAAAAAACTTTAAAATCAAGTTCCAGGTTATTCTGGTTTTCTACCGGACTAATGGCTTTGGTTTGGTAGATGCTATAATTGTCAATATTAGAATTTCCCCTACTTTTTGTGAACAGTGTAAATATTGTCTTATTTTACCTTCTTATCTTCTCTTGATTTTACAATCTTTCTACCATTCATACTTTCTCTTTCTCTGCTTTAGTGGGGTCTTGGATATGAGCCGCGACATGAGATTTCCAACAATGTGGTATGTGTGACCAGCAAAGTCTAAGATCAGCCTGCGCATACGCGCAGTCTGATCAGAGCCTTTACTAGTCGCTTGAGTATTCTATAATTGTTAAGCTACTGACAGAACATCATTTGGAGTTTCAAAGCTTAAAAGGAGGCCGCACAGGCTTGTCTGAGTCTACCAATATCAAAATTGTTGGAAATCACATATCACGGCTCAATTATGTTCTTCTTGTGATCCGTCCTGGATATATTTATTGCGAAGCCCGGTTTTGATTTTTTAATCTTCCCGCCCCCACCCCCTTCTCGACCCCCCCCCCCCAACAAAAAAAAATCAAATGGTCTCACCCTAATTGTAAAATGCACATTTAAATATATTGGGAAGTGAATGGACGTTACAATAAAATTATATAAAGTGCATTATTAGACTATTTACATGTAATAGTATCGTTGAATTTAGAGGCGAAGTATGTTATGTCATATAACTTAGAGGAGCGTAATGTACTAGACCTAAGATCGAAGGATCGTTGGGTCGAGATTCACCTGGGGTATTGTATTCTGTCATTCAGCCCTATTTACAGCCCTAGGAAAAGTCCCAATAAGACTGGGATGAAAAGCATCAGCGCAAACCAATTACATATAGCATATCTTTACGTTTTTGATTCAAATCCTGTTCGACATCATCATCATCATCATCATCATCATCATCATCATCATCATCATCATCATCAGCAGCAGCAGCAGCAGCAGCAGCAGCATCAAGAATGAGAGTAGCAAATGGTGTATTTTTTCAATAAGAATGTGCTAAACGAAGAAAGGATTGTTGACAAGTAAGAGACCTTCTTGGAAAATAAACAGTTAATAGATTCAAAATCATGGAAATCCCCCCTCCCACACACACACCAACACCACCACCAACAAGAACAGCAGATATTTTTTAGCTGATGAGGGGAGAATAGATCCAGATGCACTATTAGCGGGGCATCCACAGCCCGCCAGTGATATGCCATTTAAATGGCGTTTCGCTGGCGGGCCGATGGTGGCCCCACATTGAATGCTGGATTGGTAGCTTTGTTATTTTAGGCCCCCCCCTCTGGATCCGCAAATGGAAAACTATTTAAAATCTGATGATCAGAGATGGAGCAGGGAACACAGAAAATCAGGATTTTAAATTGAGGAACAGGGGAACACAGAGATTCATTTCATAGGAATAAGCGGACGGGTACCCACTGAGAAGGCCTCAATATTTTCTCGTATGTCAAAATTCTGTGAGCCTAAACTATGGCCATAATTTGCACTTGATGAAATTATTTTGACATTCTCCTAACACGTTACTTCGTCTTTTAAATCAGCTAAAAAAAATTATCAAATTTGGAACCCTCTGGCAAAACTTTCTGGGTGCGCGCATGTTTTCAAACTTGTTTTATCAATATATTTTTTTGGGGGGTGTCTGAGAACTAAATGTTCATGTGAAGTGCATCATAGGCTATAAATAATGCACCAGTCATTTGTAACCGCTGCTTCGCCCCAACCCCTTAGCAGGACGGAGATATCCATAGCCTGGTAGATGTGCTGTGTTTTTGACTTTTACATTATCTCCACAATGCGGAGGAAAAGTAGGGGTTTGATAGACCTAGACAAACTTTGCAGTGCAGTATAATAACAGACTGTATTTACTGCTGTATAATATACACAATAATTTGCCTGTTTCTATGAAAAATAGCATGATCCTATTATCATGCATTTTTTAATCATATGCATATTTGATTTCAGAAGATTAAGAAGCGCATCACACATTTATGCATGCACACACCCCAAACCCTTATAGTTATGGCCAAAATGTCCACCTTCGGCATTTTTCGTGGCCGAAATGTCCAGGCCGTAAGGTCCGTGGCCGAACTTTCCGTGACCGAAAATGTCCGAGCACCGTTCCCACAGTGTGGCAGTTACTATGGGGAACTGCAGACGCAAAGTCAATGTCTTCGACATTCCTCTGGGCTGGGGCGTGGTCACAAATGACAAGTGCATAAAGACGAAAGAAAGTATGCGCACCAGTCATTTGTAGCCACGCCCAAGCCGGCCAAATGCACTGTTAGTACAGGGTCATACCAGGAACCTGTAGCCAGAAAATCAAAGTCCCCGCCGTTTCCCGGCTCTGTCGGCCGTAGTTACGAAAGACTTTTGTATTAGAGCCTCCTCTTTATATTTTATTATCTGTTGCACGTGTGGCTGTCGGGCAAGCAACACAGGCCACGAAGCGAGAAATCCTGTCTTCTGGGAGTCCGACAAAGCGAGTCTCATACCAGTCTGCTAGCTAGAAAATTGAAATTTTCCTCGCAGCAAGTCTAGATATATATGATTCTTCTCAAAAAGCAGACAGCAAAGTTGCTGATGAGACTGTGCGGATGCGCAGGCTGGTCTGCGCCTTTATTGTTACAAATCACCGGAGACAGGTTTTCTCATTTGCAGTCCAATTGATATATACATGTTTATGCATTTTACCATGAACGCTTAGAAAATAAGATGCGAAATTTGATTATCGTGAAATATGATAACCCAGACAAAATTGTAATTGGCGCAGTCTATTCTATTTTCTAAATCGAAAACGACTAAGTTATTTTATTCTACAAGAGATTCCAGACTTATTCTCCCATCATAAATATTCAAATATGCAATTGTATATTAGGCGGTGTTTTATTATATGTATGTGCAAAATTTTAGTCCAAAACTTTGTCATTAAAGACATTTTAAAAAAGAAAAACGATGTTCACTGAATTTCTGTACGGACTACTTTCATGCCAACCAAAAGTGACAGTGACGAAATACTTTGTTTACAATTGTTAAGTAAAACACTAACGTGTACACTTCAATTGAGCCAAGGCAAATCGATAGACCACTTGTGTATTAATCCTATCCTGTGGATAGGATTAATACACAAGTGATATATCGATTCTAAGTGCCAGATAACTTTGTAAACAAATCATGACGTAACTGTTACTCTTGGCTGGCTGGACAATAGCGTTGTCTTCTGTATAATCAGAAAATACAATTAATTTCTATCTAAAACAAACAATTAATAAAAAATTAAAACAAACGGATACATGTTAATTATTGTCATCCATGTACGGCGACGAGACCAGGTGTCGCAAGTTCGATTCCCGGCTTCTCTCAGTCTGTCGGATGAGACTTTAAACCGTGGCCCCGTCTTCTGAGACGCTTTAAAATGAGAACCATTGTCGGTGAGTCTTCGGGTGCTCGTGGATATAAAACCACAAAACCATAAACCCACCCGGCCAGTACTGGTTATAGCCAAGGAACACGGCCACAAACAATAGAATTCTCTCATATTTCCTATTTCACTTGATTTTGATTTTTATATTTTATTCTGAATTTTTCTAAATATTTTCTGCGTTTATTATCTCTTTGTATTTTTCATTACTGCGTCACTTTCCTTACAAAGTAGGGGTGTGTTTTTTTTTATTAAAGATATCATCCATTTGTATCATTTATAAATCATAAGTAATGGATCTGTAGGTATCTGGCTAAAATACGAAACTGTTTTAAAGCCCTTGTCACAGCTTACCGTCAGACACTAATAGGATAATGCCTTTTTGTTTCTGCCATTGCATGTGAGAGTCCAAGTGTCATAAAAAAAGTTTGATTCTTTTTCATCTTAAAGCTGCATAGTCTGTAACTTTTGATCTTTTAATTTTTGAAATAATGTTTCTATTTTTCAAGAACACAGTAAAAAACTATAATTCAGGTATACATTTTACCATTTTCAAAACAACAGCGTTTATGTTAAAACTTGACTGTCTATAATTATTGGAGGGACGCAAATAATTACCAAACAAGAGAAAAAAACACCTGTTTTTTATAAGATTATTCACTTTTCCATGCAGTCTTTAGCTATAGTGAACAGATTTATTGTGAAAAGTTAACTTAATTCTGCCTTTACAAATGATTTAAAAGGAAAATATTTTTTCGCAAAATGTTCATAGTTGCAGACTTAGTCTCTTTAAATCATAGCTGTCATAAACAGGTTCAAACGAATTAAAATTTAAGTGGATAAACGTATCTATCACAGTAAAAAGTGTGGCTTTTTGAATTGATGGAACCTTTACTCGGACTTTCTCTATGTAAGATGTACCAGACAGCTTGAAATGACATAATTTTGCAGAGTCTCGACAAAGCCTTAGATTTTTTTTAATTAAGATTTCTAAGAGCGATTTATTCTTTCTGAACAGGGCTCTAAAATGAAAAGATGGCCACTTATAACTATGGTTAAGTGTATACAAAATCTACAAAACACATTATGATAAACTATAAAAGGTTTAGCAGGATAATATATGCGCATTAGCGCATGCAAATACAGGTTAAATTTCTTTCTTCTTGGGTTGACGTGTTAATAGTAGTGAGTATGATCAGGAAATATCACAATCACAAACTGCAGACAAACCTATGTCATCGCGAGGAAGAGCAACACAACAATCACGAAACATCATGAAGACAAACTAAGCAAAGCAAACAGCTCTCTCTTCCCTATCAAGATGATTGCAAAACTAGAATGGACCCAAAGTAACGCACAACAAAACATTAAACAATTACTGAATCCCATAATGGGAGTAACAATCAACAACGAAGGAGACGATTCAAATAAGCCACTGGCTTACTGTCAGATCCTATCATCTTAACAGTGTGTGTGTGTGTGTGTGTGTGTGTGTGTGTGTGTGTGTGTGTGTGTGTGTGTGTGTGTGTGTGTGTGTGTGTGTGTGTGTGTGTGTGTGTGTGTGTGTACTTTATCTGAATGAATATTGTTTAAACCAATCAACAACAACAGAACCACCGCCTTAGAACGGACAGTAGCCCAAGCCACTTGGGGTTAAATGCATTTTACTGGTACCAAATCTTCGCCCTAGATTCCGCTGTTGTTGAAGCATAAAAATGTTAAGCTCGCATGGTGGCTTCCTAACTATTGCAATGTATCATCATGGAGAAACAATCTAATCTAATTAACACACTATGATGAAACAAAGAAAATGGCTCACGACTCGCAGATAGTCAGAGCTAAAGAAAACCTCAAGTTGAGCCACGATTGGTCCATCTACAGATAAGCATCAGGCACCAGCCCACCGATTAAAGCTCAACGTCAGAGCCTTCATTGAGCCTGAGGCCTGACCCACCGTCGCGTTATTAAAGATAAAACCATCGCTATAAAACCTGACTGGGTTTAAAACCAGGCATGCAGACTGTCGTATGACACCCAAGTTATATCAAACCTTTGATAATCTTCTTGAATTGATCATTAAAGTTAAGTTTACCAACAATTCTTTTAAATTTATAAACTAAACCACCATAAGATATAGGTTCTGATATGCCCTTTTGCAGAGGAGTTTTTAACCCAATAGTGTATTTAACAATTAACTCAGAGATCTGTGGTAGAATTTAGAAAAAAGTTTAAAGCATTTTATGATATCTATAACATTGTTTTAATAACTAAGCTGTCAAAAATAAGTTTCTGTTGCTGAAGTCATCAACATTAGAACACACTCTTGCAAAACGAATAAGTTGCGAAATATATACACCATATGAAGGGGACTGAGGAACGTCTCCATCAAGAAAAGGGATGTTTACTATTTCAAAATTAAAATCATCACGTTTATCATAAATCTTAGATGAAACTATGCCATTCGATATGGACAAGTTCAAGTCCAAAAACGGGGCTTCCGTATCATTAGAAATCACCTTATTTAACTGAAGTTCAGTGGGATATATCTTACCTACCATTTGTTTAGAATAAGGATTATCAATATTAAATAAGTCATCTTATTATCTAGAGGTGGAGGTAAAAGCTTCAATAATATCAGTTTGACTATTGTCTGACAGAGACAACATGAAGCCTCTCTCATAACAAAACAAAAACAAATCTGCAACAAGTTGAGCACAACTATTACCAATTGGAATACCCGCAATTTGTACCGCCTAGGCACAGTCAGTAAAATATTTTACTGGAGGGCTTAAACCGGTTTAACGGTGCACCAACCTCACCC
This sequence comes from Loripinus fragilis, assembly GCA_964019695.1. Taxonomy (NCBI): domain Eukaryota; kingdom Metazoa; phylum Mollusca; class Bivalvia; order Lucinida; family Lucinidae; genus Loripinus; species Loripinus fragilis. The sequence continues at coordinate 1,782,673 of OZ026516.1, forward strand.
TTAGTTCAGATGTGGATCAAGACACAAAGATGTTTGGTTTGCATGAAAGACCACTCAGCTCAAGTTATAACATAAATCAGATCAGGCGAAGTTCAGTACATATCATTACTATTGATTGTGGAAAATTGCCTCCATTTACAGATGATGTAATGGTAGTTCTAGTAAATAAATGTGTGCAAGAGACACACCTCTTGGCATTGCACTTAGAAACAAAAGGATACATTCCGCGTCTTTTGAATGCATTAAACGGTTTAGTATACTTCCTCTTAATAGGTGACCCAGGGAAGACAACCTAATCGTAGGAGCATATCCCGAAAATTGTTAACTGAACTAGGAATACGAAGAGGACGCCGAATGTAAACTAATGGGAGATAAATGTAATTTTGTTCATTTATTTCTTATCATAAAAGTTGTGTGGGTAAGTACCATCAAAGACAAGCAATCGACATATCCGTAATTAAGATGACAAGCCAGTATTAATATGTGTCCTTAAAAGCTAAGGAAGGCATAACACATGCAAGCGATTAATCCAAATTGCTAATACAAGTCCACATGGATATAGAAATCAGATGTTATACAACGGGGTATGAAAATTGGTCATCTAGTGATCTTAAATGCGGATCAAGACATAGAGGATATCCAGGGACAGGACTAATGGAAGCAGATTGTACACACAACCCTGAGGATTGGAATAATAAGGGCATTAAATGAAAGTTCAGGGAGACTTTTTAGGGCCGCCATGCAGCACAGACAAAACAACTCTGATAATCAAAGAAAGTAAGGGTGCAAAGAAAACTGGAATCAATACAATCATGTACCACACCTGACCCAAGATACCAATGGGAAAGTAACAAACTCACAGTAGACACCACAAACGAGAGCCAAGAGGTCAGCCCTTTCCCAGCAGGTGACCACAAGGCACAAATAAACAGACGCGCACAAAGGCATTACAAACACAAAATAGAAAAAACATAAAAGAACCACAAAAGAAATACCGCCATTGGAACGGTCCGTAAAATATTTTACTGGAGGGTTTAAACCGGTTTAACAGTGCACCAACCTCTCCCTTAGTTCAGATGTGGATCAAGACACATAGATGTTTGGTTTGCATGAAAGACCCCTAACTTATCAATGCATCATTATCTAGAACGTATAACTCAATATATAAAAAGGAGATAAAGCAAAAATAAGGACTCAACAGTAAATAAAACTGAATACTGGGGCAAAAGAAATCCAACAAGTAAACCCCTGTGGGCCCGACAAACAGCCAAAGCATCAGGCCCCTACCATCTCATCAATAGATAAGTCTTTAAGTCTGAACCGTCATAGAGTATGAAGTCTTACCCACTGGCACGCAATTAAAGAGGTAAGCAAAGTTGCCAATCGTGATTGGGTTGACAATCAAGCATGCAGTCTGTTGTAATACATTAATGTTACAGCCAATCTTTTTATAATGGGAAATTATCTTAATGAACTGCACTGAACAATTATCAGAGCCAACAATCTTCTTCAATTTATACATCAAGTCACCATAGAATTCAGGTTCCGAAAGTCCATGGCGCAAGAGACTTGGACATCAAAGTAAATAAGGTTGCAAAGATCAGGAATCGATACAATCAAGTACCACACCTGACCCAGGATACCAATGGGAAAGTAACAAACTCACAGAAGACACCACAAACGAGAGCCAAGAGGTCAGCCCTTTCCCAGCAGGTGACCACGAAGCACATATAAACAGACGCGCACAAAACATAGCAAACACAAGACAGAACAAAAACATAAAAGATCCACAAAAGAAGTATCGCCTTGGAACGGTCAGTAAAATATTTAACTGGAGGGCTTAAACCGGTTTAACGGCGCCAACCTCACCCTTAATTCAGATGTGGATCAAGACACATAGATATTTGGTTTGCATGAAAAACCCCTAACTTATCAATGCATCATCTCCTAAAACATATAAATCAAGATATAACAATCTCGTTTTGATGGTTGTTAGTTTGCATTTAAGAGGACACATACAGAGAGAATAATACAACCACCTAACTTAGTAAGATACCAAGTGAGTATGGTCGGGAAATATCACAAACCGCAGATAAACCCATGACACCGCGAGGAAGAGACGCACAACCATTCAAGAGACACCAAGAAGACACACTTACTAAAACAACCACCTCTCTCTTCCCCATCAAGATGATTGCAAAACTAGAATGGACATAAAGTAACTTACAACAAAACATAGAGCAATTACAGACTCACACAATGGGAGTAACAATTAACAAAAAGGTCAACAACAACAGAACCACCGCCTTAGAATGGATAGCAGCCTAAGCTACCAGCGGAGCTTAAATGCATTTTACTGGTACCAAATCCCCCCCCCCCCCACCCCCTAGATCCTGCTGTTGTTGAAGTACAAGAAATGTTCAGACCGTTGCTTGTAGGAAACACGTATTAAAATTTAGATACATAGTCGAGTTAATACTGTGTACGCTAAATTTTATCCTAACGATGCTTTTGGCCTGACCATCTCTCATTTTCGACATTGAACCAGCACTCTAGTGTATCATGGCCGTTTTTTACACAAATATGACAAACTTTGAGAACGGCCGGTAATTATTTGCAGGTCTACTCATATCACATTGATATGAAAATGATGAGCGATACATCTGTATAGGTTTAGTTGGCGATTAGGAAGGAACCTGTTAAGTAATATGGTGTACCTTGTCAATGCTCAAAAGTAAGTTTTGTACCAATATTATTCAAATGATCCTTTTTCTTATGTACATGTATAAGCTACTCACATGAGGCCAATAGAAATCCTTTATAATTTTAAATGAACTCTATTTTATACGTATTGCATAGTTGTTGCAAGTTTTCTAGAAGTTAAGATCAGTTGTTTGTCTTGGAGGGAGTCCTGCAACAAATACCTGATGTCATCTGCTAACAATGAGGTCAAGAGTTCTTCATATATTGTCTTACAGTTGTCCAATACCCCGGCATCCAATTAAGGTTACCGTGCACCCCCAGGACAATTTTTCATGGGTGCCAAATTGTTCATTGGGACCCCCTGGATGCGAAACCAAGGTGTCCTCAAAAAAGTTTGGTTTGGGCTATGTGAAAATGCATGGTTTCCATGTCAATCCATAGATGATTAGAGAATGGGATATGCCTACAAAAGTACTCATATCCCAGCTGTTACTTATCCTAGACTACTAAACTTAATACCGAACTAAAGCTGAGACATAGGCCTATTACCCCTGCGTTGCATATGCAAATTATCTAATTTACATATTCATAAATATTCATGAAAACATTTAAAATGTGATTCACAGATGTACAATTTCAATAATATCTCAGCTGCTTTTAGCCATAGATTACTTAAATTTGTACTAAATGAAAGCAAAGACATAGGCCTTTCATTCCATGGTCAAAAATGCAAGTTATCATATTTGCATAATTTGCGGATTCATGAATATTAACAAAAACGCTAAAAATAAGGGAAAAAGATGTTTTTGGGCTGAAACATGTTTATTTATGGGTTTTTATTACAGTTTTATTTAATTTTTAAGTTTTTTTTATTAATATTCATAAATATGCAAATAAGTAGATTTACATATCTGACCACAGAAAGAAAGACATGTGTCTATGCGTTAATTTGACACCAATTTTAGTGCCGTTCTCGAAAACCATATAAGGGTGTTGCCAAGGAAACCATGCATTTTCACATAGCCCGTACCAAAATGTTTTGAGGTGAACTTCGTTTCGCATTTAGAAGGTCCCATTGAACAATTTGGCATGAATTTAAAAGGCCCTAGGAATGCAGGATAGATCGTATAGATCGTACCTCAACCCCTCCCCTAAGCTTATAGTTTTTACGTGATTTTCCCTAATTTTTTAAGTTTTCATGTATATTCATGAATATGCAAATGAGATATTATTCATATAGGACCACTGGATGAATGGACTTATCAAATTGTACCATTGATTATATCAAAACATGCAACAATGACAATATTGGGATGAAATCAGCCTATTTATACTTTTAATGATTTTCCCTTATTTTTTAGCGTTTTTTATTAATATTCATGAATACGCAAATTATGCAAATATGATAGCTTGCATTTTTGACCATGTAATAAAAGACCTATGTCTTAGCTTTTATTTAGTACAAAGTTTAGTAATCTATGGCTAAAAGCAGCTGAGATATTATTGAAATTGTACATATACTCTATCTGTGAATCACATTTTTAATGTTTTCATGAATGTTTATGAATATGCAAATCAGATAATTTACAAATGCAACACACGGATAATAGGCCTATGTCTAAGCTTTAATTTGGTATTAAGTTTAGTAGTCTAGGATAAGTAAAAGCTGAGATATAAGTACTTTTGTAGGCATACCCCCATTCTCAAATCCGCTATGGGTTGCCATGGAAACCATGCATTTTCACATAGCCCAAACCAAATTTTTTGAGGACACCTTGGTTTCGCATTTAGGGGGGCCCAATAAACAATTTGGCACCCATGAAAAATTGTCCGGGGGGGGGGGGGGGGGGGGGGGGGGTGCACGGTAACCTAAATTGGATGCCGGTGTACAAGTTATATTAGGAAAGTGTTAATTTGATTGTGTCAAATGTAGCACCTGTAAATGTTCTGACAGCTGTATATTTGTTAAGATCACTGACTTTGACGCTTTTTATGGGAGAGCTACCACTAATAAGGGTAGTTTGTTTGATTACTTGTGTCTTACAGAATCCAATAGAGGCTGTGTCACGACCTTCTTTCGTCCAGTCTATACTGGAGTTTTCATGATTCTGAGTTTGCGCTTATAAAGTTTTTTTTCTGGTTTGTTTTGGAGTTTTGTTATATTCCATTTGGTTTTTTCTGAGGCTTTTAGTTGTTTGTCACTAGACTTTGTTACTTCCACTCGCTTCTGATTGTTCGTGTCAATGTTTGTCATTATAACTGATGTACATTTTGTGTTTTCAATTACAGTGATGGTCTCACTATTATCTCAGAAGGAGTACTTATAGTAGTCAGCAACTGTGTGGATTTGTCTAAATGCTAACGGATGTGATGCTGAATGTCTTGTAAACACCTGAGTATGAAAATGGCACTGCAACAAGACCATGCACAATCTTATAAACAGACGTAATCTGAAGTCTGTACGCCTATCCTCAAGAGACCTCCACCCAAGTTCACCCAGCATGTCTGAAACGCTATTATAAGAAGTGAAATGACACAGAGTCCAGCGTGCAGCTCTCCTCTGTACCATCTCTATTTTATGTATGTTTGATTTGGTGTGGGGGCTCCAAACAGGGGACGAGTACTAAAGGATCGGACGTACTTACTTCCCTGATACTTGAGTCTTTTGTGCGGATGTTTCTTCTCAGGAAACCTAAGGTCTTGTTTGCTGAAGTAACTGTGTTCTGGATGTGATCATTCCAGGTGAGGTGGTGGTTTAGAGTCACTCCCAGGTACTTTGAGCTATGGGATTCCTATGGGCACTAATTGTGCTCCCCTGGTTGCAGATTTATTCCTGTTTTGTTATGAAAGGGACTTTATGATGTCTCTTTCTGATGATAAGCAGGCTGATGTTATTGATGCGTTTAACACTACTTCCAGATATTTGGACGATATTTTAAATATTAATAATGTTTATTTTGACAATATGGTTAGTCAAATATACCCTTCAGAGCTCCAACTTAATAAAGCCAATGCCTCTGATACCGAAGCCGCATTTTTAGACTTGCATTTGTCAATTTCTAATGATATTGTTTCTACCAAAATTTATGACAAACGTGACGACTTTGATTTTGAAATTGTCAATTTCCAATTTTTAGATGGTGATGTTCCTCGTTCTACATCCTATGGAGTCTATATCTCTCAACTCATTCGTTTTGCTAGAGCATCTAGCTTTGTTGCTGACTTCAACACTCGCAATAAATTTTTAACTCAGAAACTTCTTAAACAAGGCTATCGGTATCATAAACTTCGCAAAACATTTTCAAAATTTTATAGACGATACTATGATTTGATTTCTAAATTCCAAGTTGGACTTAAATCTCTCTTGCGCCAAGGACTTTCGGAACCTGATTTCTATGGTGACTTGGTGTATAAGTTGAAGAAGATTGTTGGCTCTGGTGATTTTTCAGCGCAGTTCATTAAAATAATTTCCCATTATAAAAAAATTGGTTATAACATTAATGTATTGCAACAGACTGCATGCTTGGTGGTCAACCCAATCACGGTTGGCATTTTTGCTTTCCTCTTTAATTGCACGCCGGTGGGTCGGACTTCAGACTCTATGATGGTTCCGACTTAAAGACTTATCTATTGATGAGATGGTAGGGGCCTGATGCTTTGGCTGTTTGTCGGGCCCACCGGGGTTTACCTGTTGGATTTCTTTTGCTCCGGTATTCAGTTTAATTTACTGTTGAGTCCTTATCCTTGCTTTATCTCCTTGTTATATCTTGATTTATATGTTTTAGGAGATGATGCATTGATAAGTTAGGGGTCTTTCATGCAAACCAAATACTTATGTGTCTTGATCCACATCTGAATTAAGGGTGAGGTTGGCGCCGTTAAACCGGTTTAAGCCCTCCAGTAAAATATTTTACTGACCGTTCCAAGGCGGTACTTCTTTTGTGGATCTTTTATGTTTTTGTTCTGTCTTGTGTTTGCTATGTTTTGTGCGCGTCTGTTTATATGTGCTTTGTGGTCACCTGCTGGGAAAGGGCTGACCTCTTGGCTCTCGTTTGTGGTGTCTTCTGTGAGTTTGTCACTTTCCCATAGGTATCCTGGGTCAGGTGTGGTACTTGATTGTATCGATTCCTGATCTTTGCACCATTACTTACTACTTACTGAGTCTAATAAATGTCCATATAGGATGTACTGGGAGGGGACTATGGATTTGGAGCATCATACATAGATAACAGTGCATTTACTGGGGTTAAATTCCATGTCCCATTCCAATGACCATTTTTCCAACCTGTCCAGATTTTCTTGGAGTATCTAAGCATGTTCTCTGTATGGCCAGATAAACTGCTGTGTCATCAGCAAATAACCTCATCTTTTATCTGATGTGTTCTGGGAGGTCATTTATTAAGACCAAAAATAAGATTGGGCCAAACACAGAGTATTCTAGGTTAACCTTCCACCACAGTACTCTCACAATTCATTTTGTCCAAAAATTAATACAGTGTTAATTTGGCAATTTTGCGAGCTCGCCATTCAGGGGCGTTTTGACTTGTCAAGTTGACTAAAACTAACCGAAACAAAACTATGAAATCCATGAAAAAAAAATAAAAAAAGAGTGACATAATATAAAAAGAAGGAATAGTCAAGGAAAATATCAGAAATGATAACAAGTAAAGGCATTTAGTAGAAAAAAGGGGTTTGATACCTTTACGAGGGGTAATTTGGCAGGCTGAAAAATGGCGCCTTAATGACTTAGTTTGCATATTTTCAAAATGGCCGCTTAAAATAATGGAATTTGACATCTTTATGAAACATTTTATTTTTTGACAATGTTTTTAGCCAAAATCATTAGTATAATGGCCTTAGATGGTTTTACCCAAATAGTACATGGTTTTATCGGCAATTTACATAAATAGTCCAAGCAATTACCATATTCATGGTAATAAATGTCCGTTAAATCTACAATATCTAACATAAACCTGCATTGTTCATTATTCTGTCTTTTAAATGTAAGTTTTATTCATAGCACGGTTTTGGACTGTTTGCCAGATTTCCGAGTAATAAATGAGAAAGAAACTTGGCGCCGTAAAACTGGTTTAAGCCCTCCAGTAAAATAATTTTACTGACCCTTCCAAGGCGGTACTTTTGTGGATCATTTTGTGGTTGCAATGCTTTCGCGTCTGTTCATTGCTGTCTTGTGGCCACCTGCTGGGAAAGGGTTGACCTCTTGGCTCTTGTTTGTGGTGTTTAATTGTATTTTGTCACTTTGCCATGTGGTATCCTGGGCCAGGTGTGGTACTTGATTGTATCGATTCCTAATCTTTGCCACCTTTCTTACTTTGATAATCACCAACTTGTTTTGTTATCAACATATATGCATAATGTTCAAAATGCCTGACCATGCCAACATACATGGTATATTTTGTATTCCTTAGTACCATAGGGTCTAATTAGACCAACCATACACCACTAGGAACATTTTTAATGGGTGTCATGTTCTGTGAGACCATTTAAACGGGAAAAACATTGCCCTAAAAGATAAACCCATGTGGCCTATTTGAAATTGCATGGTTTTAATGGCAACGCATAATGCGCTTCTAAAGAATGAGATATCCCTACAAAATACTTATATCTCAGTAGCAACTCGTCCTAAAATTTTAAACTGGGTACCAACCGAATGTTAAGACGTAGGACTTTCATCTGATGGCCAGATATGCTAATTATCGAATTTGCATATTCATGAATATTAATGACAACATTAGAAATAAGAGAAAAAGCGTAAAAATAAGGGGGTGTACATGCAAAATTATCTACATCTCAGCTGCTTACTATCCTAGACTACTAGCATTGGTACCAATGTAATGCTAAAACATGACATGTTTACTTTAAGTCGGTATCAAATATGGTATTATAGGTATGAGTACTTTGTAGGTATACCCCCTTAATTTTATTCCCTTTTTTCTCTCATTTCTGGCATTTAAATAAATATTTAAAGATATATTCATAACATTATTTGAAAATGCGATCATTGCGTAAAATAAACTATGCCTTAACATTAAATTGGTACCAAAATTGTTAGTCTAGAACAATTAGCAGATTAGATACAGGTAATTTTGTAGAAATGCCCGTTTTACTTTTCATGTGCAATTTTCGTTTTTTTTAATGTTTTCATTAATATTAACTAATATGCAAATTAGATTTGTAAATTGGACTACTGTGTTAAAGTACTATGACTCAACTTTCATTTGGAACCAATCAATTTTGGGTGTCTAGAATAGAACTTTAAAATTCGTTGTTTTGAAAATATAATGCGCTAAGCGATGGTTCTAAGGCTGTGTTTCTTTGTTTAGTTATTTTATTCAAAGGAGTGTAACCCTTGCCTTGATAGATATCAATGTTCTCCAAGATTGCACGCCCCTTCAAGCTCATCCTTATCGCAGTGGAGCCACGACGACCAAAGCAATATCCTACCACACTTACGTCATTTTATCAGTTACGTACTGTATTACAGTGAGCCACTTTAGTTACGCACCACTTTTTCAGGGCCCACATTTTTTAACAAAAATGCTGGAATCGAACATTTTCTATGATAATTTATTTATTTACATTTTATCTGTTTGATGACATCGAAAAAAATATTGGAATCACTCATGCGAATCATTCTGAAACGTCAAAAGGCAATTTTGACAAAAATGCAAAAATGCACGTGCAAGCTGAATGCCTAAATTTTCTATTTTTGTTTTGCGCCAGGCAATATCCATGGTGACCGTTGTGACAGAAAAACACCAAAAACAATTATTTTATTCAAGTAAAACCCCCTTTTTCGGTCGTTGAATTTACTAACACCGTTACTTTTTGGAGAAATGCTCGTTTTGACGTCATATTTAATTAAACAGGGTTTTCTTCGCAAATTGTTTTGTTATGAGTCACTTGTTGACATAGTAGTATCAAAACACTAAACCATTTTATCATTGACACATCTTTTAGCCTTGGTAGTAGTGACGCCATCACTAACGTCAACACCATAACGCCAATAAATCCATTAATTTTTTTACGAAAATAAAAGGTGGATACATGGTTGTTTAAAATGAAAGTATAAAAGAAGTGTTTTGATAACTAGTTTAAGTAAGTAAGGTTGCAAAGATCAGGAATCGATACAATCAAGTACCACACCTGACCCAGGATACCAATGGGAAAGTGACAAACTCACAGAAGACACCACAAACGAGAGCCAAGAGGTCAGCCCTCAGAATTATACGAAATTTTAACTAACTTTAAAAAAAGTACTAAAACTTTTTTCAACCAAAATAGTAAAACATTAAAAAAATGATGAAGTTAACAAACACATTCCAGTCTTAGATATTGCCAAGAATAAATCGGCTCTTATCTCTGGCATAGCAGAAATTCGACCTTGAAAACTGTGCAATGTGATCTGAGTTTCATTCGAGATAATGCAATGTGAAATGGTGTTTTGAGGGTAGTGTACTTAAAGATCCATTTTCTCATTCGTTTCTAATCTGATCACAATCAAATTTCAATGGCTAATGCAGATATAGATGCGCTTTACGTTGGTAGTCTCAGAATAAAAATATCAGATTTCTTTTCCGAGTAATTTTACATTTTATAAATGGTGCGTAACTAAAAAAGCTCACTGTAAGTGTATTCATTTAAGAAATGAATTCGACTTTTGGAAGGTTCACGGATTCATGAATACTTCCATGAACCTTCCAAAAATTGAATCTATTGCTTATATTTACATTTTATATTATCAGTCAAGCATCAATTTTCAATTTTTACCTTACTTGGATGGTTATCCAGATATTTTGAATTAAATCAGACATAACGTAGGGTTTGGAACAGCCAAAACGCCAAATTTCCGCGTTTAACGTATTCATCGTCACGCAAACGTCAGTAAAAAAGCAACGTTATTGGATGGACTTGACGTTAGCCCGCTCAAATGGCGCGTATGTGGGTGTGACTTAAATCGATTTGTTCATGAAGGTATGAACCACATCTCAAATGTAAAGGTTCACTTAAAGACTCGCAGTGGAAATGTAAATATTATGTCACAAGTAACTGAATGCTACCCTCGTGGATCAGCGGCAGTGTGAATTTATCTCTTCGAACGTTTGTGATCGGATAAAAGTTCGAAACTACGTTCCCACTAAAAAGTTGTAAGTGAGTATGATCAGGAAATACCACAATCACAAACTGAAGACAAACCCTTGGCATCGCGAGGAATTGCCACACAACAATCACGAGACGTCAGGATCACAAACAAAGTGAAGCAACCAGCTCTCTCTTCCCCATCAAGATGATTGCAAAACTAGAATGGACATAAAGTAACGCAAGATAGAACAACTTCAGAATCCCACAATGAGAGTACATGTAACAATCAACCATAGGATTCAGAATACACACTCCCTTCTTAGTGGGATGCGCGGAATGTTTTATCCTATTGCTTTTTCTCTTAGATAGTCACGTTAGGATTTCAACTTCCTTCGAAATCAACTGTCTGTAATGTGCACGCCCCATGGTGAACGTAGATTTATCTTCTTGCATAGATACCTATTCTTTTAGCTATTTAAACCCATTGTCAAATGAACGAAATCCATGTTCAAATCAGGAGATTCATGTATTGTTTGAAAATGGGTTTGAACTTGAAAATACTTTCAATGAGCCCTGCATTATTTGCATTACGCTATATACGGAAACGTTGCGGACCAGACTGATCATTTCGCCGATGCTTTTGTTCGTGAAAACGTTGCGTACAGTTATGACGTTGTAACGACGTTATGACGTTCGAAAGTTTACAGCCGATGCCATTTTTTTTAAGAGAACTCCAGTGTAGGAAAGGACAGTTTAATGTTGTAGCAGCGTTTTCAGTGCGAATTGGGTTGGAATAAGGTAAAATATGCAAGAATAACGATCTCATTGCATTAACACTTGCCAGGTCCCTTGGGAGATGTTTGAACACTCGGCCCGGCGATCGGCATCGTGTTTAAACAGCTTCCTCGGGACCCGGCAAATGTTAGTGCATGAAAAAACATGTGTGATCCCTACATTATCCGGTTTGGAAAGCAAATTGGACGAACAGACGGACGGACACACACAGTGATCATAGTGCATACCTACTGGTCGTGCAAAATTTCGTCACCAAGACCTTAAGGACTGGTAGACTGGCCGTCGAGCTAAATATGTCACCCTCTTGAAATATTGTATAAATAGATAAATAATAAATAAATAAATAAAATAATGTTTAATTGATAAACCGTTTTGCATACTTTTCAATTTTATTAAATAGATTTTGTGTTTTTCTGCAGATTTCTATGTTTTCGATTCTCCCAGTAACTTTGTCACCGTTTGACATGCCAGTGGCTGAACAATTTTAAAAGAAATACGTATGCAATTTTATCGAAAAATACCATGTGGTTCAAGGGTTGTGAGCATTTTCACTGACTAAGATCAGCCAGACGGATGCTAGGCAAAGCCTCAATCATCTAAAAAGCATAGCTAACTTTGTTAAATACTTAAAACACGTCTTGGCACTGTTGGGACAACGTGCGATTACTCACACTGGTTCTTTTATTTACTGCGTCAACATGGGGTGACTGCTCTTTTCTTTACCCTACACTGTTACTTTGTTTTGTTTGTACTTGTCTGTCTGTCTGTCTGTTTGTCTACCCCTCCATCCATCCGTATGTATGTTTGTGTGTCTGTCTATGTGTATGTCTGTCTATGTGTCTCTGTGTTTGTCTGTTTGTCTGTGCGTGTGTCTGTATGTCTTTATCTATCATGTGCATATGTATGTTGTCTTTATTGTCATAAATTCATTTAATTAGTATATGTAAGGAGACCAACTAGTAGCCCGAGGGCTGTTTGGAATCATTGTAAAATACATGTAAATAAAGCATTCAATTAAATTAAAAAGGCTGTTACGCATACCAGTGGTTAGACAATGTTGACATACATACGTATTCAACATATGATCAAGTGTGGTTCATGAGATATTATCTGGTATCGGACACACCAATTTGGGGTCTTGCAATTTAGGCCTAAAGTGCTTATTTCACTTACCTACAAGCAAACCAAAGTGCCTGTGCAATAATAAAAAAATACTTTTTGTGGCTGTTGAATGGTAGTAACTAGTACTAGGCCGGTGGGTTTATTGTTAATTGGTTTTATGTACAGGAGCACACGAAGGCTCAACTGGAAGTGTTCCTGGTTTGAAATATCTCGAATGATGGGGCCATGACTTAGTCTCATCTGACAGACTGGTGGAGAGGGTATTCAAACGTGGGCGTCCTGTGAACAAGGCGACGTGTTTTCTGGTTGTCGAATTTAAACTCTAGGTACTTATGTCTCGCCAATTAGAAAAAAAAACAACAGAACTGCCCCCTGCTCAAGATATGGCTATTTGTTAATTCCAACATTACAGATAATATTATACAGTCCCCTCTATTAGAAAACATGCTTGATATTAAATATATGTATCACGAGAGTGGAATATTCTGCGTCATTGCATGTTGCAACTTCAATGGTGAATAACTTTAGCACAAGGGAGCTAATTCAACTCAACAAAACTAAGTAACTAATGTAGTTTTAGCTTGTTTGCTTGATTGCTTTACGTCTCTTGTTATTAGTTATTTGCTTATTAGACAGCCAATTCTACTGACCCATATTAAAGTTTATATTACTTTGGAGGATTTCTTGGGATTTATAAAAAAAATAAGATTATTTAGAGCAACATTTTCTTGTTGTCTATTATCATTTACTTTATTTAATATGCCAAAGACAAACATACAGTGTTAATATGGTAAAATTTAATGAAAAATTACGATGTGGGTTAAGGATTATGAGCCTTATCACTAACAGACCATGACCAACCAGACTGATGCTCAGCAAAGCCTCAGCATCGTTTTGCCTACCAGTAATAATGTTAAAACCAGATGTTAAAATGTATAGGTATGCAAATTAGAGCTGGTTCAAGAGTTATGAGCATCTGAACAAGATTTGCCAGACTTATCCTTGGAAAAACCTTTCAACCATTTTGCATACCAGTGTCTTAACAATGTTCAATGTATAAGTATGCAACATTTGATCAAAATGTATGGTGTGGTTCAATAGTTATGAGCATTTTCGCTAAAAAAATTGACCGGGCAAAATGATGCTCAGCAAAGCCTCATTACCATTTTGCATACCAGTGGCCTGACAATGTTATATGCAAAATTTGATCCAATATACAATGCGGTTCAAGATTCATTAGCATTTTCACTTACTGACCACAACTGGCTGAAATGATGCTCAACAAACCCTAGTTCACCAAAAAGGCTGTTACACATGCCAGCGGTTAGATGATGTTGACATGCGAACCCATTTCTCAGTCCGTCCCTTCGTCCATGATCAGTTAGTGAAAAAGCTCATAACTCATCAACCACATGGTATAGTTGATCAAATTTTTCATACAAATGCATGCCAACATTATCAAAACACTGGCATGCGTAACAGCCTTAATTGATAGATGAGGGTTTGCTTAGAATCATTTCAGCTGGTTGTGGTAAGTTAGTGAAAATGATCATAACTCTTTAACCATATGGTAAATTTGAATCAAATTTTGCATATTTACTTATTTAACATTGTCCAGTCACTGGTATGCACAATGGTGACGAGTCTTTTCAGAGCATTATTTTGCTGGCCAGGGTCTTATAGTGAATTGCTCATAATTCTTGAGCCACACTACATATTTTGATCAAATGCATACTTATACATTTAAAATTGTCGAGAGACTGGTATGTGAAATGGTGACAATCTAAACAATCTTATTTTTTTATATAAATCCAAAGGAACCATTACCTTATTTTAAGCAAGTATACATATCAAGGGACAAAACGCAGTTTAGGTAGGTAAATTTAGGATCGATATCAATCCATGAATCTGCCATAGCGCATTTGGTAGTGTCCTGGGCCCGGAATTACAATGCCTCCTTAAAGTTAAGCAAGACTTAAGTTAAGTATTGATTTTTCAACATGCTATATTAAATGCTTAATAAATTGCCTGGATCGATGTGGCATTTGTGGTCAAAGATATCATTGTTATCTTCAGAAAAATTAAAACTTTTTTTGATTTAAATCAGTTTTTAACGTTATTTTCCGCATCCTGAAAAATCAATACTTAACTTTGTGAATCCTTGGTTTGGATAAGACACAGGTGTTCAGACAGGTGCGGTGTTGACATCTGTGATTGACATGTTTATGTTTTTATAGGGAATTCTGACACCAGTTTGTTATTGTTTCTCAAATGTCATATTTATTAGCTTGTCAATTCTGATGTGAAGGTCATGATAACACAGATATTACTTAGTTTAGTAAAATTACATAAGCCCAATAAATAGATTGTGTCAATTCTGACATTGATTGGCAGGATTGCGCAATACATTTAATCATATGACCTTTGGGGAATTGCGCAACTGGTGTGACTATGAGTCACTTTTGTATCTTCTGATTGGTTGATATAAATGGAAGCTTACCTATGTAGGGGGCGCTATATAGTAAACTTGAAATATGATTTGTTAGTGATGATGTCATTAGGTGGCGCTGTGGTAAGCTTCTATCACGTGACTTCATGGTATATAAGATGAAACCCAGTGGCAGAGCTTCAGATTTCGGAACTTTGGGTTATAGTTAGTTTGTAGAAATATTTTCGTTGAACTTAAGAAGATCTAATAAAATTATAAAATTGTGAAAGTTGTTGGTGAAATTTACAAGACTTTAAAAACACAACGCGAACTTGAAGATTAGAATCAACTACTTCCTTACAATATACGGTGGTTTGAGTCTACCTCTACTTCCATTCTTTATGTAATTGAGTCGCGACATGTGATTTCCAACAATTTTACATTTTGACAAGTGTCGACTCGGACGAGCCTCTGCAGCCTCCTTTTAAGCTAAGAAACTCCAAATGGTGTTCAGTCAGTAGCTTAACAATCATAGAATACTCAAGCGACTAGCAAAGGCTCTGATCAGACTGCGCGTATGCGTATGCGTAGTCTGATCGGAGGCTTTGCTGGTCGCACATAGCACATTGTTGGAAATCTCATGCGCTGGCTCGTATAAAAGTGCCAAAATGTTATGTGCAAACTCATTATTATAGTCTTATATCAATTATCCTTAATCAAATCGGAACAAGTACATTTATTGCACGACCCTTGAGTCTGCATTTTAATCACTATGTGAGTCTTGCATTATCCTTGGATATGTATTATAATCTTTTACGACCCTTAGGTCTGTACTATAATCACTTAGTGAATCCGTCCGTCCGTCCATGGTCAGTTAGTGAATATGCTCATCAGGCGTCTTGTATATTTTTGCCAGTTGATTAACGTTAAACAAATATCACTCATGTTTCTCTGATCTATACATAGAAAAGCTAAGATAGTACAGCACTGTTTATATATATTAAGCTAGCGTTAACTACATTCGGTGACCATAAATAAATTTTGATTTTTTTTCATTATATGGTGGATTAGTTATTCTTTCCTCATACTTTTAAAATTTTGAGCAGCTCGATTATCGTTACTGTGCCCCATCAATAAGCCAGCTCTCACGAGAACCTCACCGAAATGGCTTGGTGTTACGATACAGAATGGCTGGAATAACAGAATCAGCTATGGTTGCATATACGCACAAATACGCAGTGGTTTAGGTATGCACCTGGGCACCTATTCGAACCATGATACGGTACTCTTTCTTTTGATAGTCCCAATAAAAGGTCGGTTTGTCTGAGATGGAATTCATTGTATCTATATTTATCAACGCTTGCACGTTTTCCTTATTCTTCTTGAATATCTCGGAAATCTTGTGCGTTTTTCAATATATAAAGGATGGAATTTCCCATTCTCGTTAGGGGACATTTTAAACATACCGATGAAAGGTTCGATATAGAGATGCTATTCATTATTATAAAAGGTACGTGAAGTTATATATATCGTTACTGTATTGATATTGTACATGATAGGGCGATGGCGATCCGTGTAATTGCATTGAATCGCGATGTCTCTAGCATGTCACATTGTATTGAAATAATAAGTCACTCGTTTTCTATTTTGTCGTCTGTTGAATCGGCCAGCATTCCGTGTATGTGTTCTTTCGGGTGTTATCAATAACGTCCCGTTTTTTTGGTGAAAATAGCGATTGTTACGCACTTGCGTATGAAGTTACGCACATGCGTATTGCCTAAAAATCTGCTGGGACCATTCTTGCGGCTATAGTAAAAGCTGTCCGAATGGACTCGTCGGGTTATTTCGGACAAATGTAGTCACAGGCCATGTCGGGCCCGCACCTAAAACTATAATGGCATGCTGAAAGATTTACCAGGGACCGATAGGTGAAAAACAATTTTAGCAGCTAGATTTTAAATTGTTGTGATTTGTACGGCGTTGTTGGAAAGACGATTTAACTGCCAGTGATAATCGACTTTCTGTAGCGACCTGTATGTGTCACCTCGAGTTATATCTGACGCATATAAGAATAAGGGTTAGGTGCATACACTACAACACACTTACATAAATAAGGTGATAGCTGACATGTATGTTTAGAGATTAGGTAGGTGTAATGTTACACCAAAGTAAATGTAAGATATTTTTGTTACACCAAAGTAAATGTAAGATATTTTCGTTACACCAAAGTAAATGTAAAGCATTTTGTGTTACACCAAAATAAATGTAAGAAAGCATTGTACGGTTTTACACACATAAAACAGCAGAATGTAATCTCTCAATATTGATGTATATATTTTGCCGAGAGGTCATAATTAGTTGTTTACAACTGATACGTTATACATGTACGAAATTAGTGCGTGGGCAGGGTGATGTCCGACGTAAACGTCCAAACGTTACGTCGGCACCACACTGTTCAACCTTTTTCCTGGAATTTTAAGAGAATTGGTATCAGTATGTGTAAACCTCGAAACTATCTAGATAACGTGACCTTGAAGGGAAAAAGGGCCACAGGATCTTGATGTTTCGGCTGCGATAGCGTCTCAACCAGGGTGACGTTACGACAGTGTATAGAAGAGTTTGTTACGTATGGGTTTGTTCGTTTGGCATAAGAGGTATTGTTTAGCGCTGACATAGGCCAGTCACTAAAAAAATACTTCTCTATTATATAAGTTTAAGTGTGGGTATTTAGAAGAGCCGATCCATCCTAACCGCATGAGAGCCGTTAGCCATACACCCACGGGTGTGGGCTAATCGCGCGCTTATAGGGTTAGGCTGTAATTTAAAAGAGTAAGACCACTGAAATTATTTCTATTTTTGTGAACTTCGAACGAACAACCCCATTATCGACGCAAAAGAGTGATTCTGAGATTCTAAATATAGATTGTTTTTTGCAGAATCATCTCTTGTGTCCCCTCCTACGTTGGAGGCTGAAAGTTGGTGAGCCATTAATAAGTACCTGAGGGCACATAATAGTTGTCCCCCTTAGGCCACGACCAGCGTGGATCAAAGCCCCAATCGTTACAACGTAGTACCACCAAATGGGAAGCCAACCGGCTCGAAATGGTTATATGAAAAATCTGACGTCCCAACGTGGGATACGATCAGGAGGACATAAATAAATACTGACGTCTTGAGTAACGTACGAGCAGTACGCATAACAGATAACACGAATACGTTAATCCAGTGACGACCAAAGTACAGGTTCGATCACCTCAGCGCCGATGGTCTGAAATAGACACACGTGCAGCTTAGAAGACATAGTGTTCGCGAGACGCGTATAATCTCGAGATTTCTCGTCAATACGAGAACTTAAATATTAAAGGATCCAATTGTTTTTTTTTTCTTAAGTTATATGTTAATCATATTCTTTACGTCTCTTATTTCTGACTAGTTGACGTACATCTAGAACAGGACAGTCCAAGATTGGTTCTAATTGAAACGATCTTGGAGTGGCAACTTGCTCTAGTATAGGATGGTCAATTAGCCAGAAATAACAGCGTAGGTGGTGTCATTGTATATTAATGTGTTGTTGATGTTTTCTTAGTACATAAAGTACTGAAAAGTTTTTGCTAGTTGTGTGCATTATTTTTCCCTGGTAGCATCGTCATCGCAAAAAGGAATTTTCCAATAAGATTTCCCCTCTTCCTTCCTGACCGGCATTATGTCGTAACAATGGTGTCAGAAGTGGGATTTTCATAAATAAGGTGATAGCTGACATGTATGTTTAGAGATTAGGTAGGTGTAATGTTACACCAAAGTAAATGTAAGATATTTTTTGTTACACCAAAGTAAATGTAAGATATTTTCGTTACACCAAAGTAAATGTAAAATATTTTGTGTTACACCAAAATAAATGTAAGAAAGCATTGTACGGTTTTACACACATAAAACAGCAGAATGTAATCTCTCAATATTGATGTATATATTTTGCCGAGAGGTCATAATTAGTTGTTTACAACTGATACGTTATACATGTACGAAATTAGTGCGTGGGCAGGGTGATGTCCGACGTAAACGTCCAAACGTTACGTCGGCACCACACTGTTCAACCTTTTTCCTGGAATTTTAAGAGAATTGGTATCAGTATGTGTAAACCTCGAAACTATCTAGATAACGTGACCTTGAAGGGAAAAAGGGCCACAGGATCTTGATGTTTCGGCTGCGATAGCGTCTCAACCAGGGTGACGTTACGACAGTGTATAGAAGAGTTTATTACGTATGGGTTTGTTCGTTTGGCATAAGAGGTATTGTTTAGCGCTGACATAGGCCAGTCACTAAAAAAATACTTCTCTATTATATAAGTTTAAGTGTGGGTATTTAGAAGAGCCGATCCATCCTAACCGCATGAGAGCCGTTAGCCATACACCCACGAGTGTGGGCTAATCGCGCGCTTATAGGGTTAGGCTGTAATTTAAAAGAGTAAGACCACTGAAATTATTTCTATTTTTGTGAACTTCGAACGAACAACCCCATTATCGACGCAAAAGAGTGATTCTGAGATTCTAAATATAGATTGTTTTTTGCAGAATCATCTCTTGTGTCCCCTCCTACGTTGGAGGCTGAAAGTTGGTGAGCCATTGATAAGTACCTGAGGGCACATAATAGTTGTCCCCCTTAGGCCACGACCAGCGTGGATCAAAGCCCCAATCGTTACAACGTAGTACCACAAAATGGGAAGCCAACCGGCTCGAATGGTTATATGAAAAATCTGACGTCCCAACGTGGGATACGATCAGGAGGACATAAATAAATACTGACGTCTTGAGTAACGTACGAGCAGTACGCATAACAGATAACACGAATACGTTAATCCAGTGACGACCAAAGTACAGGTTCGATCACCTCAGCGCCGATGGTCTGAAATAGACACACGTGCAGCTTAGAAGATATAGTGTTCGCGAGACGCGTATAATCTCGAGATTTCTCGTCAATACGAGAACTTAAATATTAAAGGATCCAATTGTTTTTTTTTCTTAAGTTATATGTTAATCATATTCTTTACGTCTCTTATTTCTGACTAGTTGACGTACATCTAGAACAGGACAGTCCAAGATTGGTTCTAATTGAAACGATCTTGGAGTGGCAACTTGCTCTAGTATAGGATGGTCAATTAGCCAGAAATAACAGCGTAGGTGGTGTCATTGTATATTAATGTGTTGTTAATGTTTTTCTTAGTACATAAAGTACTGAAAAGTTTTTGCTAGTTGTGTGCATTATTTTTCCCTGGTAGCATCGTCATCGCAAAAAGAAATTTTCCAATAAGATTTCCCCTCTTCCTTCCTGACCGGCATTATGTCGTAACACTTGGCCAGTCCTTAAGGGTCCATGCCCATCCAGCATATGACTTTGAATGTGTGTTTTTAGCACTTGCAAATTGTATGTGTGCAAACTGCTAACTATATTGTATGTCCTCACTGACACATTACATGTACGGCTACAGGCTCCATTTCTCTTATAAAGTCTTTAGATGTAACTGCAAGCAGTACACACACACACACACACATATGCACGCACGCATTCACGAATGCACGCATGTACGCACACACACGCACGTACGTACGCGCGCTCGCATGCACGCACGCACACACAAACACACACAGAGGCAATATTAACCCTTAAAGCGCCTACAAAAATGCAGTGGCTCAGTGGTGCTTGACTCGAGATCGAGATGTGGCGAGTTTGAGCCTGACTGGAGGCACTGCGTTGTGTCCTATGGCAAGACACTTTATCTCCTGTTAATTACTGGCTTAACCAAAGAGGACCTGTCCCGACATAACTGAAAAATTGTTGACTTGGACGTAAAAAATCAAATCAAACGAGCCAACAAACAGTTAATTTTAGCCTTTCAAAAGCCTCAGAAAATATCGTATGTCTACTGCATACCAGCGTATAAAAAGCAATCGTTGTGGACTCTGATCAGACTGCGCAGTCTGATTTGGATCCACGTTGTATTACCAAGAGACTTCTAAATTATTTCAGCAGTCGACAAAAGCAGACAACTTTTGTTGTTATTGGCACTGTAAAGGTTAAAATACTGGCACCATTGGTGCTAGGACAATGTGGAGAGAATTACAGCTGATGTCATCTTAGATAAAACGTCAGGGGTCAAACATCTGCCGAACTAGTGGAACAAGGCAACATGTTTCTATCGTAGTTTTCAACTCCGTACATCACAAAAGCTGGCAATTTCAAGAGTGAATTAGTCAACGACCCTTTTAGCAAACCCAACCGGGTTTTATTGCTATATGATTCCATGTTTTTTCCAGTACTATAGCGCCTTTTTGCAAATTAACTTAAGTTTGGTCTTCTCCACGAGTCTACTACTGGCATAATCCACGGTATCAGTAAAGGGCCTATCGAGGAACCCGGACGACAAAGGCCCCAGCCATTTGCATTGGTGAGAGATTACGAAATGTGCTGCAGACAACGTGGATAATCAACCTGGAAATGCTGGAGGTCTTTATTGGGATACAAACAGAAATAGAAACAGGCTGACACAGAAGTTAAGTACCACTGCTCAAAATGTCGATTTCACTGACCATGGCGCCATTACGCACTTTGATGATAGGCATTTAAGGTCAAACCTCACTGTTATAGATTGGCAGGAGAGATACACACGACGATGGACAAACTATTCTTTGTATTCTTAGCGGTATCTGTCCTAGTGGCCAGTGAGGTATGTATTTGGGGATAAAATTCGGGTGGAGGCGTAAAATCCTGACCAAAACTTGGATCGTTTAGTTGGTGTCTGATTTTTGTCTTTGACTGGGTCAAAAGTGGCTCAACGAGGTTTTCCTTAGCTCTGACTGAGATATATTCTGGGCTTCATCATACTTTGTTAATTTGCGTCGCATAATTTAGAAAGCCTCCATGCGAGCTAAATATTTTACTAATCGGCGAAGGTTTGACTTTGAAAATGCATTAAAACCCTAGGCTGCTGTCCGTTCTAAGGCGCTGGTTTCTCTGTTGTGTATTCGCTGTTGCTCCCAATGTGTTTGTTGATTTTGTGTTGGGTAATTGTTTGTGGTGTGGTTCTTCAAGTCCTTAATAGTTTAGCAATCATCTTGATGAGAGAGAGGGAGAGAGAGAGAGAGAGAGAGATGGGTCCTTAAAAATAGTAAGTGAGTATGATCAGGAAATACCACAATCACAAACTGCAGACAACCCCGTGGCACCGCGAGGAAGAGCGGCTCAACCATCACGAGACACCAGGAAGATAAATTAAGCAAAGCAATCAGCTCTCTCTTCCCCATCAAGATGATTGCAATACTAGAATGGACATAAAGTAATATACAACAAAACATAGAACAATTACAGACTCCCACAATGGGAATATCAATAAACAAAAAGTCAACAACAACAGAACTACCGCCCCAGAACGGACAGCAGCCTAAGCCACCGGAAGGGGGGGGGCTTAAATGCATTTTACTGGTACCAAATCTTCGCCCTAGATTCTGCTAGGATTAAGTTTAATTGTGTTGTGTCTGTTTGCGTTCTGTGCCCCTTCCTCACTCACAGTATCGCGGGTTGGTCTGCAGTCTGCGATTGTGCCATTTTCTTGTCATACTCTCTCTCTTAAGTTTATCATCAGCTAAGACAATCATGTAAGATATAATTATGGATTACCTTGTATTCTGTTATGTTCACAAAGATGCAACAACAGGCTATGTCCCTGCAATGTGAACATTTAAGCCACGACATGAGATTTCCAACAGTGTGGTATGTACGACGAGCAAAGGATCAGACCAGCCTGCGCATACGCGCAGTCTGATCAAAGCCTTTGCTAGTCGCTTGAATATTCTATGACTATTAAGCTACTGACCGAGCAGCATTTAAAGTTTCGAAGCTTAAAAGGAGGCTGCACATGCTCGTCTGAGTCTATACTGACCAAAATGCCACATTGTTGGAAATCTCATGTCGCGGCTCAATTGTAGAATTGGATTAGCATAATTCTAATGCGGCCAATCTCGGAACATCTCCAAGCAATAGCGACTTTTTTAAACATAGAAAAAAAAGTTAATTCAGAGAATGTATTTCCCCTGCCACCTAATATCCCCGCTACAGTGGGTTATTTTTTAGAGAAAAGAGTAAATCACAAAATAGAAATCCCACTTCTACTACATCAAAGTCCATCTCAGGAATGGTTCAAGTCACAGCCAAAGCAAGTCCATAATGTAGTACATCCGCTCTGTTTAGTATCAACATGCTTAAGTCAATATAATATACTCAAATAAACAATTTCTATATCTGAACTTTAAACACCACCAGAGAGGACAGGGTGTGTGTCGTTTATGCTTCATTCTCTTAAATTTGATATACAGCATGACCACATTCGGACTACATTCAGAAAGGGGTCGAAAGTGTGTATAATGGCAAAATGTTTGCTCGCATTGTACGCTTCATTCCCCGTAAGTTTGATATGCAACATGACCACTTTCAGGGAAAAAACTGTTTTTACCTTTTGACCCCACCACAGGGGTTAAGTATAGTTGTAAGAGCAAACTATTTGCATGTATCTTTTCGTACGTTTGATTTCCTTTAATTTGAAATAAAGATAAATATACAACAGGGCCATATTCTGCAAAAATGTGTTTTGGTGACGGAGGGTATCCAACTCAGGCATTTAAACTAAAATCCAATTTGAGCCGTGACGTGAAATTTCAAACCATGCGGTATGTGCGACCAGCAAAGGCTCAGATCAGCCTGCGCATACGCGCAGTCTGATCAGAGCCTTTGCAAGTCGCTTGAGCATTCTATGACTATTAAGCTACTGACCGAACAACATTTTCAGATCCGTTGCTTGTCGCTTGAATATACTATGAGTGTTAAGCTATTAACTGAACATCATTCGGAGTTTCTAAGTTGAAAAGGCGGCTGCACATGCTCGCCTGAGTCAACACTAGTCAAAATGCCACATAAATGGAAGTCACATGACACGGCTTATTTACAACGATTATACCACCTTACAGGCCTATATTCACGGAGATGAATGCACGAACAGCACGACATGTGGAGGAGATGAGTGTTGTTTCATAGAGCCGGAATTCCTTGTGATGAGCAAGAAACGTCAACTTCATCCAGTCGATCTACCATTGATGCCAGTCCATGTAAAACATGACAAAGGTAAAGCATTAACAAATAGCCTGGCACCACTGGCATGGGTGAAGTGCGAACAGACTGGTACAGTCACCATGTGTATAGATCTAAATAATAATAATAATAATAATAATAATAATAATAATAATAATAATAATAATAATAATAATAATAATAATAATAATTATTATCATAATTATTATTATTATTATTATTATTATTATTATTATTATTATTATTATTATTATTATTATTATTATTATTATTATTATTATAATTATTATTATTATTATTATTATTATTATTATTATTATTATTATTTAGATCTATTATAATGTGCATCTATAATAATAATAATAATAATAATAATAATAATAATAATAATAATAATAATAATAATAATAATAATAATAATGACTATTATTATTATTATTATCATTATTAATAATACTATTATTATTATTATTATTATTATACAAAAAGCTAAATACCAACCTTTATAGCAGTCAGTCAGATGCTATGCATATTTCACTTAACCTATTTTAGCCAAATGGAATTTCTTATCATTAGGACGTCGTCGAGCCCATTTCCAGTTTTATGGGTGTCTGGTTGTATGTTTCTTTTATATTCAAATCTTAATAGAATGTTATGTAAGCAAATAGTGGAGAGCCTGATCAGACGCCACAGAACACGGGTCTGCACTGTTTGCCTATGCCCCACAAAAAGGACGCTAGGCTTAAATGTGCTAATTTGTGCCAATTTCGAAATTTCGAAATTGTCCAAAGATGTGAACGCAAGAGCATACAGTTCAGACATGGTTTTATGTTCGGGATTATTTGAACAGTACAGGTCGGTTTGCTGTGCTAATATTTTGGGTTATAAACGTATTATTAAATTATCATAAGCTTATGGGGAAATTAATACATAGAAGTTGTTCAGATTTTTGGGCTGAATCTGACATTTATTTAATCGAGTTAAATGAAAATTCTCTATATATAATGTTTATGGCTTAACCAGAAATGAAATGTGCATTTAATTAACTTCATGCGGTGAAATGCATGTTAAATTCATGACTAAAATGTGTTTTTGTTCTGTATATTAAAACAATTCAAAACACTAGACTTCAGTCGATGGTACACCATTGCAAATACCCGCTTTTGAGCTTACCAAAGCATCTGCAAAGTTTGAAGTTGCTACGTCCAACCTTTTAGTAGGAGATGCATTCACAAGAAAGTACATTACTTCACTTTTGACCTTGACCTTAGGTCAAGAACAAACACGAAATGTTGCCCAGTATCCTCTACATCATATTACCTATGCACCTGCAAAGTTTGAAGCTGCTACGTTCAACCTTTTAGTAGGAGATGCATTCACAAGAAAGTACATTACTTCACTTTTGACCTTGACCTTAGGTCAAGAACAAACACGAAATGTTGCCCAGTATCCTCTACATCATATTACCTATGCACCTGCAAAGTTTGAAGCTGCTATGTCCAACGGCTTAAGAGGAAATGCATGTACAAGAAATATTTGATTTGACCCAAGGCCAAGGTAACATGAAGCATTGCCCTCTACATCATGGGACCTATGTACCTGCAAAGTTTATAGTTGCTATGGCCAATGGTTGAAGAGATGCATTACAAAGATTATAAATTATTTGACCTTGACCCCAAGGACACACTAAATGTTTCCCAGTACCCTCGACATCATGTAACCTATGCACCAGCAAAATTTGATGTTGCTACATCCCATGGTTAAGGAGAAGATGCATTTACAAGAAAATACATTATTTGACCTTGACCTTGGCATCAAGGTCACACAAAATGTTGCCCAGTACCCTTTACATCATGTGACCTATGCACCAGCAAAGTTTGATATTGCTTCATCCCACGGTGAAGAAAAAAAATGCATTTACAAGAAAATACATCAATTTACTTTTGACCATGACCTTGGGGTGAAGGTCACAGGAAATGTTGCCCAGTACCCTCTACATCATGTGACCTTTTCAGCTACAAAGTTTGAAGTTGTTACGTCAAAAGAATTAGGAGGATATGCATTTACAAGAAATTTCAATATTTGACCTTTGACCTTGACCTTGGAGTCAAGGTCACAGAAAATATTGCTCAGTACCCTCTACATCATGTGACCTATTCAGCTACAAAGTTTGAACTTGCTCTCTCTAACGGTTTAGGAGGAGATACAGTTTCAAGAAACGTGACGCACAGACGCACGAACAGACGGACGGACGACGGACCGACTTTGGTACGAAATTAACATACCCTTTTTTAAAGAAAAAAGCGGGTATAATAACACTTGCATGTATACATAATTGTCATCACTAAAGCTGATGATATTGCATACCGTGTCTAAATCTACACAAACAGTAGGAGCTCGAGGTTCAATCGAAATAATTAAGAAAATTTCCAACAATTCTGGTACCAGAGGTCTTTAAAATCTTATTAAGAAAGTGAGTACTTGCATACTATATTATTGTTCACTAAAATGAAAATAACGTACGTTTGGAACTCTGAAGGGGCTAAATGAAGTCAATGGAGAAATCAGATGTTATGAAAAAAACTCATGCTCAACCTCATGAACATGAAGGAGCTACTATCCTGCCAGCCTAGAGTAACAGTGACGTCATGTTTTGTTTGCAAAGTTATTAGGGGCTTAGAATCGATAGATCACTTGTTTAATAATCCTATCCACAGGGTAGGATTAATACACAAGTGAGCTTTCGATTCGCGTTAGATCAAGTAAAGTGTACATGATAGTGTTGTAAACAGAATATACGTCACTGTCACATTTGGTTGGCACTACAGTACATATATTATCTATGAGGTCAAATATTTAACTTTTAGCAATTTCTTCTAAGTTTTAGAACAACTGTAAAAGTCTGGTATATATTTGACTTCTACTGTTGCTATGGTAGCAAAAATGGTCGGGATCATTTTTGGCTCATTGTCAATTTTCTTAGCTTTTAGTGCTGAAATGTTCTAATAGACTCCAGACGTGTACATATCTATTTACAATGCTCACCAAAAAGTCAACATTCTCAAGACCTTGTCGCTTTTCTGTGGACCGTAATACGGTCTCGGATACCTGAATTGTTGCTGCTGTACAATTTATTTGAATGGTGATTCATATGGGCCGCAACGCAAGAAAATCTGTCTTCTGGGGTTTGCGAACAACACAGGCGCAGACCAGCCTGCGCATCCGCACAGACTGATCAGTGCCTTTTTATTCGCTTTTTGGAAAATATCATATGTAAACTTGGTATAGGTGAAATTTCAATTTTCTAGCTAGTCTCTGTAGCTGAGGAGACTGGTTTGAAACTCGCTTTGTCGGAAACCCCAGTAGTATAGGTGTGGCACCTATACTACTAACCCCGAAGACAGGTCTTCTTGCGGTGAGGCCCATATACTTAAATGGTCAACTAATATGTCTATCTTATTATTATTCAGGCGTCTGCGAAAAGTACCATCTTGAAAGCAAGGCATGCTACCCTCTAGAAACGGCCAACCAGCACTGTGGCTGTAGTCCTGGTACCCAGTGCCAGTGGGTATCTACAGGGCCCACTATTGGTCCTCTGCCTGACATACGCCCAGTTCACAATGTTCATCGCCGTTCTATGATCTATCATCCGGAACCTGGATCATACAAATGCGTCCGGAAGTAGATGATGTCACAACAGCAAAAGCAATTTCTGTCGAATTTTATACACACAAAAGCTTGTGTTAAATAAATGAAACCTGTTAGATTTCGTTTGCTCCGGTTTTCAGTATTATTTACTGTTGATATGAGTCCTTATCTTTGCTTTATCTCCTTGTAATATCTTGATTTATATGTTCTAGGAGATGATGCATTTATAAGTTAGGGGTCTGTCATGCAAAGCAAATATCTATGTGTCTTGATCCACATCTGAATTAAGGGTTAGGCTGGCGCGCCGTGAAAACCGGTTTAAGCCCTCCAGTAAAATATTTTACCGACCGTTCCAAGGCGGTACTTCTTTTGTGGATCTTTTCTATGTTTTTCTGTCTTGTGGTTGTTATGCCTTTGTGTGCGTCTGTTTATATGTGCCTTGTGGTCTCCTGCTGGGAAAAAGCTGACCTCTTGGCCCTCGTTTACTGTGTCTAACTGTGAGTTTGTCACTTTCCGGGTCAGGTATGGTATTTGATTGTATCGATTCCTGATCTTTGCACCCTTACTTACTTTTAGTACTTATGCGTGCACTAAAGACTATGTTGAGGCTGCACAAATGCGCCTTTACTGCTCGCACACACTAGGCAGGGACAGAGGTGTCCTCCAAATGTGGCTTATGTGTACAAATCTTGTTCCACTAGATAGCTGCGCATGCAAATATTAAGAATGGCTCTACGCATGTGCAATAAGAATCAAAGTATGAACTGGTGCAAATACCTATATTACACTTGATGCTCTATTCCACTTTTTTCTTGCTAAAGGCACGTTTGTGCCAGATGTCCGTATAATGATGGTACATATTGCTTATTAGTACCACTACTTTGACTTTGCACCTAGCAATGATCCAGTCTGGCATGGAAACCAAGTTACTCACATCAGATTTTTCACTACGCGCTCAAATTGAGCTACTGAATCGTGGTTTCTTCATGCGAACAGCGAAGACTTTGGTCAAAGCTATCGTGAGCCCAGGCCTAGAGCCCAATCGATCATTGCCTTCAATGACGTATGTCACGATTTGCGTGCTATGTGCCTATCATAGCCAGCCTTAGGTAAAACTCTGGAGAATCGCCTTAGTATCCATATGACCGCAAAAACACACAACACTACACTCACCCATTGGTTGGTCAGTAGGACGTATATCCGACATTGGAAGCTTATAAAATGCCCCAATGGACAAAACTGGATCAAGCTGTTCAACCACAAACACACAAAAATCATACACTAGGTCAAACATAAACTCAATATATGGTTATCGATAGGGTGTGCATCCCGCCTAAGGCTCTCGTGAGCCCAGGCCTAGAGCCCAAGCGATCATTGCTCCAATGACGTATGTCACGAGTTGCGTGCTATGTGCCTACCATAGCCAGTCTTAGGTAGACCTGGAGAATCGCCCGACTCCTTTTAACCATGATACACACGCATACACAGGTTGGGCAAGGGGAGTGCATCCGATACTGAGATAAGGGGCATAGGTAAAAGTTGAGACAAAAGACCCCAACGTTAAGACATGGCGAAGGAGTGGTATTGGAAAATCTCCTTAATGCTTAACCGCAAAAACATTAATTGTCTTACACTTGAAACACACGCACACATAGGTTGGGCAGGGGGGAGTGCATCCGACCTAGGAAGTCTCGCTGAGCAAAGGGGCAGAGACAAAAGTTGAGACAAAAGACCCCAGCCTCGAGACATGCCTAAAGGGTGATACTGGATAATCTCCTAACTGCTTAACCGGAAAAACACAAACTGTCTTACACCTAGGTCAAACAACACATCAAACAACAAAACATATAAAATATAGTTTATTATTAACAACAATCGACAAAATGACAAAGTGAATACTTACCTTACCCCAGCCAGACTATTTCACACAATTAACCACCGACCACCGCCCCCCCCCCCCCCCCCCCTCCGCCAATACAAATTGATTTAATTTTGGCAAACGGCTTGAACACCAAACAGGCCCATCGTATGATGGACCTGTGCGGTGTTAGAGACGTTCAAAAAACAAACAAAAATAACCCTGTAGGATTACTGAAATAAGAAATTAAACGAATAACGTGCTCGAAGTTACCAAAATGGATAAACAGAGAGATTTCAAAGCGAACAAATTCTAAATTGTAATTATAAGCACCTGGCGCCATCTGGCGGTCAGTGGCAGAGACCGCAGGGTGGCGCGAGATGCCTATTATCAACCTATCCACATATGGCATGTCAGGCGTTGCAATATTGTATGTGGAAATATATGTGTTGTATATCGAAATATTTATGGGCTAAAACATATATTTGTGGACTAAAAAAAAATTTATGTGCTAAAAAGAATATTTGTGGACATAAAAATATATTTGTGGACATAAAATGTATTTGTGGACTAAAAAATATATTTGTGGACACAAAAATATATTTGTGGACATAAAAATATATTTATGGACATAAAATATATTTGTGGACATAAAAATATATTTGTGGACATAAAGATATATTTGTGAACTAAAAAATATTTTTATGGACTAAAATATATATATATTGTGTGTAAGAAATATTTGTTGTGTAAAAAAAATATGTGTTGTGTAAAAAAATATGCATTGTGGGATACTAGCTATTTCCTTAACGGTCGTGTGACTGTTTCACTGACGATGCTAATACGTCTATCTCACGAGTTCCTCGATGTTCGCAAATGAAAGCCGCAGTCTTTGCACGGCAGCCGCATGACAGTCGTGAGGTAGCCCCGCAAACTTGCAAGACTGTCACAAGGCAGTTTCACAGAAATTGTGAAACATAGGGCTACGTTACGATGTCTTATGAGGTTTGTGAGTTCATCGTGCGTTTCGTCATAAATTTTCAAGTACTTTCTTTCCCATGAGTTTTGGGCACTCAAAAGAAGCGTCTCCTGAATAATGCTTTGAGTATTCACAACATATGTTGTTTTTGGTAAGCAAGTACTAAGCTGCAGTTAAAAGGCTTTCAAATGCCCTTTCACAAAAAGTAGAGAAAGAGAAGGGATAAAAGTTTTGAAACTTCATGAGCGAAAGAGTAATGATTTTGGATGTAAAACAGTAGGGATAGAAGGGCTTTTTCAAACACATAATTCATAAAAAAGAGTCAGTAATTAGGATGTCAAGTGTCCTTCATCAAGAAAGAAGGGCATGTAAATGACTATACTATGTTAAAATATGCTAAAGTTCGTTAAACCCGTCCATAGGAGGGGATCCTGCGGTATAATGTGGTATCCTGTTCTATGTGGTACATAATCAGACTGACCCTGTGGTTGAGTCATTTCCTAGTCATACTCACTTTTTGGTGCTTTCTTGCACATCGGATCACGATATCAGAGATTTTACCCAGGGATAGAAAATCTTATCTTACCCATGCGTCAGGGGGGGGGGGACTCTGATATTTTCATTCACACGTAGGCTCGTTTTTTTTTTCGTTTTTTTTTTGTTTTTTTTTTTGGGGGGGGGGGGAGGTCAGAAAAATAAAAAAAAATTGGGGTCTGACGATTTTGTGGATATTTTTTGGGTCATCACAAATTGGACTATATTTAGGGGTCATTTCATTGCATTTAAGGATCTTTTCCTAAGGCTAAGATACAGAATGGGGGATATTTTTGGGGTTGCTAAAATTTCAAATATTTTTTGGATGCTTGAAATTACTGATATTTTTTAGGGTGAACGGTAGATGCTGGGCACGGGCCTACTTATGAAGAAAAAATGAGAGTTCACCCCCCCTCCCCCGCGGCCCATGCTATCTTACCCACGTGAGGGCTACATACATGTACATTGATTGTATTGGATCTTTTGCACATGGTCGTCAAGTAACGTCATTGTTATTATGTTAGCGTCACGTCATTATGTAAAATTGCATCTCTAGCGTAGTCAGGGACTTCTGGAAGCATATTTTAAAATCAAATAATAATAGCAATATTAACAGTGGTGAGGATAGGTGAGAAAAACCCTAGCGTGGGATCACTGTTTGTCATTACTCGGCAAGCTTCGTGATGCAACACGGTGATCTTCAGGATGGATTATAAGAATCCATCATGAGTGTGAGGTTGGGATAGACAAATCTGTTCCGAGGATCACCAATTGGAATCACGAGGCTTGCCAAGTGATGGCGAATGGTGATGCCGAGGTACAGCAGTTTTCTATCCCATTCTCACACAATTAATGGATTCTTTTTTTTTTTTGCTCACCATCAAAGTAAATAAGGGTGCAAAGATCAGTAATCGATACAATCAAGTGCCACACCTGACCCAGAATACCAATGGGAAAGCGACAGACTCACAGTTAGACGGTAAAACAAAAGGGGATCCAAGAAGTTCATGAATTAGCTGAGATGAGACATAAGATGATGACGTCACTTTAACATAACAATGACGTCACTTGACTGTCATGTGCGTGAGTTCCACTACATACCCAACACAACCTATGTAGGGAACCCTTAGGTGACAGCCTGGGTAAGATGTGCAAGTATTTTCTACCCTACCCTCACACTCAAAATGGATTCTTATAATATAAAAGGATGGGTAAGGTGTAGAAAATATTGGGGATAAAGCAGTTACAATGCGAAGTGACGTGCTCCTTACTTACCCACAACAGCCATCAGGTGTAATAAAATATGCAAATTATCTAGGATAACAGATATAACAGCCGCAACAAATGTAGACCACAGCTAAAAAAAATCCTGTGCCATGATGGGGAACTGAATCTTGACTACAATGCTCTTACCAACTAGCCAAAATGTTGATTTTCAGAAGCAGGTGTCAGAGATTAGAGTTATGCAAAAACAAAACAATTACTTGAGGTGAGAGTGCTGGCCTATAAAAATGGCTGTATGGCGAGGAGTGCAAGACAGGGTATATCCATTAAGCACATTTGCGTTATACAACAAAAAGGCTACGTCACTACTATATCAGATCAAAAATGTACGGTAGGGCGGGGCAATGTACGGAGTGTGGGTAGTTTCAATATGTAGATGCGGACTTGAGGTAGTGTAGACTAGGATGTGGCAAGTATATTACAGTAGAGTAGGGGTGGATGGGGTTGGTTTGGTTGGGATAGCAAATTAAAACGTAAATCTACAGAGCCGATATATGCTGTAAATATTTCGCCTCTAGCGAGATTCAAACCACGACCTCGACAACAACGCCTAGAACTACACCAGCAGGTATTTGAGTTTAATGTATCTGTCGCATGTAAAATGTGAGTTTCAGTAGTGATTCGGTACTTTTTCTCAAGTGTTAATCTTACTTCATCCTGGTATTTTGGTGGGACTCTGACGAGCATGCGCATTTTCCCAGGCTTATCTGAGCCTTCATTGCACGACAACCCGACAGTACCGTAATCTCATGTTCTGGTTCGTAAAGAATTGCAATGAATTGAAGTATCCATAGGGCACCGCTGCACACACGACACATTCATACACGACCGTTGAGGAAATAGCTAATATCCCACAATGCTAATTTTACCCAACATATATTTTTTATAGACAAGAAATATATATTTTAGAACATAAATATTTTTTTTACACAACACATATTTTTTATAGACAACAAATATTTTTTTATACACAATATATATATATTTCAGTCCATAAATATATTTTTATGCCAACAAATATATTTTTATATCCACAAATATATTTTTAAGTCCACAAATATATTTTTATGTCCACAAATATATTTTTATGTCCACAAATATATTTTTATGTCCACAAATATATTTTATGTCCACAAATATATTTTTAGTACACAAATATATTTTTATGTCCACATATATTTTTATGTCCACAAATATATTTTTTAGCACACAAATATATTTTTATGCCCACAAATATTCTTTTTAGCACATAAATATTTTTTTTAGTCCACAAATATATGTTTTAGCCCATAGATATTTCAATATACAGCACATATATTTCCACATACAATATTGCAACGCTTGACATGCCATATCCACATTCCGACTGCATGTGGAAATTAGGTCTGCATACTGTTATATACATGTATTAACCCAATATACTATTTCAGCGTTGACAAAATGTACATGTAAGATATACGCTGCAAAATTAATACCGTTTGAATACTGAATAATTCAAACACACTAGAACCAAGTTAGTAAGAACACTTTCACACTAATTTGGATCTGGTGTCTTCATTATGACAATAAAAACGAAAACAAACATGATACACAAAATGACCAAAATTATCATGTCGCGTGGCTTGGGAGCATTGGAAGATGCTCCCATAAGGAGCAATTAAAACAAAGTTAACCAACCTATTAGACGCTTGGCTGGACAAGTTAAACAACCACTAAAAATTATATTCTAGGTGATATTAAATTAATTCCCCAAGCACCTAGATTGATATTTATGATATAATAATTACAACTGTCATAACATTTATTGAGAGCCTCTAATCTGATTGGTCAAGAACGGTCATCTGATCGCATTGACCTGTATTTCATTTTCCAATGAACCCGGTCCGTATTCATGAGGGGGCGGGGCCATTCACGACAGAACTACTTTTGTGATACTGTGCAATGCTTCAATGAAGAGAAATGGACAGCCTGCAACTACTGACAATTTACCTTGCACCCACACCTATATTTTCAGGTAGAAAAGCAAAGATTAACTTACATACGGCGCCTAAATGAACAGTAGTCATACCGATCAGCTGTCTGCTGCCATGCGCGGTTCCAGAAATTTTCGTCATGGGGGGGGGGGGGGGGTCCACGTCAATCTGACAAAAAAAACTCTGACAGCGTTGTTTGTTTTGTTTTTTTGCTTTTTTCTTAGTCCTCGGCTTATTTTACAGATGTCAAATGGTTAATTTCAAAAAGAAATATCATTTTTCAAGGTTCCGGAGGGGGTCCAAATTTTTCCGGGGGGGGGGGGGGGGGGGGGGGGCAATTGCTTACTCCCTATAGAAACCCAAATAACTTGCGATTTTCCAGGGGGGTCCGGACCCCCTGGCCCCTCTCCTCTGGATCCGCACTTGGCTGCTATCTATTTAGTTTCCCAGTCCGCAAAATGATGCGATCGCCTCGACTTGGCTTGCACATGTGCTCGTTTTCCTGCAACTTCGTTGTATGTTTTCAGTCAAGCCCCGCAATAAAATCGTTTCTTGAACTTACTGCATGACTGTTGCCTGGTTTATCCAACATCCTTTGCAATTCGTCTTTGCATTCTTCAATCACTCAATAAAGATAGCTCAATTTCTTTTAGCTGGGGTCATTTCTTTTCCTTTCCAAGCCATTTTGACAGATGATGCTTTTCGTCACAAATGTAAATGAATGACGTCATAT
Organism: Loripinus fragilis; assembly: GCA_964019695.1. NCBI lineage: Eukaryota > Metazoa > Mollusca > Bivalvia > Lucinida > Lucinidae > Loripinus > Loripinus fragilis. The sequence goes on from OZ026516.1 coordinate 1,817,965, forward strand.
CCGATGACGTAACTATCGTACACATTCTAATTAAGTTTTTTCGGTTGTCACTAGGTAAAAACGAGATTCTAGTCTCTAAAATGTAGTTGTTTATTTTCAATTGGAGAACGGCCGCCATTTTGATTTTTGAACGTCGCGATCGTTACGTCTACATACGCACGTCATAGTCTAAATGCGCGAAACAAATTATTAGCTGGAAACGTATTTTTTTAAGGAAAACATAATTAAAAATACTGAATAAGAATGAATAAAGAAGAAGTTGTAATTATAAGAATTGAAAGTAATTTTTCTGCGTTTCACTGAGGTATGAAATGTCGTTTAAATTACATCTAATTTTAGCATGAAAACCTTCGGTTTTCATGCAAATTAGATGTAATTTTCCCGACATTTCATACCTCAGTGAAACGCAGAAAAATAACTTTCAATTCTTAAATAACCACGTGACGCGCGGCTTTAGAATAGAAACATCGGTAACATAAACAACAAAATTGTCCCTTCGCGTCCGCGGACGACTAACGCGCATGATTTCATTATTTTACATGTACATAATATTTGAAATTAATCAAACTTCTTTTTCAGCAGAAATTTTACGCGATCCCATCCCCCTACCCCCACACTCCTCCCCAGTTTAGAAATAAGCCCAAATTGGCATTTCGCGAGTTCGAGCATCAATTCTCGTATTACCCCTTAAAAATAACAAATTGTCCTGATAATGGCCATGCCTGGCCATCACACACACACATGCCCAACCCACAACCACCGAACCATAGCGCGTATTAGAGCAACTTAAGGGCAGTTCTTTCTTGGATATTTGGAATTGGTAAACTGGTTAACTCAAAGTCTCTTCAGGGCATACAACTGCATCTGAGCCGGTCTTTCTGTTGGTGTGTCAGTCGATGTGACAGCACAGCTGCAATATCAACGATGGATGGATTGTGGACCAACAGGATAGGACACAATGGATAGGATGGATGCTCAACACAGATGAAGATTGGAATTTTGGAATTTTGTAAATATCGCGACGCGCTTGCCATGTCTAACTATTAACATGTCAGCGAAGCGAGGGGATGGGAGAGGTTAATTAATACCTCTTCCGCTTCTCGCAACCTGCAAAACCATCACTAGGATACTAATAATTAACCACTAACCACTAAAAACACTAATAACTAAACCCCCAACCTTCCCAAAACTTGCTCTGTATGTGACGGCCATGCTACTGCATGCCCCGCAAACTTAAGGTTAATATACATTAACGGTTTCACACGAGAAATCCGGAAGGTATATTATTTTTTGGAAGCCTCAATCAAAATTTTAATATAGGATGCTGGGAGAACTCAGAACACACACACACATGTTCTGAGTCTTACCATACTCGAGCGGCGCCCTTCCCCTTAGGAATAAGCCCCCTATCCCCGCTTAAAACCTCTAAATATATAGGCCATCACACGATGACTGGCCATTCTTTTGAAATGGAGTACAAAATTTTAAGGAGCAAAAAGTGAGATCTCTGAGGGGATCATTAATCACAAAGAACACCGATTCCTGCTCCATAAAAACTGCAACTAAAATAGAAGAAACATAAATAAAGAGGCAAAATTTTATTCCCCAAAGCTTACCCTAGGGAAAGCTAACTTCGTAGACCGACGTCCGCGTCTAAGTAACACCGCCCGCGAGCTTAAGTATACAAGGACTGGACGGAGAAGCGGAGTGATGCCCTGGATGATGTTACCTTAAAAAACATCAGCGTACAGCTCACCATTAGGGGGAGCGGAAAACATAAACAAACAATAACAAAACTCCCTGCCCTTCCAGGCGGAATAAAAACTTACACTTTCAGGAACAGTGGGGGTGACACTGTGCAGACGAAATTGTCACGTCGATCCCCACAAGATTGAAACCTGTTTTAGGTCACTTCCAAAATTCAAACTAACTAATGCCCCACACTTTCACTTAATGCAAAATAGGAGTAGGATAAGGGCAGGATACAGCCCGAATTCCTTTTTTGAAGCCATAGTGGGTGCATAAAACTGGGTGTGCCGTGTGTGCTATATATGCCTAGTGCGCAGGGACCGCGGCACACCGTCACAATAACTGAAATATGATGAGACTTTGGTCAAACTGGGCACATGTTGGGCTACTCTGAGTCTTTGCTGGGCATACGACGACGTCACATATCATTAATTGCTTAAACTTTTGTTTCGTAAGTATCCAACAATTTTGTGCTGCCTTGGTCAAAAGAAATTTTAGTTATGAGGTCATAACTGAATAGAAACTTCATTGTAAATAAGCTAGAGAAATGTGCTTAGTTATAGACAAAAAGCGGTGTCTTCTACCAAAATGAGGAATGTTATTGCCAAATCTTCAAAAATGAATGTCTATAACGTTTAATAGAAAATGCATAACGTATCTTAACACGTGTAAAAAAAACAAAAATGAGGTCTCATCATATTACCCAACTGATAGTCATACGTTTGTTTCGTGCCATTTTGGATACCAAAAGTAATAACCGCTGAGGTAGGCCACTAAGGCCAGGTACCATCTCTACTAGCTTTAAAATAGACTCGGAATTTTGCTTGAGCCAATCACTTTCCCAAGCTTTATTGCAATCATCTTGATGGGGAAGAGAGAGCTGTTTGCTTTGCTTAATTTGTCTTCTTTGTGTCTCGTGATGGTTGAGTGGCTCTTCCTCTCGGTGCCATGGGGTTGTCTGCGGTTCGTGATTGTGGTATTTCCTGATCATACTCACTTACTACTTTTTACTATCTAAATGGAGATGGCTGTACTGCCAGTAGTCTGGTCCCAGGGGGGTATTCTGATATTTTCATACATACGTAGGCTCGGGTCATTTTTTTGGTTCAAAAGTTTGAATTGCAATTTTTTGGGGTTTTTTTTAAAAAAATGAATATTTTTGGGGTATGACGATTTCGTAGATACTTTTTGGGTCATCACAAAATTGGATTATACTTAGGCGTCATTTCTATACAATTGAAGGTATTTTCTTAAGGTCAAGCTACAGAATGGGGGGTATTTTTGGGGTTACTAAAACTTCAAATATTTTTGGAGGGTCTTGAAATTCCTGATATTTTTTTTTTGGTGAATGATGGATGCTGGCTCGAGCCTACGTATGAAAAAAATGAGAGTACCCCCCTGGGGTCTGGGCACCACTCCATTTCTAGAAAGGATTGACAACCCTTCAGTAAGACAGACATATACCACATTGTAGTTAAACAATATGCGCATTAGCTCAGTCACCCGGACAAACTCAGTTAGCATATTATCAATGTTAAGTGAAACGAAACTCACACAATATCAAGTTTAGATAAGGCCCGTGAAATCTTATACAAATGGGCATTATGGTAAAGCATGTTCTAGAACTGTTGATTAGTCTGTCTATATAGAACATTTTTGAACTCTAACTGCTGGGCAATGAATTAATTTTTCATTATAGTGTATTCTAATAGTAGCTCTTTACGTTTTGTTTGTTTACTGGGCCGTTTGATAGACATACGAGCGTACTACATACTTATTATCCGAAGTATTATTTTATAACTATTAAAAAACACATTTTGTGGCTGTTCCTTGGCAGAAACCAGTACTAAGCTGGGAGGATTTATGTTTTTGTGTGTCTTTAAATGTCCGGGAGCATCCGGAAGGCTCAACTAGCAGTGGTACTGATTTAAAACGTCCCAGAGACAAGGTTTTGGCATAAAGTCTCATCCGACAGACTGGTTGAGCTGGTATCGAACGTGGGACCCCTGGGCACAAGGCTAGTGACTTATCTATTCCACCACGGCTCCTAAATCTATTTGGTAACAAATAAGGGTACCTAATGATACTTTAAGATAGAGATAAGGCATTGAATGGAGTACATGTGTAAAGATCAGTCTCGTTTGGTCTCTGATATTTATTGAAATACATGTAAGGCTTCGAATCATTAACTGTAATCCATTTACAAATTATATCCCTGCTTTAAGCTAAGGCAGTTTTCCATCCATTTCCAGATAGGCATGAACCATTCAGGTTTGTTTTTACCGACTGATGAAACCCTACGCTTCCAGACAGACTCTGAAAATACGAAAAATCCCTTATAATACCCATGCTATGTCGAAACATCCCTTATAATACCCATGCTATGTCGACACATCCCTTATAGTCAGGAAAAAAAACCCAGAAAAGGACGCTTATTTAAGAAGGTACAGGCATTTTGTGAAGAAAAGGTTTTGAGATGCCTATTAGGGGTATTTTGGTATGCTGAATCCAAAAACCAATGTTGGCAAGCTGAAAAATGGCATCTTCACTATCTAATTTGCATATTTTCAAGATGGCCGCCAAATTGAAGAAAAATCCATAAAAATCTGTAGAGTAACATGTTAAGGATGCCAAACTGGTACAAATCAATCCAAAAGCATCTTCTCATGATTGGGGATCTTCACTGACATCAATTTATGCATTTAGAATTAAAAATATGGCCAAGAGGTAATCAGGGGAGACAACTTGAGCAAATAAATCTTGCTTCCGACTTAGTTAAGGTTTTACATGATTGTCCATGCTTATTATCTGGCCCAAATGTGTCAGGAATGATTTCATTAAAATGAGAACTTTAATAAAATGCATCACAATGATATCACTATTGTTTGCAGAAAATATAGCGATTTAAGCAAAATTCTGTAAGGTTCAGCTAGGGGAGGGGGTTAATGCGATTTTCAAGAAAGTGGGCCTGTACCTACAAAATGACTCGTATCTCAACAGCAATTCACCCTACACTATTAAACTTGCAAGCAAATTATAGCTTAGATATAGTACTTTCATCTGATGGAATGGTCTGATATGCAGATTAGTCATCTAATTTGCATATTCATCAATACTGATGAAAGTTGCAGAAAATAAGGGAAAATTATAAAAAAAAGCAAATATACACTGAATTCTGCACCCAAACTGTCCTTGTTGCATGTTATTATATCATCAGTGATACAATTTGACAAGTTTTTTCATCCAATAGTCATATTATAAAATTATATCATTTGCATATTCATGAGTATCAATGAAAGTAAAAATAGAGGTAAAATCATGGAATAATTATTCCCCCCTTCCCACACACACACACACCTTGGGAGGGGGGAGGAGGCTTATTCGACTTACCTTGCACCCAAGGACAATTATTCATGGATGCAAAATTGTTCAATGGGACCACAAAATACCAAAAATTCTTATTGTGCCCCCGAAAATTAACCTATTTGGATTACATAAAATTGCATGGTGCCCAAGGGAACCCATCGGACACTGTAGCTGGGTCATTTGCAAGCAGACCCAAGATTGACACGTGCGTGCTGCACATACTTTCATAGATTTTTTCTCTCTTCCACTAATTCAAGGAGGGAATACTGGCGAAACAAAATGGTCGCTAAATAGCAAAGAAAAACTGGCTAGAACAATTTACTCTTCCCCCATAATGTGAAAATACACAATATGATTCTAAAGAAAGTGGGTGTACCTACAAAATGATTCGTATCTAAGCAGCAGCTCATCCTAGTCTACCGACCCTGGTACCAAATTGAAGCCCAGACAAAGTTTTTTTATTCAATATGCTGATATGCAAATTTTCGCTTTTGCATATTCATGAGTATATATCAAAAAATAAAAATAAAAGAAAATTCGTAGAAAAAGAAGGGGGTGTACCTATACACATTATCCATATGTCATTTGCTAGTTATCAAAGACAAAATACTTTTATCCAATGGTATAAAATGCAAATAATCTAATTTAAATAGTCATGAATATTCATGAAAACATGAGAAATAAGAGAAAAATAGTAGAAAAAAATAAGGAGGGTGTGTACAGTATTACATAAATGTAAGCGGCTATCTTTTCTAGACTACCAAACTTGCTACCAAATTAAAGTTGAGACATTGCATTTTAACCCAATAGTATGATATAAAAATTATCTAATTTGCATATTCATTGATTTTAATGAATACATTAGAAATAAGACAAAATGTTAGAAAATTTAAAGGGGTGTACGTATAACAAAACCCATATGTCAGCTGCTAACTATTCTAAACTTCCAAAATTGGTACCAAATGAAAGGTGAGTCATAGTACTTGAACACAATAGTGTGATATACAAATCTTATTTACATATTTGTGAATATTTATGAAAACATTAAACAAAGAAGGAAAAATTGCAGAAAAATTAAAATGGGTATATCTACAAAATTACCTCTATCTCATCTGCTGGTTGTCATAGACTAACGAGCTTGGTAGCAAATAAATGCTAAGACATAGCACATTTTATGCCATGATCCGATATGCAAATCATGTTATAATTATATTCTTGAATATTAATTTAAACGTTAGAAAGGAGAAAAAAATGGTAATAAAATTAAGGGGGTGTACCTACAAAATTACTCATATCGTAGCTGCTAATATTCCTAGACTACCACACTTGGTACCAACTTAAAGCTAAGACATTTTACTTTACTCAATAACCATAATGTAAAATTATCCATTTTTAAATTTATTAGTATTAATTAAAACATTAGAAATGAGAGAAAAACATAGAAAAATTAGTGGGGGTCTACTTCTAAAATTACTCCTATCTCATCTTTAAATTGTTGTAGACAATTAATCTTAGTATCAAATTAAGGCTGAGACATGGTATTTTATTCCAATGGTCAGATATACAATCAATTAACAAAAATATTCATGAATATTGGTGAAAAATATAGAAAACTAAAGAAAAATTGAAAACGAATCAATAAGGTTGTATCTTCAAAAATTACTCATTAATAACAAATTAAATAAATTGCGTATCAAACAACACTACAAAAGAACTATTTCTGGACTTTAATTTGGGAACAAGTTTAGAAAGTAAGTGAGTATGAAATCTAAGATAAATAGCAGCTGAGATATGAGTAATTTTGCTTGTACATTTTATTAATTTTTCTCTAAATTATTCTCATTTCTAATATTTAATTAATATTTATAAATAAAACCTTTAGATAATTTGCATATTGGTCCATACAAGAAAACATGATATGTATTAGCATTTAATTGGTACCAATACTTGTAGTATAGGATAGTAAGCAGCTGAGATGTGGATAAATTTGCATGTATACCCCTTAATTTTCACGATTTTTCTCTTATTTCTAATATTTACATTAATATTTATGAACATGCAAATTTGATAATTTGCATATCTGAACATTGGATGAAAGTCCTATGTCTTAACATTAAGTTGGTACCAAGTTTAAAAGTTTCGGATGAGTTGCTGCTGAGATATGAGTACTTTTGTAGGAACATCTCAGTTCTTAAGAAGCGCATTATGCATTGCCATGGAAACCATGCGATTTAACATAGCTCAAATAGGTTTATTCTTTAGGGCAATATTTTTCCCCATTAAAGTGGTCTCCCAAAACAATTTGACACACATTAAAAGTTTTCCTGATCGTGCAAGGGTGGACTAATTAGACCCTATGGTACTAAGGAATGAGCATGCTGTTACTTTTTATAGATACAAAATGTACCAAATATTTGGGCATCTACATTACGACATATTTATTTTAAAACAAAACAACTTGTTTTTTATCAATGTTTCTTTCTAATATATGACTTGAAAAGCTGGTAAACAGTCCAAAATCGTGCTATGAATAAAACTAACATTTAAAAAGCAGGATACTGAATAAGGCAAGTTTATATAGTGATATTATAGACTAAATGGACATTTATTACCATGAATACGGTAATATCATGGAATATTTATGTAAATTGCCGCCAAAACCATGTACTCAAATGGTAAAAGGATCTTAGGACATAAAACAAATGATTTTGGATACAAAAACATTGTCAAAAAATAAAATATTTCAGTTATATGTCAAATTCCATGATTTTTGGCGGCCATTTTGAAAATATGCAAATTAAGCCATTAAGACGTCATTTCTCAGCTTGCCAACATTGCTTTTTGGATTCAGCATACCAAATTACCCCTAAGCAAGGTGTCAAACCCTTTTCTTCACAAAATGCCTGTACTTGTTAACTTTTCTGATTTTTTTCCTGACTATTATAATACCCATGCTTATATAGCGAGCTCTGCAATCCGATCAGTTATGTTATGATTGTTCTTCCATGTTTTTGTGTGAAATGGGAAACACTGAGGTTATCTACGCTGTCATAAATCGCATACACCAATTCAGCTGTAAAGTTTTTAACAATAGGTTTAGTATGGATATAACCTTGTGTTTTAACTTTTTGAAAATCACAACGAAAATCGAGTTCAAATTTTACTTTCTGGGAGGCCACAATATCTGCTTAAGACGTTGTACATGGGTGGAAAATTACAAAATGAAAATTAGTTTCAGCATGTTATAGATATTAAATGTTTTTTTACTGGGTTATTTCCGTGTGTTGTTTTTGTCGTCTGCTGATTTTTTCAAAATCATTTTTTCGAAATATTCTTTCAGGAACACCATAAGAGTGTCAAAAAGCTTGTACCCAGATCCGGTTCGATGTTTTGTCGGGCCTGGTCTAGGTCCAAACTGTTTGCAAAGGTTGTCAGCAGACGATAGAGATTTTAAAAACTCTTATTGTGAACGCGTTCACTGGTACCCAACTCCGTCACAGCGATTTTTTGATTTTCACCTACAGGTCGTCATGAAACAATTCGGTTACAAATGCCATTGTCTGTATTTTCCACTTCGAATTTCTTAGTTGTATGTCGTTTCTAACTGCAAAAAGCAACACCAATATGCTCGCTGCATTTTGCACAAAATTGTGACGCTTTGGACAGCGATCAGAATTTTGATGTCACTGTCCGTTTAAGACAATGTCACAGCTTGGACTTTAAAGACTTATCTATTGATGAGATGGTAGGGGCCTGATGCTTTGGCTGTTGTCAGGCCCTCCAGGGTTTACCTGTTGGATTTCTTTTGCTCCTGTATTCGGTTTTATTTACTGTTGAGTCCTTATCTTTGCTTGATCTCCTTTTTATATCTTGATTTTTATGTTCTAGGAGATGATGCATTGATAAGTTAGGGGTCTTTCATGCAAACCAAACATCTATGTGTCTTGATCCACATCTGAATTAAGAGTGAGGTTGGCGCCGTGAAGCCTGTTTTGAACCCTCCAGTAAAATATTTCCTGGCCGTTCCTTTGTGGGTCTTTTATATTTTCTGTCTTCTGTTTGTTATGCGTTTGTCCGCGTCTGTTTATTTGTACGTTGTGGTCACCTGCTGGGAAAGGTCTGACCTCTTGGCTCTCATTTGTGGTGTCTTACTGTGCGTTTGTCACTTTCCATTGGTGTCCGGGGGCGGGTGTGGTACTTGATTGAATCGATTCCTGATCTTTGCACCCTTACTTACTTTACGAATAAAGAGCTCCGTGATTGGTCAATAATAACAAACGGAAAGCAAATCATATTTATTAGACAGCAATTTTTGAAACACGTCTACTGTTTTCTATTAATTAAAATTAAAGTTGTGGCTAGGTAAAATAAAGGAACCCAGCATCTGGATAGTTTTACAATGAAATGTTCTTTCCATGTAAAGTGTCAACCTTCATGGGACAATAAGGAGTAAAGTATGGAATTCATCAGGCTATCATCGTATTCTGGTCCAATCTATAGTTCAGTGGTAGCCACATTGGGATTTAAGAGCATTTGGTAAAACCATTTACATGTCTGGGCCCATTTATTTAATATTTAATATATATGTATGTTATATAATCTGAGAATACGTGGACGGATTGCCTTAAAATTTGGAATAAGCATAGTAAAACACATAATACACACCCCCAAACATTTCTTTTCAATCAAATGACTAATAAATTTAAATCATAGTAAATAAAAAAAATGCCACATCATAAATAAAAGTCACAAAATCACACAAAGCGCCAATTTTCTAAAAAATTCCACAAAAGTTACGAGGGTCATTCAATAAGTACTAACAACTACCCCATTAAACAATACCTATATCTCTAGGATCTTCACATGTTATATAGAATATAGGGAATTGAATCACCTGTTCAAATATTTCCATGTTGCAATCGCAATGGTTGCTAGACAACTAAAGAACACAAGGCAAAGGGCCATGGACGGGAAACTGTATACGGTATACATGTACAAATTTCAAAGAAATTACAAACTCATCTTTAAAAAAATTTATAAAGATGAATAAAGACATTATGTATGTTGATTCTGAACGCCAAAGATAATTGTTTAGCTTTCGACTGTGGTGTTAGCAGGGTTCTGGTTATGACATAATACCGATTTTGCAAGAAATAGTTTTACTAATTAATGGGTTGTACAAATAGTGTATTATATATGGTATATAGCAGTTATTGAAAGTTATTACTTTCTATGCGTTAAGAAGACTATATGGAACATATTTATCGAAACATGTGTCTATTAACTCGCAAATTGATCGTAATAGCTTTTCTAAGTGTTCAAAATATACTATTTTATAATTAACGCTTAAAGTGAGACAAAATGTAATTTTCTGTTATTGCCTGACAACCAATAACGTTCAAAGCAACTGGGTAAATGTCATCGTGGTATTTTTATGGGCCAATGGTGTATTCAGTCAACATCACCAACCAAAAAATAACTTTCCAAAGAAACATATTGCATCTTTATCTAACTCTACCCCAGCAAAAATAGTTGAAAACGTGATTTTTCGCGCCCATGGACTCTCACAGTGTAGTTTAAAAATGTGTTTTTCATAAGATCAGGTTGTGATAAAAACTCCGTTTTTCAAACATGAATAGGCAACATCCATAACCACCTGCAATGGGCAATAGAATATGTTCTTAGAAAGGTATATTCTGATTTCAATAACAGTTTCTTAGTCAGAACTTATTGGATGACCCACGTAAATAAGATAGAATGGTAGCGACATTTATCACTTGTTACCTTAGAAAACATCAGTCCATCTACAGGACACAAAGTCCAACGAATACCTGGTATGACCACCTTAAGCTCCAATAGCTTACTGATACCTCTGTCTCGTTGACAAAATGTAATTCCGTACGAATACCTGTGAGATAATTCTCAATTCCTAAACACGGACCACGTCGGTTAAGCTCATCCCATTAATGTTCAATGACATTAAGGTCCGGTGTTTTTATGGTAGCTGGCGGATATGCTGTTGCTGTAGCAGTGTCTCTTTGTGATATTCATTTGGAAATTGGCGCCATTGCGTGCTTTTGTGACTTTTACTTCTGATGTGATACCTTTATTTCCCATGGTTTGAATTTATTATTCAGTCGTTCTTAATGAAATTTCTGCCAGATATGTATCATGTAATGAATGAATTCTATTCTTTTGAATGTTATCTGTCAACACATTCTCAAATATAACATATAATAAGTGTTGCGTTAGCTGTGGCTTTAGGTGTATGCATAGAGTAACTCTTTATGCATGCATTCACAGCAATTTATTAATGCTAGAGACTTAAACTTTGACATGAGCCTACTTGTACAGCGATCTTATGCCTTTGAGCAGCGAACGCCCGTAAGAGACTGTGGGGATGTGTACCAAAGTCTCATAAACTGACTAGAAGGGTTTAGATCGCGTGCCCAATAACAGTGTGGTACGGATTAGAAACACCACTCGAAATCAAATCAAAACGTTTTATAGGGCAGCCAATATCAAACCAAACCACATTCAGGTGACTGTGTGACATAGCACTATTACTGTCCTTATTAAAGACTCATGAACATGTAAGCTATAACATTTATCTTTTCATTTATCTGTACTTCTTTTTCTCTAATTTATAGTAGAGCGTAGTAGAACTCGATAAAAAGAACTCGTTTTTTTATATTCTTCACATTGGATTTCTTAGACAAGTATTTTATAATTTATTTTAGCAAGATGTTATAGCGATTATCCTCCCTGACATAGGCTGCTGACTGTTCTAGGCGGTGACTCTGTTGTTGTTTATTCATTATTTGTTGTTGCCCCCATTGTGTGCGGGTGTTTTGTGTTGGACCCTTGTTTTGTGGTATGGTTCTTGCTGTCCTTTCTAAACTAGAAAAGCTGAACATAATCAGCAAGTTCTTGCTGAGGAAGGGAGAGCAGGTTGCGTTGCATTAATTGTGTTGTAGCTGTCTATGTTCTGTGTCTCTTACACACGTTTCTGTGGGTTGGTCTGCAATCTGCGATCGTGGTATTTCCTGGTAATACTCACTTAACCCTTAATGCGCCGATCGCAACAAAAGTCGTCTGCCTTCTCGTCTGCTGAACTGTTTAAGAAGCCTCTTTGGCAAATAGTGTGGACCCAGATCAGACTGCCTATAGGAGCTGTCTGTTCTGGGTCCACACTGTGTTCTTCTATACTTAATTCGTCAGTAATGTTAGGCAATTATTTGCAGCAGACGACTTTAGCAGACGACATTTTCAGATGTATTCTTTCTTGGCGCTTTAATGGTTAAGTTGGACTGCAGTTTACTATGTGTATAGATACACTCTTTGAATTGTTGAAGCAACTAAACTAAAAAATGTATATGAGTATGATCAGGAAATGCCACAATCACACACTGCAGACCAACCCACGGCACCGAACATTTGTAGTAACAATACATTTGTAAGACAATAATAGCAAAGCAACCAGCTTTTTCTTTCTCTTCAAGATGATTGCAAAACTAGAATGGACACAAAGTAATGCATAACAAAACAAAGACAAACACAGAACTCCCACGAACTATGGGAAGTACACTAAACAATAGATCAACAACAACAGAACAACAGCCTTAGAACGGACAGCAGCCTAAGCCACTGGGGGGGGGGGGGGGGTAAATGCATTTTAATAGCGCCAAATCTTCGCCCTAGATTCTGTTATTGTTAAAACACAAAATTGTTTTGCTGGCATGGAGACACAATTAAATCAAATTAACATATTATGATGATGCAAAGAACAGGGATCATAACTCACAGATAGTCAGAGCTATAGAAAACCTCAAGTTGAGCCACGGTGGGCCCAGCCAACGACAAGCATTAGGCACCAACCAACGGATTAAAGATTTACGTCGGGGCCGTCATTAAGTCTGAGGCCTGACCCACCGTCGTGTAATTTATGTCCGAAACGCCAGTCGAAACGTTGTATTGCACCCCGCTATTCCATTTATAGCTGGGAAATACGTCTGATTTGCTCGTGTGATATGCTAATGGGCTCATCTTTAGAGCACGTGCATCGAAGATACACACATCATGCGAAATCTCAGCTTTTGTTGCAACAACTAGATTCTGCATATCAAAGATCAAATCTCATTTTCTGTGTATGCAAGTGACAATATTGTTATATCAAATAGTAAATAACGGCACATTCAATGCGTGTGAATATTCTTTTGAGACCCAACCCTTTCTGTCACGCCTCTGTGAATTTTACCTGTCAATAAAAGACTTAGTACATTTGGACGAACTTAATTTATTGCAAAATATCCATCTATGTACACGAACGTCTGTTTACGCCACAAGCGTTTGACCTGTTGGATAATATGACGCTAAGTCTCCTCTACAATTTGATCAGGAACAAATTTTATTTAGATAATTAAAAAGTTATCCCCGAAAATGAATTTGAAAAACATAAAAATAATCGAGTTTAGTGGATTGCCAAATAGTAGACACTATCTTCAGTAAACACAAAAATGATTTATGAGTATAGCCTTGAATTTTGACCCACTATGGACTATTTTCGAAAAATCAAGTTTCAATTTTGTTTTCCGAGAAGGAAAAGCCATTTCATATAAAAAGACGCGGCCACGCTCTCCGCTTTACTTTAGAAATTATTTGATCAATAGCGTCAGTTCGTTTACAGTCGTATTTTGGAAAACAGAGGAGTAAATATCCAAATATAAAGGTACGTTAATTATGTGTTAGAATAAAGTTGTCTCCACCCATTCAAACTATGTCCGTTTTGTCTTTTGGTGTTGTTGTTTTCAATAGTTATGTATATATATATACTGAGTAAAAGTGAAAAAGATACACTGCAAAATTTTATTTTCTTGGCAAAGTATTCGACAAAAAGTTTTTAATTAGACTTAAACATTTAGGTAAGATTCTTAATAAATTGTGTCTAGATACATATGATTTCTCTACTCTCTTATACTACATTGCCTTATAATCTAATCAAATAAAAATTACTGAATTAATTGAACCAAACTTTTAATAAAGAGGGCTCCCTTTATTAAGCTTGTAACGAGAAAAATGCTATCAATAATATATATTTCACTTTCGAACAACCAACACGATATAATTTATGGTCATGTCAGAGACTCTTTGTGGCGCTTTCGATTACCTTACATTTATCAATTTATCTGCCCATCTTGTTGCAGACTTTATTTTTGTTTTGCTGGTATTCCTATGGATAATACGTGTGCCTCTCTTGTTGCAGATTTGTTTTTGTTTTGTCATGAGAGAGACTTCGTACAGTCTCTTTCTGACATAAATCGGGCTAATGTTATTGAAGCGTCCACCTCTATTTCAAGATATTTAAATGGCTTACTGAATATTGATATCACTTCTTTTGAACAAATGGGAAGTCATATATATCCCACAGAACTTCAGTTAAATAAAACAAATTCGTCGGATACTGGACGTGCATGCGCGGATCCAGAAAGTTTTGTCAGAGGGGGTCCAAAAATTAATTTGATAAAAATTTTTGTGTGTGTTGTTGGTGATGGAATAGAGGATCCAAATACCGCTATAAATGGGCCATCATCGGCCCGCCAGCGAAACGCCATTTAAATGGCGTTTCGCTGGCGGGCCAATGATGGCCAAACATTAAATGATGGCTTGGTAGCTTTGTGATTTTTCAGGGGATCCGGACCAGTATTACTAGGAAACCCTATAATTTTGTGATTTTTCAGAGGGGGTCCGGACCCCCTGTTCCCCCTCTGGATCCGCACATGGCGTGGATTTATCCATAATAAATGGGGCAGCTTTATCAAAAATTAACGATAAACGAAATGATCTTAATTTTGGAATAGTTAATTTCCTAGTTCTGAATGGAGACGTTCCTTACGCTCCTTCGTATGGTGTATTTATTTCGGAACCAATTCCTTCTACGTTAGACATTCTAAATGTTAGTGATTTCGTCAACAAAAAAAACAAACAATTTTGACTGCTAAGTTGCTGAAACGAGTCGCATATCATAAAGGTCGTAAAGCATTTACTAAACTCAGACTTGATCGTTAGATAGTTAACTTGTAAACTCTTCTGCAATATTAAAGCCATTTCAGAGCCAGTAATATATGTAAATTTGGTTTTAAATTCATAAGACTCGTTGGAAAGCCTTCTTTTTTAGTTTAAAATATCATCACGCTTTATAAAAGAGTGGGATATTGCATGGATATTATCGTCGAAATTTTATCAATTTGTCTATTTTAGTGTGAGAGTTATGTTCCTTAATGCGTTTTAGGCTTTATATTTTCGAACTTTGCAACTGCATATGCAAGTGAAAAGATTTTTTAGCTTATCAGAAACTGTCATATCCGTTTTTTGCATTAAAACATCAGAAACTGACATCATTTGAAGCCAGCTCGAAAACCAATGTCTAATTTATCAATTTTGTAAATTGTCTTCCTCTGACAAAACCAGATACATGTAGTGAACATTAAATGTTCGTTATTTCGATTTATCACGATATTCCATGTTTTGCTAAGCACATTATTTAGACTACTGTTCGTCTAGTAATATGCAACAACATATTTGCTTTCCTATGAAACTTGGCAATTTGAAGAAAACCACATTTCTCAAAATTGTTTTATAAAGGATCAAAACGCATTTTAACCCTATCCTTCCTTCTGGTTTGATCATTTAACTTGGGATTGTCACAGATTATCATTCCCATACTAAATTGAATGTCTTTCTCTGAAGGACGCTTTTGTGATAGCAAACAGCATAAACCCCGACAAAATGCCGCATAATGCCAAAGTACGCATATTGCAGTCACTAGTATATAAAGGGTTAAAAACGTTCTGGCCCCGAGGTAATAAAACATTTTTCATGCTCAACACAACTGAGCGCAAAATTTCAACTGCTCATAAAAACTAAATACCCGAAAAGCGAAGAAGTTTCTTGCTTTAAGTCTTTAAGATTTGGTATTTATTATGCTAATAAATGATAAAATACAACAATTGTTGGTATTTTAACATTTATGAGCAGGATAAATTTTGTGCTCAGCTGAGTTGAGCATTAAAAGTTTTATAACCTCGGGGCTTGGGTTTTGTTTTATAGTTAATTCACAAGAAACATGCATGTAGCATATTGATAGGATATTTACAATACTAATAAAGAGCGTCAGCCAATATCTTATACATGTACATGTATGTTTCTGCCTTTCAGATGTCCAGCACACAAGGAGGTGGAGTCGGCGGGGCGAGCCAGGACAAGGCTAACAACGACAACAAGTCGGCACAGTGTAACCCTACCAGCCAAGAATATAAGGGACACACACCGGGTTATTCCGGAACAGGCACAAAGGCAGACTTGGACAATCATTCAAGCCAGCTTAATCCTAACAACCCGAATTTTCAGCCGAAGAAGTGAGGGCTCATCTAGACCTGTATATAAACGGTTTATATGTTAATGAGATGAACATAAAACCATCAACGTAAAGTTTAGTAGTCTGACAAATTTAGCTTCATATAATCTATTAATATTGTTCATCTTCTGATTGACAGAGACGATAGTTGACTCTGGCTGATAATTCTATATGTCTCATGAACCCTTTTTTTCTATTTGATTTGCTTCTTATTATAAACAATTTTAAGCCAGGACATTAGGCGCTCGATTGCACAAATAGATCACACTCGAAACCACTTCTGAGTTTGCCGGACAGACGTTCTGATGGATTGTTTACAATAAGTATAGGACCGCATATTGTGTACAGTAGAATTTTCAAAATGTAATGTAGTTCTGTCTCTGAAGACTGTTTAATCTTAGCAAACAGATCAGATCCTGATAAAATGCAGCATACTGTTGCATTTCATCTGGGTCTTCCCGGTTTGCCAAAGTACCCGTTTAGGGGTTTCCAGTATACAAAGGGTTAATATAGTCACTAATATGGCTGTGACACTTTTAAAAAATTCTTAGCTGAAAGTGAGTTAAACTTTACTGATATATTACTAGATCAAATTATGGCAAAGTGCTTAAAGTGCTTAAATTGTATTTTCATTAACTCTAAAACTGCTGTTTGTTTTTAATAGAATCTTCCAGTTGATGAGCTGGAAAGGTTTAGACTTCTCCAAACGGTTTCTACATCCATGATACTGCAGTTAACTCATTATAAAGGTCATGCTTAGTTGAGTTGAGCATGAACAAAGTTTTATAACCTCGGTGTCTGATGATCTTTGTATATGACAAAATAATTATTGTAAGCCGTCCTAAAGGTGGAACATTAGTTGTGCAGACCCAAATCAGATGCAACAAAATGTGGTATCTAATCTGGGTCTGCACTATTCACCATCATTAATTAAAAAGTATATTCGAACTGAATAGATGGATAGAACTGTCCCCAAAACAATTCCGTAAACTTTCTAGATATTCAAATTTTGTTTGATTGTAAAACGACATGTAAAAGTATCACATCTAAACCTTACTTTGATGTAATAATTATTCTTTTTCGAAAATGCGTTTAATCCCACTACATACAAGGCCTCACCATACATGCTTGTGGTAGCCCCCCTCACCTCGCCCACCCATGAAAATACAGACTTCTAGTCCAACAAGATAGCTGCGCATGCGTTTTTAAAGCATTACTTTATGCATATGTGAGAAGTACCACACACTCATGAGCTGAGCCAAAGTTCTAACGCAACGAGTAAAGGGCCAGTATTGTATACGACCAATTGCTGTAGGGCAGTTTATGTTGGAAAAATTGCTCAACTAATCTTGAAGAATCTTTATCGCACAGAAAATACGTTGTCTGGAGCATGTTTCTGTGAGCTGTCGTCTGATTGGTCACAAACGCTTTTGGGGTCTCAGAGTTAAAAGTCCGTTTTAACCCACACTCCAACGCTAGGCCAGTAAGATGAGTGGAATTGTTTAACTTGTTCTGTTTAATTTAACAAAATTAAGCGTCGAGTTTCAGTTAATTGAGATTTGAGCGTTTATTGCCAGGACGTCTATACGAAAATAGTAAGTGAGTATGATCAGGAAATACCATAATCACAAACCGCAGACAACCCCGTGGCACCGTGAGAAAGAGCCGCTCAACCATCACGAGACACCAGGAAGACAAGTTAAGCAAATCAACCAGCTCTCTCTCTTCCCCGTCAAGCTGATTGCAATACTAGAATGGAAATAAAGTAACGTACAACAAAACATAGAACAATTACAGACTCCAACCATGGGAGTAACAATCAACAGCGAATCAACAACAACAGAACCACCGCTTTAGAATGGACAGCAGCCTAAGCCACCAGGGGTGGGGGCGGGGGCTTAAATGCATTTTACTGGTACCAAATCTTCTCCCTCGATTCTGCTGTTGTTGTATTACAAGAAATGTTCAACTCGAATGGGGGTCATCTAACTAATGCAATGTATCATCATGGAAAAACACTCTAATCAAATTAACACACCATGATGAAACAAAGAAAAGGGCTCATGACTCACAAGATAGTCAGAGCTAAAGAACACCTTAAGTTGAGCCACGGTAGGTCCAGCTACAGATAAGCATCAGGCACCAACCCACCGATTAAAGCTTTACGTCAGAGCCGTCATAGAGTCTGAGGCCTGACCCACCGTCGTGCAATTAAAGAGGAAACCATAGCTATAAACCGTGATTGGGTGTAAAACTAGGCATGCAGACTGTCGCATGATATCCAAGTTATATCCAACCCTTATATGACGTTTTACTATCTTTTAGAATTGATCACTAAAATAAGGTGTTCCAACAATTCGTTTGAATTTATAAACTAAATCACCATAAAATATAGGTTCTGATATGCCTTGTTGCAGAAGAGTTAGGTCAAAAGTGAGATAAGTACATGAAGTAACATAAAATTGAAAGATGGGTGAAGTATTATGTTTCTGTTTAACATCAATAACACATTATGTAATCATTTGATTTAAAATAACCACTATGTACCATCTTAGTAACTATTCACATGCTACTAATTAGACTCGTCCAATCTTTGAATCTTCTGAGGTCAAAATTTACCTTTAGATGCACTAATTAAGCATGTATTCTTATCTGATTGGAGATATTATGACCCCTACGTGGGATGGGGGGGATTCATGCCATGCTTACTGAAAGCTCTGCAACTCCCATTGACCAAAATGCACTTTCGGTGTAAACTGGCACACAGAGGTAGTGTTTGGTTAGGTAAATGTTTTATATTTTACTACTACTCTATTTACTGGTCTGATACCAGCCTAGGAATCCTTATCACTAGCTACAAAAATCTGTAAAACACACATGCAGTAATCTATCACATTGAAATTTCACCGCTCAGATCAGAGTAGGCATCTGTGTAGTACTTTTGTTGTCATTCAATATTAGATAAGGGGAGCACAGTGGCTCATTGTAAGAATAATCAACTTGAGATCATTGGTTTGGTGGTTCAAGCATCACCAGAGATAATCCTACTGTGTTGTGTGCTTTTTTTATTCTCCTCTGCTTGGTACTGGTTCAACTTATGAGACATTCCGATTTGATTGAAAATATTTGACTGCAAAGAGAACGGATTAAAACATTTATATGAAGAAGCACAAATGATGACTAGCTAGACAGCACAAACCGGGTAATGAATGTGCATCCTAAGAAGTGCTTGAGTTCAGAAATATGAAAATTCAAAATAATTCCAATGAAATTGAAATAATAATACAGAAATGTTCTTAATAATGCCCTCTACCAAAGTTAGGAAGAAGGCAAGGATCAGGAATCAATACAATCAAGTACCACACCTGACCTAGGACACAGAATGGGAAAGTGATAAAACTCAAGAAAACATCACACATAGGAGAGGCAAGAGATCATCCCTTTCCCATCAGGTGACCACAGGCTCGAATATATGTCAAAAACAAACACAAATATGAAGTTCTACCTTGGAAAGGTCATTAAGAAAAGTACTGGAAGGCTTAAACTAGTATCAAAATTTCACAAACTTTTCCCTAGACAGAACAAAATGGCCGACAAAGCTAAAATAGAAATCTTCTCCTGAACCACTGTTCCAAATTCAATGTGATTAAGGACAGAAATCCTGTATCATTCAAAATTAGACTTTCATGAATGGGGCCAGTGCTCCTATCCTGTAACACTGGGAGCGCAGTGGCTCAGTGGTAGAGTGCTTGACTTGAGACCGAGGGGCCCCAGGATTGAGCCTAACTGGCATCACTGCGTTGTGTGCTTGAGCAGGAAACATTAATCCTAGCTTAGTACTGGTTCAACCTAGGAAGACCCGTCCTTGTATAACTGAAAGATTGTTGATGGGACGTAAAGAATCAAATTAGACAGACAGACAGTTAGAATTCATATATCAGAAAAAAACATCATATTCTATTTTAGTTCTCATTAAAATGGCACTTCCTGGCAGCCTCAGAAGGTAAAGTAATTCTGTTACAGTAATGAGGATTTTCTCTGAGATATCAATGTTTTGGGACTGGGGCCAGTCTATATTAAAAAAGGATCATTGACGGTTTGGGCCTTATACGCCTATTTTTCTGATTCCCGGAACGCTGCGTTTGAGCTTCTAGTGTGGTGCATGTAGTATCAGTGAACTAGGTGAATCTAGTGGCAAGAGCCAGCTAGCAAAATATTTTCAAAATTCCTACGCACTCGAGAGTTATGGCGGGTAGAAAGGGGAGGGGGTCTGAAATTTCATGAAAATAAAAGGTGCTTTAAAAAGTGATTTCTGCACGTTTTCTTGATTTATTTGGTAGGCATGGTGATATCTATTGAATATATCATATGCAGAGTATTAACGAATCCCGATAATTGATGAAATCGTTTTAAAAACAAAATATGTTTTGTAATAAAATGATTTTGGGGAGATAATTTAGAAGTTACCTGTACATTTTTGACTACATGTACCGTAAATAATACAAAACTGATAGCTCAACAAAAGAAATAAATATTTTTGAAGGAATGAAAGTGTCTCATTTAGCATTGGAAAGTAAAACTGATTCTTACTAGATCCTTTGAATATTACTTTTGCTTTGTTTGAAGGGCATAGCATGTTGAATGTATTTAAAGTGTCCTAATATTTATGGTATAAATGGTGCATATATATCCCTATATGAGACAATATATTGAACACTAAAGTATTTACCTGTTCTAACTCTTTGCATGCCAGTGGATAATTTTGTCGTCTGCCAATAGTCTTTTGCAAACAGTTTTAACCCAGATGAAGACCAAATAGAATGTCGGTCTTGACGTGGATCCAAACTGTTTGACACTCTGATAGGGGTCCTGGGTGGTTTATTTTTAAAAACTTAATTTTGAAGAAAGTCAGCAGACGAAAATAAAAACTTGAACAATTCCCTAGCAAGCAAATAGATAAGTACAGGAACTTTGCAAAATAATGTGTCATTTAATAACAGTGAGATTTTTCTTATGAAAAAATGCATAAAACCTTGCTAAGTCTACTTTTAATCTTTAAGTACTTTATATTAAACTAGCACAGAATACAAAGCAATTTAGAAGGTTGGTTCTGGAGAACTTCATTACTGTCATTAATTTCTTATTTGGTAGAAAATGCATTTTATGGGCTTAGGCCCTGGGTTTTTGGGCTGCTGAACATCTTTCCCCCCCCCCCCCCCCCCCGTGTGCCAGCAAGCCACTTCCATACAAAGTGTAAAATATGGTAACACATATGCAGGCAAAAGCTTTTGCTGGCACACGGGGGGGAATGATATTTTAAAAAATGTTTTCGGATTCCTATATATCTTAATGTAAAACTGATTGTTCTACCCAACATTTTACATCTTTGAAGCATTTAATATCGAAAACGGATTTCACGACCATAAAGTACTCAGGTCAGGGTAGCTTCAAGGTGAAGAAAGGGACGATTGACAAACTTTTATTTTTACTGAAAACCATAGGCATTTACCCATAGCAAGTGTCAATGATCCTTTGGCCAGTTCACATCTGAATTATAATTTACTATATGTGTTCTCTCGTAAGTGTGGTCAGACAAGCTCAGTGGTTAGCACACTTGCCTCTGGTGCTAGAGGTCCCAGGTTCGATCCCAGCTGGCAGCGAGGAAAATGTCGGTGTCCGAACACGCTTTCTTGAGTGTCATGTGCAGGGATGACACTAGATAAGTGCATCTATCGTAAGTAAGTCGGATCGGGACGATAACTGGATGTCCCCTAACCACGGAAAGGTGCCCCTTGTGCAGGTTAAAGAACCCTACGTAAATTTAGATATGGTTACTCCTGCCGAAGCGAGGGTCAGCTAGAAAGATGTGATAGTTAATGCAGAAAAGTACTTTTATAATTTTCCTTCAATAATCCTGCGTCCGGCTGCGTAGCCCAGTCGGTAACGTGTCTGGCTTCGTGGAGATCCGTCATGAAATAATTTCTACGGTCATTCCCCTCCCTTCCGCTGATGCATTCAAGAAGGGTTGTTGTCAGTTACAAGCGAAAGTATGTGCAGGAATTACTTGTTACTGGAGTATAGCCCTTCAAATGAAACACTGTTTTTTGGCAATAACATTAAATCTAAAATGGGAATTTTAAATTTAATTCGAAAAATATAAGTATATTTAATACCAAAAAACCCTTACCAAAAATAGTTTTTTGAAGTTTGTATACTTTTTCATAAATGCTGGGATAGGTTGGAATTTTAACATTCTTAATGTTTTATGCCAAATAACATTCCCTTCTTGTACATTGAGCGATATGGATCAATGACTATCAGTTGAATATAAAGTAAGTAAGGGTGCAAAGATCAGGAATCGATACAATCAAGTACCACACCTGACCCAGGATACCAATGGGAAAGTGACAAACTCACAGAACACACCACAAACGAGAGCCAAGAGGTCAGCCCTTTCCCAGCAGGTGACCACAAAGCACATATAAACAGACGCGCAGCATGTATATACTAGTATAAGACAATTTACAATGCATCAGTGGGTTTTAAATATAGCTGTATATTGGCTTGCGTTGCTGCTTATCAGCATAGTCAACAATATATCAGTTATCTAACCATGTCACAAAGATGGCGACACAAACGAAAGGCTACATCTATAGATGTCTACTACCAAAAATGCCCTCTTAGTTGGAAGCGCCCATTTGCCTAGCTATTCCATGAATGAGTCTGTTTATTGATCTCACCACTCCCATATGAAAACATGCATATTTTTCATCATATAAAGAAGCAGTAAAAGTTAAATATAAAATGAAATGTAGTTCATGTAAGTGCCCGTACATCTGTGATCTAATTCGTATTTTCAGGCCTGTACATTTCTAGTTGTACGCTCGCACATACGGACACATGAATAAAACATACAAATATGTAGCCAGAGGTAAGCAGGCAAATGATGGTACTTAGTAGGCATGAAACGCGTTAATAACCCATTATCGGTAGAACTATATAAGCAGCTTGGATTGCATCGTAAACCGCACCATTCGATGTAACAAAATAATCGTCTGCTTTAATCTCTAATGGACATTTTATATCTGAGCAAATACTACGATATCTATCCAAGGTGAATTGCACTGACAGTACAAAAATGGGTACTAAACGGGTATTTTCATTCCAACAAAAACTAAGTTATTTATTTTTACAAGATATCAGAGCAGTAACATTGATATTAGATCATTCTCCGCCAAAATTTAAAGCTAGTTAGGGTTTTGCTATATCTATGCGTATGCAAATTTTCAGGGTGAAGAATCTTTATGTAAAATTTTAAAAACGAAAAACGGTGTTCTATTTGAAGTGCAATATCGCTTGCCCAGGAAAAAGTGTGGTTAGGTAAACTGACCATCTCGCCATGACCATAGCTGTTGATTGGGACGTAAAGCAACAAAACAAACAAAGTCAATAATCCTGCCAAGCTCTTTTATAAGCTGCGTATTTTTTTCATGATTTTCGTCATCCTCTGACTTTTTTATAATGCAAACATTCTTTCAGTTCAACACAAGCGGCCGTGTTGGGTTATTACAGGTGTTGACATAAGGATTTTATCAGCACTTGTCCGGGGGGGGGGGGGGCAACTTGAAATTCAGTCCTGCTTGTCCCCAGGTTTTGAACTTGCCTAGGGGGGGGGGGGCAAGTTGTGTATCGTTTCAACTTGCCCCTAAGGTTAAATGGTTTTCAACTTGCCCTAGAAAATTGCCATATAAAGTGTTTTTCTGAGGGTTTGAAGTAATGAAGAACAGAAGACCGGTTTATAATCTTTATTAATTCGCCTCTGTGTAGCTTGGTTTACAGGCCTTTTCACCTTTAACGGATCACATCTGATCATTTGCTTCACTTCACAATAAATGTAGATCACCGATGTAAATATCATGTTGTAAATGTTTTCCAATACTAAGTCTTCCAAGAGTGATTTTAGGGAGATGTTTGGCGAGTAAAGTGATAGTTGGACGACTCAGAAAATAGAGACTATACTATTAAGACCTCACTCCCATATATATGCTAAGATAAAACTGTAAGATTGTTTGTTTGTATTGTGGATAGGCAGACAGACACAAACAGACTAATGGGTGGGTGGATGGTTGGATGGGTTGGTGGGTGGGTGGTTGGATAGATAGATAGATAGATAGATAGATAGATAGATAGATAGATAGATAGATAGATAGATAGATAGATAGATAGATAGATACTGTTTGCAAAGGTACTAACTTGCTGAGTCCTTTGTAGTTTTCATATGCTGGAAAGGGTCCTTTATCCGTAGCTAAATCCTTTTGACTTCTTATAAACTTGACCTTAGTAAATCGGCCCTTACTTTTGACAAGAAGTACCAAATATCAGGCAAATATAATGATAAGAGATGAGACTGCATTTCTACATATGACTTGTCAATGTATCCATTGTGCATATCATTTAACACAATTCATAAAAATGCTTATAACTTCAGGTGATCTGTGTTTACAATAAAGACCATTTTTAATTGTCACTGATTCATCACAAAAGTCACGTTGATCGAAAATTTCAAAGGAATAACTCTTTGCATGCTGATTAATGTTTGTATCTGCAGATATTTTTCAACTTTACTTTTATCTTTATTAAAATAATCTTGCATGTATAACACCAGGATGTCAAACAGCTTGGACCCAGATCAGGCATGACATCATGTTCTGGGTCCAAACTGTTTGCGAGACAAAATTCGCAGCCAGCAGGCAATGAATTTTGATCCACATTTTACAGAAAAACAGCCAAATATAAATGCGGACTGCAGTGTCAATTTTGCAGGAGTTTACGGAATATATTATGGGGATACTAGTTTGTATTTTTGTAAGTACAGGGGGTTTTAACGGTAGGTAGTTCAATTTATAAACTGGAACCGTAACAGCCTTCCGACTATTGATAATAAAACTTTCAATGTCGCTGACTTTTAGCTACGGCAACATGCACTCTATATTTGTGCAATATGTTTTATTGGATGAGGCAACAGTTTAGCAGAGCGACCTCACTTCACGGTGGGCACCTCACTTAAAAAAGCACTGGTAAAGATGGAAAACTACCGAAATCGCCGATAACAGTCCGGAAATTTTACTTGCCCGGAGGGCTAACCGCTGACACAGCTTGCCCGCACAAATTACACCCCAAATCGGGGAATCAGGCATCCGCTGTCAAATCTGCTGACTATTTATGACAATGGCATGCACTGCGGGTTGTGTCTGACAGTAGAATCTCACTGTGCAGTGCCCATGACCGGATTTCCGAAAAATTCCGTCTCATCTGAAAGTTTGCTGCTTCGAAAAGCAGCAAACAAAAACATCTTATCATTGACACGTCTTATAGCCTTGGTAGTAGTGACGTCATCACTAACGTCAACACCGTGACGCCAATAAATCCATTTTTTTTTACGAAAATAAATGGCGGATACATGGTTGTTTAAAATGAAATAATAAAAGAAGTGTTTTGATAACTGGTTTACAAAGAATCATACGAAACTTTATCTAACTTTAAAAAAGTACTAAAATCAACTTTTTTCAAACCTTGGCCAGCTTGGAACCAAAGTATTAAAACGTTTTTTTTTTTATAAAGTTGTTAACAAACACATTCCAGTCTTAGATATTGCCAAGAATAACTCGGTTCTTATCTCTGGCATAGCAGAAATTCGACCCGGAAAAAAGTGCAATGTGACCTGAGTTTCATTAGAAATAATGCAATGTGAATTGGTGTTTTGAGGGTAGTGCCCTACAAGATCCATTTTTTCATTTCACAATAAAATTTCAATGGCTAATGTAACTATAGATGCGCTTTACGCTGGTATTCTCAGATTAAAAATATCCTATTTCTTTTTTTTTGAATTATTTTACATTTTATAAGTGGTGCGTAACTAAATCCGCCCTACTTTGGCTCTATGTGTAATAAACTGTCAGCATTATATATAGCAACCTCTGATCCGGAGCTATTGTGTCATATGCTTGTAGATTGGCGGGATCAAATGTCAAATATGTAAGTTTAAAATTTGCAAAACCGAAGTCAATTTAGTTTATAATATTTCAGTCAGAATTTTACATGCAGACAGAGGAAAAACTTAAGAATTAAATTTTATTATGAAGACTTGAGACCGATCCCAGGGTGGACTTGAAGTTGGGCCCAGGTCATTTTCTTTTACATAATATTGTTATGTAGCATATCTAATTAAAAGGAAACTTAGAACAAGATGCAAGAAGCTAGTTTGCCCTTACATACACCATTGACTCCGATGGTGGGATCAATGATCATTATTCTGAAAGTGGTCATGTTGTACATCTTGTTAAAGAGAATAAAGCGCAAAACAAATGGAAACAAAAACGCTTGACTTCACACACATCCTCTTGGGTCGAATATTGAAATTTTGGAGTGAAGTATATTTTTATTGGACACTTAAATAAAAAGTGTTTGAAAGGCTTTAGTTTTGACTCCTTAATGTTGCCAAAGGCGGGTCGAGAAAAATGGGATTTACTTTTTCGCGATTTACTTTTTCTCTACACTAACACTTCTCCACGGATAAACACACGACGGTTTTTGAGGGGGAGGTGGGAGTGCAGTGGCTCAGTGGTAGAGTACTTGTCTCGAGATCGAGGGGTCGCATGTTCGAGCCTCACTGGCGTCATTGCGTTGTGTCCTTGAGCAAGATACATTAATCCTTGCTTAGTACTGGCTCAACCCAGGCTCTGAAGTATGGTGATACCATCAAAGCTATGTGCATCACTCAGGGCCGATCTATTTTTGGTTCAAGGTGTGATTCCACGAAATACAGAAGTTTGGACTTGTCAATTTGGGTGAGAATACTGTCAAGAGCTGGCAGGGACCATGGTACAGGTACCAGAGGGAACGGCAACGTCAACTCAAAGTCAACAACATTATGTCAAATAAAAAGAAGGACAAGCTGGCCAAAGACGTTCCTTTCAGCTCTCATCCGGATGATTTTGTTTTGAGAAATGGTCAGTTTCTTCTTACGCTTGCAAGCTGCAAATGTGTTAGCTTGTAGACAGATATTCAACCAATTGTGAGTCAATGAAGTCTTCCACAGACTTAAGCCTCAAGCAGATCCTTAACTATGCCAGGCTTGGCAGGAACATCCGAAGACAAAAAGTGCATTTCATTGTCCTCGACACTAGAAGTTAAAGGGTTGGTGAAGCCAGAAACTGCCTCTAGTACTTGTTTCACATCATGCTTACTACTTTGCATCTGAGCGGGTCGGATATTTAATTTCAGTGCATTGAAGAGTTGCTTCAACATTGTGAACTCTGATGTGATAAGTAGTACATCAGTCCACCTGTAGTACAAAACGTAATTCTAGCTGCCGATGCCTATAATATCTCCTTGGGACTGGGCACGGTGGTTTATTGTTTGCTTGATAGTTATGTCAAAAACATTTCTCAAGCAAAGAACCAATGATTGCGACACACGAAGACCAATTTAGTTCTAGAAGTTCTTTACATCTGCGATGTGTATCAGACAAATTCAGCAGTGCAAAGAGTTACACAGGTACATATTTTGCATAGTTAGCGTGGTCGCATGCAAAAGAACATTGGGCTCAAATCATACAGATAGAGCTGATATGCAATTCTAAGGTGTTTTACTTGTAGCCCTAATCAGTGTCAACACCATCTGCATTATATCAATATACCTTGCCCAGAACTGAGCTGTTTCACAGTGACTGTCTTTCAGAACTTCCAATTTGAATGCATGGTACTTTTTCAAAGTTACTTCTTAAGTTTACAGATTGAGTGCTTCTCCCAGGTAGTATCAATGTTACAGTGTGCTTGAGAGGGTTCTTTTGTTGAAGGTTTTCCACTACCTACTGTTTATGAGAAAGGAGAAGGTTGATAGACCACATTATAATAATAGTTTAAGCGACCATGATAAGGAACTTCAATTTATTTAAGTAGCAGCCTTATGAATTTGCTATATTCACTGACAGATTTAATACACGTATAGTCAACAACTTCCATACAGATACTGAGAAATGACGTATATAACACTTGGTAACATATTTAACGGTTATAACTCAATGCATATATAAAATGAATTCTTAATATTGAAGTACATACACCTGTACCAGCATGCAAATAAGTACAAACAGGTCGTATTGGAGATAATTCCTTTAACGTTTAATGCTATTTTGAGGGTAACGTACGCAACGTGGGCCTGTAAAAATAATTTAAGCTTCCATAATAAAGGAACCGATTCATTTAAGTAGCAGCCTTATAGATTTGCTACATTCACCAACAGATGTAGTACATGTATAGTCAATAACTGCCACTGATACTGGGAAATAATGTTCAAAACACTAAGTAACGTATACAACAGTATTAGCTCAAAACATTTATAAAATGAATACTAAAATTATGTAACTGTGTTAAGAAGTTCATTAAAATGTGCCAGCATGCAAAAAAGTGTGAACATGTCATGTTGGAGACATTATAGGGAACGTTTAATGCTGTTTTGCAGGTAACGTGCGTACCGTGATATTACACGTTAACGCTGCCACTCTCAGAGTGCTAACATATTCATTTTTGTTGTTTACGTTATGTAGTATTAGGAAATCATAGTGCACAAAATTTCCACAGGTGGGAAGGGGGTATATAACCAGCTCCAGGCCTAATTGCTCTGATTTTGCAAAATACATCTGATTTCCAAGTTTTCTCTAGATAGCAATTTTTGTCACAATTATTTACATACCCTATGTATTTAAGATTTGATTTTGCAATGTATTTAAACGTGCAAATCATTATTTGTTCTATGTTTTATTAAAGCACTTGTATCGCACTATAACAACAAAGCTTTTTTTTTATCTTGAAACTGATTTCATTTCCAGCGAAAATCTGGCATGTCATTTTACACTTAGTAACACCACCATTAGTTATAATGACAGCTTGGATTCTTTTTGGCATAGCCGAATGCAGGACTTCTGGGTCATCTGAATTCAAGGTGTATTAAATTTGATAGTTATTTCTAAAAATGTATGTCTTTTATAATTTACATCCGACTAACGTGGCGCTAACAATGTATATATGGTCAGTATATGTGACATGCACATCTTCAAAACACTCATAATACAACATTAATGGGCATGGCCCAGTTGTTTTATATGGGGGGCAGATCTACACTGTAAGGTGGCAACTAAAAATATCACCACCCTGGTCCCTGGTGAATGTTTTAAAGAGCTAATGCAAGGTTTGTTATCGTTTTGAATGTTTGGGGCATAGTGCATTCATATTCGAGTTTAATATCGTTTTTGATATTATCCTGATATGCCTTATTGGTGATTGTTTCATTAACAAGCTTAAGTTGTGAGACCCCTTTAAAAGTTACGGGATAGGCCCCTCAATACGACTCCAGAGGATTTTTACTCATCAATCAATGTAATGTGGATAAATTTGTTCGTGTTTCAGATGCCAGATGGGAATAGGTTTGCAAAAGAAATAGGTTTAGAGTGTGGATTCATCTGAAAAGATGACATTTTCCCAATTTTGATACAATTTCAAACCCTCTTGGCCCATTTAACTGTTTAGCAGTACTGTACTTACTTTTGGTCTTTCACCTAATAATTGGACTCTTTCTATGTAGCATCAAATTTGAACACCCAAAAATGCACTTAAAATATCTTTTAAAAGTAATTATGTATAATTATAAAAAGTTTTGTAACCTGCTAGTGCATATACACCAAAGTCAATCAAGTGATTCATTGTTGATAACTCGATATCTTCAATTCTTAAAGTCGTTTCACAATGCTCCGTATACATGACTTTATAGATTTCCACCACAGTTTTCTTTGCTGCTCTCCTTATTATCTCAGAATTCGAAATAGAGTTTTGATAAGCAACTTTGATTTGCTAAAAATATATTCAACTTTTTTAGAAGTTAAAACTTGACACAATACATCTGCAAAAACAGGCCATATTTTTACTCAATATAACTAGATATGTCGTGCATACAGAAGCAGAAATAAATCATATCTCAAACAAAGCAAAAGTTCAGTACAAACACTAAAACAAGTAAAGGGTATGTAAATAATTATGACGAAAATCGCTATCTATAAAAAATTTGGAAAGCAGCTGTAAATGTCTCTACTTTTATACCGTGTACCTCTTTGCATACATTAAGATTTCTGCTTTTTGTTTACATCATTTGTCATGGAACCTTTTCAGTCCTTTTGTGCTTAAGTCTTCGGGTCTTAAATGAAAAGTATTTTCGATGCTCAACGTTGTTTGCGCCCAAAGAACATTATGGAGTTTTATTTAGATCTGTAACAAAGTTGACTCTTGATGATTTTAACAGATGGTCTTATACAATTTCGGCTACAGCTTGAAAGATACCTGGTATATGAGAAAGAACATAAGGTTAGACATTGCCATCAATTGCGTTTGCAACTGGTTCATTTGCTGTTGTCAATGGCTGGAAGCAAGCCTCAAGATGAAAAACCTTTGCTTTTCTCAGTTTTTGCAGGGATATCATCAGCTGTTACATGTAAAAAAGTCTACTGGACTAATGTTAGAATAGTACATCCAGTCGGTCTATATTGTGCTCAATGGATGATTTTACATTGAGTAAACACGATACATGATCCGTTGAAAAGGCTGAAATTGAAAACATTTGCCTCGGACAGTGTAATCCAAATAGATGATGCCAAGACAATTCCCTTGCTCATTTATTATGCCAAGTTACTTATGTAACATACTTAAATAAGCGTTCTGATCTTAGAAACTTAGTGAATCATTGAAATGAAAGGGTCTAATTTGGGCTATTTTCATCCTGCATAGCATTGCTTTACCTGCTGTGATCAAGGTACACAGGTCCAGGTACTCAATACTTTTGATGGCATCATTTTATTCCATGAAGAGCTTTTAAATTAGTATTTCTCCTCCTTGCATATCATCACTGGAAACGAATGTTCAAAGAGCCATTTATCAGATATTCACACCAGTTTCTGAATGTGCCAAGCCCTGAATGACAAAACTGAAAAATTGATGATGATGGCTCATTGATTTTAAGAAGACGATTGGTAAAAGTTTACCACAACAATGGATTAATATACTGTGTGATGGTTCTACTGGTTGCAAGAAGGTGGCTAATAACGATGATTTTCCACAGAAGCAGGCAAAATGATAAACAGTTCTTATGAGTGCTACCTGGATGAGGATTAGTTTTTTTATATTTACATTAAACATGAATGTTAATGAATTGTCTTGTTTTAGTGTAAAACTATCTATATTTAGCATTTTATGTACGTATTAGGAAATATGTCAAACAGTTTATTAATAGCATCTGTAACAGCAACCAATGTGCTTGATAATCAGAAATGAATAAAGTTTCTAATGTTTTGGCACCAAAGACCAGAGATCTATAGGTAAATGTTTGAAATATATTCATTCTTTCTGAAGTATCATCTATTACGCCAGACAATGACCTTGCTCATCGATTACATCATGTTATATATGTTACATCTTAAATAAGTGTTCTGACCTTAGAAACTTGGTTTCAACTTGCAAGTATATAAGCGAGAAAATTGCACTATCCTGTTCAACTAGACCACAAGTATGGCGGTTCCTAGTGCCAGAAGAGGGAGACCTAAAAGGACCTGGTCTAAGTGTGTTAAAGAAAATATGAAAATGTGCACCCTTGTCAGCAAGTATCCACTGAACAGAGCGGCGTGGAAAAGGCGTGGATCAGGACCTTACTCTGTTTGCCGTCAAAATACTGTGTGAACATTAGCCTGGTTTTGATGAGGTGGGCAATTATTTTGCCACAAAGGCAGATATAATGATAGACATTGTATATAAATTGGATGAGAATTTGTTTATAACATTTGTACTTTACATGAGCATTTACTAAATTATCTTGTTTCAATGTGCAACTATTATTTTCTATGTCACTCTTTCTATATTTTAGTATTAAACATATTTGGAAATATTGAAAAAAAACTTTATTTATAACATCTGTAGCAAAGATCATGGCTTGATAATCAGCAATAAATATAATTCCTTAGATTAAGGCTCCAGAGGCTAGAGACGTATAGGAAAATATGTGAAAATATTCTCTCTTTTTTTCTAAAATATCACCCCTACATCAAGTCAATGTCATTGCTCATGTTTTACGTAATATAACTTAGTTACAGCCTTTAGCAAGTGATCTGATTTTGTTTTTAAACCTGCAAATATATGATTCCTTATCATATCAGCAAGACAATTTCAAATGTGTTAGATATCCAGCAGCAGTAAATATTATCATATATTTTTATTTTAATAATATGTACCGAAATGGGCTCCTTAAAACTGGGGTAAGGTTGTTCAATGGCTCATTTAGACAATATATTTAAGATAGAAAAACAAATTTTGTGTTTTCTTTAAGCCAAATGAATATGTTAGTACAACAAGATCAAAAAAAAAAAAAAAAAAATGCACAGATCAGTTGAAAAAATAAATGATATTGGCCATATTAACCATTTTTAATGGGTAATTTAATATAAGTTACACACATAACACCTTAGGAAACCTTAATTTTATTCCAAAAGCTTTAATGTGTAGCTTAGGCATGCAACATGCAGACTGTATGAGAAATTTAACTAATAAAACAGTTTAATGCATTCTTTCTGTAGCTAGAACTTTTATTTAACCTTTTCTTAATATGATTTGGTAACATATATAACATGCTTTTAATGTTAACGCCTCAGCGGACATAGTACAGACATATCCTATTCGACGCAGCTTGGATTGTTCTTCAAGAAAGGATATGTCTGCAAAATTTCCTACGGGGGAGCAAAATCATTATCAGCCATCAGCCTTATTGTTATGATACCAGCAGTACTAATGTCAAACAATCCTTATCTCTAGGAATGACTTTTGTAGACCTATATAACGGACAGTCGGACATTATCTTAAAGATAATATCTTTTCAACAGAATCGCAGTAGAAAGGCAAATGGAGCACATGTTTTTACTATTTATCGGCGTGTTTACCGTGGTACAGGTACGTCTATTTGATTACTAATTGAAACCTTATACAGACGAATATCAATGGCTCGAACTAAAAATTTTGACCATAGAAATATGTTGTTGTGTTTAACGTCCCACCAACAGGTAAGGCTATATCGAGACGGGGCCACGGCTTCAAGTCTCATCAGACAGACAGGTGAAGCCAATAGAAATAATTTCGAGATAGGAGTAGTTCGAACCACTGACCGTTAATTATAGCACCGATCAGGAGACATAATGAGGAAAATAGAACGATCCTCCACAAAATGAAGGTATGTTTTGTGCTACAATTAGAATCGCCGCGTTGAGGTGATTCTAATGATAACACACAGCATGCCTTTTGAAGATAACAAAGGCAAACTTGCCTAGTCTACCATAAAACATGTATTGGAGCTATGGAAAAAAACTTCTAATCACTTTAGAGAGAGTTCTATTTATACATGGCAAACGAACCATTGGTGTTCGGGAAATTTTTGGCATTGAAGAATTGATGATATGCCGAATTGAAGTTTCACTGCAATTTCGAAAAAACCCATCCCGTCCATACTGCTTTTATCATGCTGGAGTTGTCATTTATTTAAATTATATTGCCAGGATCAGCGTAGAACATACATTTGATCGAAAATATTTTAATGGTATACAGTATGCATGAAACAATTTTGATTTTAATAAGCTTCAAACACAATTTTTGTGCGCCAAATATCAATACTTAGTTTAAATCGTACTTAACTTTAAGGAAGCACTGTAATTCTGGACCCTGGTCTAAATTAAGAATTGACAGAATATGCAATATAGCTATCGAGCCAACTTCCCATTCTGCTTTATTTTAAACCATAAATATTTCTAAAAAAAACAGAATATTAACCCTTTAAGACCAATGGAATTTTCCATAAAGTTTGATACAGTTAAGTCAGGATGGTTCATTGTATATATTGAGGGGGTACCATTTTAAAACAAAATGTTTTTCTCTGAAGATCGTCTTAGCAAATAGTGCAGACTCTGATGAAATGCTGTCTTATGCGGCATTTTATCTGGGTATACACTGTTTGCCACAGTGCCCGTTTAGAGGTTTCCAGTCCACAAAGGGTTAAGAAAAAGCTCAACCAGAACGGCAGCCCCTCAAAATCCGCATTTTCTTGTATTGCCTTACCCACAGGTTTGGATAAACAAAACATTTCTGAGTAAATCTGTAAATATTTTCTTACCAATCATTTCTAACATATGTTTTGGGGGCTCAAAAGAACCGACTCATTGAGGCGGTTCTTTTGAGTACCAACAACATATGTTTTGGTTGAGAAATAAGAAAATTAATTTTTGTTACGCACTCTTAACTAAAGCCCTGCAAGTAACCAGCTTGACACTGAAAGATACTAGCTTGATCTTCTCACTGTACATTTACAGGGCGCGAGTATTGAAGTGGAATGTAGGAATGATACAGAGTGTGCGCCTACACAGTGTTGCTACATTCAGCCAGAGTTCCTAGTGGTTAGCCGACGCGTGGCAGCCAATCCTTTAGTTGTCGCATTACAACCTCCTCATACCAAACATGATACAGGTAACTTTGACAAAGCCCGTTTTCACTGTTATGAGGGAATCGATATTGCTGTGGTGTTAACATATAGATCTCAACTGCCATTATTATCTGCTTTAAGATTATGTTATATTGATCCGAAGAATCACTGCAACAATTACAGGTAGGAATATTTAACAGTAATTAAACTAAAGTTTTAGCAGGAAAGTAAGTGTAAGTTTTCACCAAATGGGTAGCAGCTCAGTTCCCACTTTTTTTGCTGTTAACAGTATTTTCAAAGAAATGTTCCAGTGAGCCGATGGAAAAATTGAAATAATGGTTGGATATAGATAGATAAAATACATTCACACTGTCTGATAAGCGTTTTTACTGTTCCCTCATTGTATATTTAACAGATTACCTTTCTACATGTACATGCAAACACTTAACATTCTATCTAAGTATGTAGCTGAGCGTCCCGTTTTAAGACTGACCTGGTTTTAAATCTCGATAACTGATCAGCAATATCTTTGTAAATAGTTACTCTAGTTACTTCAGACAAATCCTTCATGTTGGCACAGTAATTTATGCGTACAGTACACGATATGAAATGGTACAAAAGGTACACGTTGGCATGAACGCCGATCAAAGACTCAGATCAGCCTGCGCATCCTGAGTCTTTGATAGGCGCTATATATGAAACCAAAGGTACAACATTTCTTCAAGCGAAAAACTAAGAATCTGAACATACTATGTGGGTGCCCAGATTGGTTTAAATCTACGCTTCATGCCAACGTGTACCTTATGCTGGGTTCAGTCTCAAACTCAAAATAAAGCGCTATGATTGGCTGCTTGCGGACATGTGTCCGCAAGCAACCAATCATAGCGCTTCATTTTGAGTTAGAGAATGAACTCAAGTTTTATACCCCCGGGGCCAGGATCCGGAATTACAATGCCTCCTTAAAGTAAAGGAAGACTTAAGTTAAGTATTGATATTTCAACATGCTATAAGATGTGATCTACAGAAAAAATAAAACTATTTTGATTTTAATCTGTTTAAAACGGTTTTTTTGCATCCTGAAAAATCACTACTTTACTTAAGTCTTCATTAACTTTTAGGAGGCATTGTTATTCCGGGCCCAGGCCATGTATGCTTTGTTTTATATACAGGAAAATGTCAAAACTTCAAAGTACGAGGCGAGCCTTGTGGACCGTTAGATAAACTCAATGGTGA
The DNA here is from genome assembly GCA_964019695.1 of Loripinus fragilis. NCBI lineage: Eukaryota > Metazoa > Mollusca > Bivalvia > Lucinida > Lucinidae > Loripinus > Loripinus fragilis. The sequence goes on from OZ026516.1 coordinate 1,854,281, forward strand.
ATGTGGGTGTGGCTATGGTACGACTTGTCAATGGGTCTCTATGGGTATACCACCTACTATTGACAGCCCGATCATCAGACAGGGAAAAAGAAGAATTTATCATCCGCCAGGACCAGGATCCTTTCAATGTGCAACTTAAGTGTTTTTGGATGTGTTTTTATATCCATGTATGTAAAACTTGGCATAAATAAAACACATATTCCGTTCTGTTCTGTCTCATTTAGAATGTCTGTTGTATTAACCCATTTAGGACTTTTGGAATTTTCATCACTTATCAATTGGATGAGCCAATTTCCGATTCTAGAGTTGTTAGTGGTATTTTTCATTTTTATTCAGTATTTATTTGAATATTTTGTAAATGGAACAGTGGAGATTCAGCCAGACGGCGCTTTCTGTGGCGTCTGATCTGGATCGACACTGTTTTTCAATGTCCCATAAAAAGGATGCTATACTTATATTGGTTAAAGTCATAAGGGCTTCCCATATGACATTTCAGCTTTCATAGATAAGCAATTGTAGGCATATTTGGGCCAATTCATGGGATTGAGTACTTATCACGTATACGAAAATCTATCTATCTATCTATCTATATATCTATCTATCTGTCTGTCTGTCTGTCTGTCCGTCCGTCCGTCCATCCATCCATCCATCCATCCATCCATCCATCTATCTGTCTGTCTGTCTGTCCGTCCGTCCGTCCGTCCGTCCGTCCGTCCATCCATCCATTCATCCATCCATCCATCCATCCATCCATCTATCTATCTATCTATCTATCTATCTATCTATCTATCTATCTACGAATACCATGGTTTGGGTTACGACAGATATTGGTGTTTTTTTCTCGTTCTGTTCTATTCTAGTTACTTTTGGTATGTTATACATAACCCTCTCAACAATCATAATAAATGCTAAATAACCGTCAGTTGATTTCACCTGTCCTCCACTAGGAAAAGTACTATATGCGGTTTACATACCGAACAGTCATGCGCCTTAAGACTGGTTTAAGCCCTCCAGTATACTATTTACTGACCGTTCCAAGGCGGTACTTCTTTTGTGGATCATTCATGTTATTTCTGTCTTTCGTTTGTTATGCTTTCTTGCAAGTCTGTTTATTGATGCCTTGTGGTCACCTGCTGGGAAAGGGCTGACCTCGTCGCTCTCGTTTGCGATGTCTAATTGTAACGTTGTCACTTTTCCATTGTATCCTGAGTCAGGCGTGGTACTGGATTGTATCGATTCCTGATCTTTGCCCTCTTTCTTATTTTTCAAAGTAATCTTAATGTCATATGACAAATATAATCAAGCATTCGTGCTCTTGTATTATTGAATTTATTAAACTTGTTGCGAAAGAGAGATAAAATTCTCGGCAAGCCTCGCACCTTATCTCTTTTGTCCAAATCGTTTCAATTCAAATAAATCATGGGCACTCCTGTAAACCCCCCCCCCCCCCCCCCATTCCACTGGACGGCGATCCCGCTACGCTCATGGCGATCTAGGATTTTCTCATAATTCATTGCAAATCGCCGCGGAAGCTTAGACAGCCATACGATTTGGGGACTTGACGTTTCCCGTACGCTTCCACTACGCTTCTACTACGCTTCCGTTAATACTGCTGCTACGATCCCACTACGACAATGAAGATCTGGCTACGCTTAATCTACGCTGATGGCGATGTAGCTGCGACCTTGCTACGACCTTGGCGATGGAGCTACGCTTTCGTTGCGCTTTTATATCCTTTCTATATCGAATCTGAAATTCCGATTAGCTTCTACTACGACCAAAGCGCTTCTACTGCGCTCTTGCCGTTTCTGCTACGATTCGTGTCATTTTGACCAAAATTTCGAATCGTAGCGGAATCGTCGTCCAGTGGAATGGGGGTTTAAGATCCTCTATGTATCTAAAACTGTTGGCGTTATAAGCCAGATTCAATTATATTTGACTATGACCTTTGGAATCAAAGGTCATATCAGTAGTCCAAACTTATTGTATACATATACAAACCTAGTGTAATGAGTGTGCAAACATGAACAACCTTCATCAAAACGTGAAAGAAGTACAACCAGAATTTTAGTATCTTGGTTTTGTTTGTTTTTGTTGCTTTACGTCCCATGTCAACAGCTATGGTCATTGCGGGACGGTCAGTTCACTTAACCACACTTTTTCCTGGGCAGGCTTGAGCAAGCGGTTAACCAGTAATTTGTGCACATACTTTCGCTTGTAACTGACAACAACCCTTCTTGAATAAATCAGCGGAAGGGAGGATAATGAATCTCCACGAAAGTATGGTACCGGGCCGGGATCGAACTCGCGACCCCTGGATCTGCAGTCAGACACGCATCTATGGCCAGTCACGTTACCGACTGCGCTACGCGGCCCGGTTTAGTATCTTGGCCTTGACCTTAGACAGCAAATGTGTCAAATATGAATATCCCCAGTCATAAAATGTAAGAGGAGCTGGGATTACAATTTATACAGCCTGGTATGTATAATTGACATTGACACTAAGGTCATATTGGCGATCCGAAATATTCGATGTCATATACACGCTAAAGGCAATCATTGTATAAAATGTAAAGTTTGGATTTCAAACCTTACAGACGTATTGAATCTACGCATTTGATCCCAAAAGTCAAAGTAAGAAAGAGGGCAAAGATCAGGAATCGATACAATCAAATACCACACCTGACCCAGGATACCAATGGGAAATAACAAGCTCACAATTGGACATCACAAACGAGAGCCAAGAGGTCAGCCCTCAAATCAGCAATTAAAGCCATTTTCTGTCATTTACACACCATAATCAACCATTCTACCAAATATGAACATTATCGGTGAAAGAAAATAAAATTGGAGTTTGTGTTACGAGCAAATAAATATCTTTTAAGTATATTTGACCTTGGCCTTTGACTCCTAGTTCATACTACAGATTCCCTGTCCCTGTTTAACTGAACAATTGTTGATGGGACGTAAAGAATCAAATCAAACAAATACTACAGATTCCAAATTATCTTTTTCATTACACACCATAGGTAATTGTTTTATCATATAAGAACACCCCAATGAATAATGAAAGATGAGTTGCTTTAAACCTATCGACATTTAGTATTATTTGACCTTGACCATTAACTCAAAGATAATAATGGTGATTGTACCCAATATCAACACCCTCCATCAAAGTATATTAGGGCAGATCGTGTTAGGAGTAAGATTTTAGGTATATTTCACCTTGACATTTGACTCTAAGGTCATATATGCGATCTAAAACTTCAATTGTTACCTTCACACTATAGAGTTTTGAGAATTTGTTTTTCAAAATTCTTCCAAGACACATTTTATACATGAGATACCCATTTGGGCTCTTGTATGGAAGAACTTATTAACCCCAGATTCCAAGCAAAAACAGGCACACATAGGTTGTTTCTCATTTAAAAAATAGACTGAATGTTCCTCTAAGCTTAAAAGAAAATCGCACACTTAGATACGTATTTTCGTAGACGATACACCCGTTTTGGCTCTTGAAATCAGTTACAAGAGGGTAGGGGATGTATTTAAGGCCGCCGTGTTATGGCCATGCTTTAAATTGCCATCATGTCTGTTTGGCAATACCAGGGACACGTCGGTTATGCATGAAAAAGCAAATTTTGTTTGGTTTATTCATATGCAACTGCAAAAAGTGAAATTCAAATCTCTTAAAAACATGAAACAGGTCGTGTAGTCTACTAAAATTGTAACCGTATAAAAACTTGGACACAGGCATTTCATTTCGTGGTCAGCTGTGCAAGTTATCTTATTTGCATAGTATGCGTATTCATGATTATTGATAAAATGTTAAAATATGGAAAATCATTGAAAACATAAATAAGCTCATTTCGTCCCCATAATATCATTACTACATGATGATATATCATAATAATTATCAATTTGACAATTCCATTCAGCTTGTGGTCATATAATGTGTCCAATTCAAATTTGGTAGGAAAAACCTAAAAAAATTATCATGCATAGTCATGTAAAAATGTATGCGATGCGCTGAGCTTTTTGTCGGACAACATTTTTATTCTATTTGGTTGACAAGTAGATGGGATTCCTATGGGCACTAATTGTGCTCCCCTGGTTGCAGATATATTCCTGTTTTGTTATGAGAGGGATTTTATGATGTGTCTTTCTGATGATAAGCAGGCTGATGTTATTGATGCGCTTAACACTACATCCAGACATTTGGAAGATATTTTTGACAATATGGTAAGTCAAATATACCATTCAGAGCTCCAGCTTAATAAAGCCATTACCTCAGATACCGAAGCTGCATTTTTAAACATGCATTTGTCTATTTCTAATGACATAGTTTCTACCAAAATTTATTATAAACGTGACGACTTTGATTTTGAAAGTGTCAATTTCCCATTTTTAGATGGTGATGATCCTCGTTCTAGATCCTATGGAGTCTATATCTCTCAACTCATTCGTTTTGCTAGAGTATCTAGACATGCTGCTGACTTCAACACTGGCAATAAATTGTTTACTCAGAAACTTCTTAAACAAGGCTATCGGTATCATAACATTTTTCTAAATCTTATAGACGATACAATGATTTGATATCTAAATTCCAAGTTGGACTTAAATTCTCTTGCGCCATGGACTTTGCGAACTTGAATTCTATGGTGACTTGGTATATAAATTGAAGAAGATTGTTGGCTCTAATAATTTTTCAGCGCAGTTCATTAAAATAATCTCCCATTATAAAAAGATTGGCTATAACATCAATGTATTGCAACAGACTGCATGCTTGGTGGTCAACCCAATCAAGGTTGGCAACTTTGCTTTCCTCTTTAATTGCACGCCGGTGGGTCGGACTTCAGACTCTATGACGGTTCCGACTTAAATACTTATCTATAGATGAGATGGTAAGGGCCTGATGCTTTAACTATTCGTCGGGCCCTCCAGGGTTTACCTGTTGGATTTCTTTTGCTATGGTATTCAGTTTTATTTACTGTTGAGTCCTTATCTTTGCTTCATCTCCTTTTTATATCTTGATTTGTATGTTCTAGGAGATGTTGCATTGATAAGTTAGGGGTCTTTCATGCAAACCAAACATCTATGTGTCTTGATCCACATCTGAACTAAGGGTGAGGTTGGTGCACCGTTAAACCGGTTTAAGCCCTCCAGTAAAATATCTTACTGACCGTTCCAAGGCGGTACTTCTTTTGTGGATCGTTTATGTTTTTTCTGTCTTGTGTTTGATATGCTTTTGAACGCGTCTGTTTATATGTGCCTTGTGGTCAACTGCTGGGAAAAGGCGGAACTCTTGGCTCTCGTTTGTGGTGTCTAACTGTGAGTTTGTTACTAGCCCATTGGTGTCTTGGGTCAGGTGTGGTACTTGATTGTATCGATTCCTGATCTTTGCACCCTTACTTACTTATATATAATGACATCATCTGCTCTAAGACCCCTTCAAAGGTTTAGCAGAGGTCCGGATTCATATAAGATTAAATACTGTCCACAGTTACCAAGAATGTGCTTAACAAGGCAAAAAGAGCAGACCCCGATGAGACGCCCCGTTTTGGGGCGTCTCATCTGGGTTTACGCATTTTGTAAAATTTAATGCTCCTTTTAGGATGTATTTTTTCATAAATGCATTAACCACGTCTCCACAGATGCGTACATGATTATGGTGCAGCTGAGATATGAGTAATTTTAATGGATAACCACCCTTTTATTTTTCTGTATTTTTTCTTCATACCTAACAGTTACCAGCGTGAACAACCGCTGCTCGCGGAAAAGAACAAGACCATTATCATATAGGGCTGTACATAACAAAGCCAGGAAAATGGCAAGTCTGATCAACCTGGGCGTTCGGTGAACATGTCAGCTTGTTGGTTTTCTCTTGTTCTGGCTCATTTGAGATGACCCATTTGTCTTTTATCTTTGAGATTCCTGGCGGAAGAGAAGATAGTCGGTTGTTATTCAGAACACGCTAAAATGTATCGACTGAATATAGCCCTCCTCGTTGTATCAATAGCATTCCTTCATCATGCCCAGGTACTCTTTTATCTCTGTTAATATTTGAGCCGCGGCATGTGATTTCCGGCAACCATATGGCACTTTGACAAGTGTAGACTCCGATGAGCTTGTGCAGCCTACTTTTAAGCTTAGAAACTCCAAATGATGTTCGGTCAGTAGCTTAAAATTCATAATGTTAATGCGACTAGCAATGGCTCCGATCAGACTGCGCATTTGCCCATGGATCGCCCGACAGTCGGTCGAGTTGAGTTGCTATTTTTCATAAGAAGTCGGCCGACTGTTGGCCGATTATCGGCCGATAGTCGGCAAAAGGCGACCGACTCGAGACCGATTGCCAAATCCAAAAAAATAGTCGGCCTATCGAAAAAACAATAACTGGCTAGTTACAAATGTACATTTTTTACAGTCGGTAGACTCTAAAAACAGCTAAAATCGGGCATAAAATCGGCCGACTCGCATAACCGACTGTCGGGGTCAATGTAACAATGTTTTAGTTCTATTTGACAGCAGGATTGGCCAATGTTTGCAAAATTTTCAGTTCGGCATTCCATGAAATTTATTTTGGCTGGCTCAATGTAATACTTGGTATGGTGACATCATCCGGATCTTTGATAAGTAGATTTTAGGTTCCATGAAATACAGAATCTTACAACAACATATGCTGTGTATGTAGATTAGTGAGACTATATTTTAAAAAAAAGGATGGTCCAATGATCAGTACTGCTACAAAACGTTTAGTAAATTCTTATGTTAAATTCAGTGAGTTATGACTTAATGGATATTCATTAGACTTTAAGTGTGATGAAATTTTACTTTCAAAACCTGGGAAGCCTTTCTTTTTAAAAGAAATTTTATTTCTACTTACTTCCGAATTTGTTTATTGATAACCAAGATAGAATAGTCCAGATCTTCAACAAAAAGATCCCATTCTATAAATCAGGAAATACAGAGTTAAATGTTCTATCGTGCATATGTAAATGATCTCTTAATATCTGTAAGATTGGCCGTGCTCTTGGACCCAGGTTCAGTAACATTGGACGTTTGGTTGTACATCATTTCTAATGGCTCCGTTTGGGACGCCAAGCTAAAGTGGGCTAACAAACTATTTTATAGGGCACCACGACCCATGTAGAATGCAGGAACAACACTGATTGTGCGGCTGGGCAATGTTGTTACATTGAACCTGAGTTCCTTGTGGTGAGTCGCCGTGACTCGAAGATGCCTGCCATGGACCTGCCCATACCGCCACAGCATGTCAAACACGATACAGGTAAGTTGGATGAGGAAGGTACATAGTAGTCATAGTTCGATGAAACATGCAGCTAACCCAGATACGCCTAGCGTCCTCTCTTCTATGTGACATAAACATTCTAGACCCAGATCAGAAGCAACGCAACGTAGTGTCTGATCAGATTTTTCACTTTTGTAGCAGAATATTCTACTGAAATTAAATAAGACCCTACCCTAAAATTGAAAAATGGACTCGTCAAATTGATAATCGTGAAGTCCATTCCATATAAATGGGTTAAATTGTCGCAATGGGTTGTTCAAGAGTTATGAGCATTTTCACTTACTGACCACGGACAGTTAAGTTGATTTTACAACCTCGGAACTAGAACAAATGGACGTTTGCTGATGCTGTCGCTCACTCGATATTTCACTTCAGGACGTTGCGAATACTACCACGTACGAGGCGAACATTGCAATGGTTTAGAGGTTATGAATGGACACTGTTGGTGTGCAGCTGGCCTGTCATGCCAATGGGTTCCTGAACCTACCACAACCGCTGCAACCAGAGGTCGCAGGTCGCCACCTTTTCACTTACGACCAGGATCAAACCAGTGCTTGTAACGACTCAATACTAAACAACGCTTGAAATTCCTCTTTTCGAATAAATTTGTGCTCCAACAGCTTTGCATTTTCAGACCAGATTTAATCAGTTCGGTCCAGAATTGTGTTTTTACTGCTAATCTGCCACTGGTCTTGATGTATACCATTTCATTTGCTTTAAAAGCAATGCTACGTTCAATTGTATTGATCCTAAAACACGCTAAAATGTTAAAATACCAATACCAATTGACATTTTAACATTTATATGCATGATATATCACATGCTTAGTTAAGTTGGGAAAGTTTTATAACCTCTGGACCAGAACAAATGGACGTTTGCTGATACTGTCGCTCAATCGATATTTCACTTCAGGACGTTGCGAATACTACCACAGACGAGGCGAACATTGCGATGGTATAGAGGTTATGAATGGACACTGCGGGTGTGCACCTGGCCTGTCATGCCAATGGGTTCCTGAACCTACCACAACCGCTGCAACCAGAGGTCGTAGGGGGCCACCTTTTCACTTACGACCAGGATCAAACCAGTGCTTGTAACGACTCAATACTAAACAACGCTTGAAATTCCTCTTTTCGAATACATTTATGCCCCAACAGCTTTGCATTTTCAGACCAGATTTAACTCACTGTAACCACATATTCACCAGTTAAAGAGACTAGATCTGTAACTATGAACATTTTTCGAAAACAAGTATTTTCTTTTTAAATCATTTGTAAAAATAGGATTAAGTTATGTTTCCACAATAATATTTATTGTGGAAACATAACTTAATCCTATTTTTACAAATGATTTAGTGGTTTAGTACCACTGAAAGCTGCATGGAACAGTGTATTATCTAATACAAACAGGTGGTTTTTCTCTTGTTTAAGAAAAAGATCAGCTCCAGCAGTGAATTGTTGAGTAATAATTCACTGTTTGGAGGTCAGTTGTAAAGAGGATCAAATCACGAGCGCGCAGCGCGAGTGATTTATCTTCGTACAACTGACCGACATTTTCCAGTGACGTCAGCTATCACACACTTTAGCTGTGAATTATTGTTTGATATATCACATTTTCTTAACGTTGGCTCTATAGGCGAGGTGTGTTAGAATAGGAATTATTTACGTTCCTCCAATAATTCTAGACAGTTGATTTTTAACATAAATGCTGTTGTTTTGATAGATATAATTTGTTAAAATTTATGAAAATGGTAAAATGTTTACCTGAATTTAAGTATGTTTACTGAATTCTTGAAAAATAGAAACTTTATTTCCAAAATTAGAATATCAAAAGTTACAGACTATGCAGCTTTAAATAGAAACCCATGTGAAGTTTCATCAGCTGGAATACGCCAGCTGAGCAGAATCTGCCTAATTTTGTAATGTAACTGTCCCAGATAGGTGTCCTCCCCGTTCGAAAAATTCGGCAATACTAACACTGTCGGTTTAGTGCACATTGAAGACTAATCTGGTTTAGGCAGATGCCCATGCTGATCCGAGCCTTTTTTGTTCATACATCATATTGTTGGTCTCGTAAGGCAGCAACTCATTTTAAATGAACCGCGACATGAGATTTTCAACGTGATATGTACGACCAGTAAAGGCTCAGACCAGCCTGCGCATTGAATATTCTACGAATATTAAGCTACTGACTGAACATCATTTGGGGTTTTTAAGTTTAAAAGGAGGCTGCATGGGCTCGTCAGAGTCTACACATGTCAAAATACCACATTGTTGGAAATCGCATGTCGCGGCTCAAATTACAAAAGCTCTTGGTTTATTTGGGTAGATGCTTAACGTCCCAGTCAACCATTTTCACCCATGTCGGGGCATTTCATGGGTTGAATCAGTACTGAGCAGAGAAAATTTAGTCTCTTGCTCAAGGAAACAACAGAGTGCTTCCGGTGACCTCTCGATATCAGTTTGATCACTGAGCCACTGCACAGCTCTTTGTATTTTGGCTCTCTTCAAAAATATCTATGACCTGCACTCAAAAGCTATGCTTTTCAAGTGCTATACCAAGTTTTTTCCGCCGTCGATCGCATAATGATCTCTTCACCTACTAATAGAAACTAATGTCGTCTGCGGACAACTATTGCAAACAGTTTGAACCCAGATCAGGCTTGACAGATGTCGAGACAGATCTGTATCCAAACTATTTGACATTCTGTTGGTATTCATGAAAGAATTGTTGGAAAGATTAATTTTATAAACAAAACGAACAGACGAAAAAATCAAGAGCAATTACCGAGCATAGAAAAAGATAATCAGTACTGATTAATATAATGAGATCATATGTGTCAAGGCACACTTTAATCTTGTGCATGCACAACTATTTAGGCCGCGACGTGAGAAAATCTGTCTTCGGGGTTTCCGAAAAAGTCAGATTCAAACCAGCCTGCTCAGCTACAGGGACTAGCTAAATAATTGAAATTTCGCTTGTAGCAAGCTTTGATGTGGTACTTCCCAAAAAGCGAATAACAAAGGCGCTGATCAGACTGCGCGGATGCGCAGGCTGGTCTGCGCTTATGTTGTTCGCATACCCCCGAAGACAGGTTTTCTCGCGTCGGGCCCATTTAATGGCAGCAGCTTCGATCATCCTTTGAGTATGCGATGAGCGTGCGCCTATAACCTGACGTGCTGACTTAAAAAAAAGTCCCTCTGTCACCCCTGCAACAATAATATGACCAGGAAATGTCACGCTCACAGATCCATGCTTTAAGTATGCGAGCAGCGAAGGTGTGATAGGACTGAACTGATATGCCGGATAGGCCAAGCTCTTTTCACATCCCGATATGATAAACACCTATACCTGACGTGCCGACCGAAAAAAGGGTCTCTCTCCACGCCCTTATTATACTTAAACAGTTACAGCAGTGTGGCCAGGAAATGTCACAGTCATAGATCCTAGCCTACCCGTATACCAAAGTTACAAGAACCCATTTTTACCCTTTTAAGACCATTAAGTTCGATACAGTAAGCACAGGAGCTTGAAGTTCTGTCCTTAAATTACCCCTATAGCCTCAAAACCAAAAGCTCACAATGTCATTACGTAGTAATGACCAGGAGTGAAACTAAATTTCAGGCACCTTTGAATCGCCGTTACTAGGACGTTTTTGGCGAAAAATGAACATCTAACCATAAAAACTATGTCAACAGGTCATGCTAGGCATGGATAACTTTTTCTGACATATCACTGAATTAAAATATTGAGCGTTTGAAAATAAGCAAAAAGTTACGGTAGCCATTCCGGCTCCAGTATCCGGTTGTGACGCAGCGTAAACGAGCCTTTCTCACATTTGGAGAAATTAAATGTAGAAAAAACTATAAAATGATTTACCGTTGGCCAAAAAATACGACGACCAGTTAAAAGTCTTCAGAACATTAAATGAACTCAATCCGGACCCATATCCATACCTTTGCTTGTCAGGAAAAAAATCTTTTTATCATAGCACAAACGGTTGTTGTTTTCAAAAATATCCGCGTCGTGACGTTATGTTTACATACGCACCGGTAGATTGTAAATCGATTTCAAGCTATGAGGCGACCAACGGGGTTTACCATGGGTAATTCTTACGTCGCCCTGGATGTCGATATGTGGTGCCCCGATGTCGTGGTGGTGGTGGTGGTGCGCGCGCGTGTGTGTGTGTGTGTGGGGGGGATTAGGTGCTCTAATTCCGTGGGTGGTGAATTTGTTTGCAGTAGAATCTCCTTGTATCACCCCCAGCTCTAGGAGAAAACACTGATAGGTGCATTAGTATCACATTTTCATAGCCTTGCATCTTATTACATCTCACTGATTACATGTAGCCCCCCTTTCCTTTAGCAGTAGAACAGATTTTGATAGTTCTGTTCTATTTTACAATATTTCCCCGTTGGAAGCCCCAATAAATTTATCGACCTGTACACGTCACATTATGACGTCATATATTTTTAAGGAAATGACCTTGACAATCACATGTGTAAACATGGTAGAAATGACAAAAACAGTTTCAAAATAACTTGTTTGGAATATAATTGTGTTCTTTATGACTGTTGGAAGCAGCTTATTCTTGGAAAATACGTCTAGCTCAGAGCCCTCTAAACTGCGTTGTTGCTATAAAAACGTGAAGGTAGGAATCTTGCACATTTTCTGTTAAAGGCTTTGTTTATATTTCCTTGAGAGATAGTTTCTGTTCTGGGTTTTAGCTGGGAAACAAAACCAAATCCTTTTCAGCAAGCGAAGCGGGAGCCTGGAGTAGCCCTTCATAAATTCAACCGTTATTTCATTTGTGTGGGGAAACATACTCCGAAATACCTAGTAAGTCACTACGACGAACTTCCAGTGACCGGTTACTGGCGGTTAGGAAGATTTATTACGATTATTGTAGTCATATCAGTCGTTTTGATTGTAAGACAAGAGGACCCGGATAAAATACAAGATGCTCGTGGGAGGATTACAAACTGGCCAATTGGAGTAAAATATGCATTCTCTTTTGGTTTATTCCTTAACAAAACATGTTTCTCGGTACCACATTGGCCAGAAGTGAACAAATTATGGTTGTTCATTGCAATAGACATTGTCCTGTTTTTTTTTCAAACGTCGCCATCTTGGTCAGCGTAACGTCGAACATTTTACGTTGCCGTCACAACATTCACTGCTGATGACCGGAAACTGGAGCCGGAATGGCTGTCGAGAGCTTAGTTTCACTCCTGGTCATTACTACGTAATGACATTATGAGATTTTCGGTTTTAGGGTATAGAAGCGATTTAAGGATAGAACTTCAAGCTCCTGTGCAGTAAGTCAGGATGGTCCATTGTAGGGTCACAGGTTGTAATTTCCGTAAAAGATTATATTTCTTTAGATCGATTTTTCCTTCGCAAACAGTGTATATTCTGATGAAATGCCACGTACCTTATGTGGTATTTCATCTGGGTCTTTACTGTTTATCATACTATACGTTTAGTGGTTCCCAGTTCTCGAAGGGTTAGTTAATATAAAGCAGAGGCTACCGTATAAATATGGTGGCTCCGCCTCCAGAGAGTGAGTATGATCAGTTAATGCCGCAATCACAGATTGCAGACCAACATATGGCTCCATGAGGAGGAGGCTAAAAACACAGACAGCCACAACACCACTAAAGTAAAGCAACGAGTTCGGTCGCCAGTTTGATTTTTATGACGTCACCTATCACATATGGCCTTGTAACGTTGGCAATAGACGGCGTGACGTCGTTTTTACAGCAAATGGGCGTTAAGAACGTAAATAAAAAAAAAATACGCATTTCAGTCCAAAGAAGATTTACGGGAAATGCCAACACTCTGACCAAGATGGCGGATTTGTTAAGGAATCTGAAGGATTCGTTCATATTTTTGATATTTTTGTGTGTTAGCATCGAAATAAATTTGCACTGGCAGTGATTTGTTGCTTAATATATTATTGTCTGTCGGTCAGTCGTAAGTTGATAAATCTCTCGCGCTTTGCGCTCGTGATTTATTCACTTTGACGACTTTCGCTCGTGATTCATTTACTTTAATGACTGACCTCCAGCCAGTGATATATCAAGCAACAAATCACTGCAAGCGCGAATCTATTTCTTAAGCTAAAATAAGAGTCACAGGTTCTTTATTTTCATTTTTGTTACGGATTCTGTATGACTCATAATGATGTGTAACCGAGTCTTTATGAAAGGGTTCAGATTCTTTATGTAAGCATTGGCAAATATTTCAGATTAAAAAATAAAGACAATAAGACCTGACACTATGGCACCAACTTGTTTGAACTGATGGATAAGATTTAATTCATTATTATATCAGTCATTAATAGGAATTGTGTCTGAATTTATTCAATGTATTTGTTTGTTTGATTTGTAGTCAACCATAAACAGTTCAGGTCTATTGAGATGCTCAATTACACAACTACCATGTTCCTGTGCAAGCCTTCTGTAGGCAGTTTACCATTATTTAGTGCCCATTAGTAACTGACAACTTGCTTTTGTTGAATCATTGGGAGTGGGGAAATGTATCCACCAAAGAACGTTCTGTGTGTGGGTTGATCTCGGGTCTGCTTGGACACGAAGCAGTATGCTACCATCGAGCTATTTCACCCAGCCCCGAAAACACAAGTTGATATACAGCAATATCCAATACTAGTTGTTTAGCCACAATAGTCAATCTGCAGAGCTCTAGATCATCATTAACTCTGATAACAGAATCATTCTGCCAGAGGATACCAATTATTTGGTTCCACTCATTCCTTCTGACAAGGTATGTTCAACACAGACCATGCATGTTACCGCAAGCTGATTTGTCATTTAACTTTAAGGGGTTGATCTATAAAGCAACTGTCATGCCTTACTTAGCGTCATGCAATCAGGGCCTCTCTATACACATGTTTAGTGAGACCCTGATACAATTCAACACATACCTATATATAATCTTTTCTTCAGCATTTATTCATTTTGCATCATCACTTTGACAACTTTGTAGCATATTTGTAAGCTGGTGCAACTCAAACGGACGGACACTACATACGTTATGAAATCTCGTAAACTTGTGTCTTTTTCTGTTTTTGTCGCTTTTACTAGTATCTAGCTATTGCAGCCCACTGAAGTAAACTTAATAGTTTAGTTTAAACATTTTTTATTGCCAAATAATTACAGCAACAGGGTTGGGTCACAAGTTCTCACAACATTAGTTACGACCCTTCTTCTACATTTTAAACATACATAATAGCTAATAAACATGGCTAGATATATACAAATGCCTTTGTATTATACACACCTAATTAACAAAGCAAATCAGTTAGGAACATATATTGTAAACATATCAGAATAAATAAAAAAATACAAAAATAAATAAATAAATAAATAAATAAAAAGATAAATAAATAAATAAGTAAATAAATAAGTAAAAAGTAGACAGAAAGAATAATATGAGTATACAGAAGTATATAACAAAAATGACTATGTATATTAAGTATACTAAAGAAAAATGAAAAAGAATGATATTATAGTAAGTAGATAAGATATATTAAAGTAAGAAATATAATAATGATTATGAATAAAAAGGTACAAGACTGCTATTATGACTACCCCATGGGCTCAACAATAAAACATATACTCGTAGTTTATTTGGTATTCACATAATATGATATTTTCAAACAAGGAGTCAAAATATTATTGATACGTTTAGTAACTTGTATGTACCTTTGGACTGCTCTGAACAATGCTATGTTGGTTTCAAAATTCCAGTTTTCATTGCCAAAAAGTATTAAATTAATGCTTAGGGGTTGTAACATTCTCACTGTATCGTTGAAAACCTGTCTTTCAATTGTGTATCTTCTACAATGAAAAAGTAGTAAATGGCGCCCTCTATCACACCACACAAGTCGCAAAGAGGTTTATCACGTATATGATTTATATAAAGGTCATTATTTAGGTTGCTACACCTATTTCTGAGCCATGCATGTAAGACTGATACATATCTATTTCCATAGGTAACGTATGATGGAATGTATGCCCATCTCAGTTTTACACAATTTTGAGCTAGAGGCTAATAAACTTTACCATAGAGCAAACAAATTATATAAAGCAGAACTCCTTACAAGGTGTTATGTTCAACATTTCCTTAGTCCTTATATCGATTCTGAGGTCAACCATAAACAACATTTTATCAAAATTCCATTCATTAACAAAGGTATTGAGTTTAATGATTTACATAGTATCTTCAAGGATAATTCCGTGATTTCATCTATTCCAAATTACTTTAATAATTCTGAAACTCCTATCATTTGTTAAAAGTAAAAAAAACAATTAGGTCTACTATATTTAACTTTAATAAAATTGTAAATGATTTAGATATAGATTCCAATACTCCTGCCTCCTGAGATTGTAAAAATTCTAATTATTTATATCCTTCTGCAGGGCATGTTATTACAGGTAATCTAAATGTCATTCCTGACGCTAGAGTTCGCAATATTATTTCTAAAGGTCCTAAATATAGATTTCCCTTTAATATTGACTTCTCTAAATGTCGTAGAGGGATCGCTGCTTCTTTAAATGACTTTAGTAATCGTTGGTGCAAACGCAAAAATGTTGAACCTAATGCCTTGAAGGAATGGAAGATTAACATTTTTAAAAATATTGATACTCGTATTTCATTTTACTCTCGTAATACACATCTTTTGCCCCCTAAACCTAAATCTTCTTTTCATCATCTTAAACGAGGTATCCAAGATTTTCATTGAACTATGTTTTGGTTCCAGCAGATAAAGCTGCTAACAATGTTGTAGTTGTTTGACGATTGTATTATATTAATACTCTTAAGCGTGAGCTTGTTTACACTAATGCATATAGACTGCAGCCTTCTTTAAGTGAGAGGGTGATTGTTGATGGGCATGGTTGTCATACAGCCCTACATTTTGGTGGCAAAGCTTAAGAAAATCAAGACAAAGTTCCTACGTTGTACTGGTTACCTAAACTCCATAAAAAACCTTATAAAGCAAGATTTATTGCTAATTCTAGTTCTTGTATGACAACAGAACTTTCTAAATTGTTAACCTCGTGTCTTACAGCTGTTAAAAAACATGTTATCAAATATTGTGAAAAGGTATATGAGAGATTCGGTAAAAACCTCTTTTGGTCTATTAAAAATTCAGGTGAAATTTTAGATAAACTTAAAGCTAGAGATTTCAATGCGACCAGTTTGTCTACTTATGATTGTTCTACTATTTACACTACTTTACCTCATAATTTAATTAAAGATAAACTTATTGATCTTATTGAAAGAAGCTTCCAGGGATAAGGCTCTCCTTACCTTGCATGTAATGACAGAAATGCATTTTTTACTTCAGAAAAACCTAAAAAATATCATGCATGGTCGTGTCAAAATGTATGTGATGCGCTGACCTTTTTGTTGGACGAATTTTTTATTCGATTTGACACCAAGCTCTATAGACAAGTAGTTGGGATTCCTATGGGCACTACTTGTGCTCCCCTGGTTGCAGATTTATTCCTGTTTTGTTATGAGAGGGACTTTATGATGTTTCTTGCTGATGATAAGCAGACTGATGTTATTGATGCGTTTAACACTACTTCCAGATATTTGGACGATATTTTAAATATTAATAATGTTTAATTTGACAATATGGTTAGTCAAATATACCCTTCAGAGCTCCAACTAAATAAAGCCAATGCCTCTGATACCGAAGCCGCAGTTTTAGACTTGCATTTGTCAATTTCTAATGATATTGTTTCTACCAAAATTTATGATAAACGTGACGACTTTGATTTTGAAATTGTCAATTTCCCATTTTTAGATGGTGATGTTCCTCGTTCTACATCCTATGGAGTCTATATCTCTCAACTCATTCGTTTTGCTGGAGCATCTAGCTATGTTGCTGACTTCAACACTCACAATAAACTGTTAACTCAGAAACTTCTTAAACAAGGCTATCGGTATCATAAACTTCGCAAAACTTTTTCAAAATTTTATAGACGATACCATGATTTGATTTCTAAATTCCAAGAAGGACTTAAATCTCTCTCGCGCCAAGACTTTTGGGAACCTGATTGCTATGGTGACTTGGTGTATAAATTGAAGAAGATTGTTGGTTCTAATAATTTTTCAGCGCAGTTCATTAAAAATTATTTCCCATTATAAAAAGATTGGCTATAACATTAATGTATTGCAACAGACTGCATGCTTGGTAGTCAACCCAATCACGGTTGGCAACTTTGCTTTCCTCTTTAATTGCACACCGGTGGGTCAGACTTCAGACTCTATGGTGGTTCCGACTTAAAGACTTATCTATTGATAAGATGGTAGGGGCCTGATGCTTTGGCTGTTTGTCGGGCCCACCGGGGTTTACCTGTTGGATTTCTTTTGCTCCGGTATTCAGTTTTATCTACTGTTGAGTCCTTATCTTTGCTTTATCTCCTTGTTATATCTTGATTTATATGTTTAAGGAGATGATGCATTGATAAGTAAGGGGTCTTTCATGCAAACCAAATATCTATATGTCTTGATCCACATCTGAATTAAGGGCGAGATTGGCGCCGTTAAACCGGTTTAAGCCCTCCAGTAAAATAGTTTACTGACCGTTCCAAGGCGGTACTTCTTTTGTGGATCTTTTATGTTTTTGTTCTGTCTGGTGTTTGCTATGTCTTTTTGCGCGTCTGTTTATATGTGCTTTGTGGTCACCTGCTGGGAAAGGGCTGACTTCTCGGCTCTCGTTTGTGGTGTCTGCTGTGAGTTTGTCACTTTCCCATTGGTATCCTGGGTCAGGTGTGGTACTTGATTGTATCGATTCCTGATCTTTGCACCCTTACTTACTTTGTTGAACTTAGAGATTACATGTTTTTGAAGGTAGTTAAGTTTGTTAAATCATCTTCAAGGCCATTCCATAATCTAACGGATGAAGTTATACATGATTCTGTGAAATGTTAGTCCTATTATAAGGAAGAGAGATGTTTCTATTATTTCTCAAAGGATAATCTGAAATTTCATTGTCTAATGGAGGGATTAAATCTGAGATATATGATGGCACTAAGCCAGCATCAACATTATACATGAATGAGAGTTTATGTTGTTGTCTTTGTGATAGAGTTAACCATCCACACTCTTTGTACAGGTTTTCTAAAGATACAGATCTCGTAGGTCCTGTTACAAGGCGGGCTGCTTTATCTTGTATCTTTTGAAGCGTTTGAGAGTCCCGTTCAGAGCATCCATCCCATACCCCTAATGCATACTCAACAACAGGAAGCAGATAGGACATATACATCTGGTTGAGAGCATTTCTGCTAATAGGGTATTTAAGTTTACGCATTAATGCTAAAATTTTACTTGCTGAATTTACAATATTTTCAACATGTGAATGCCACTGCCCATTGCTACTTAAGGTATTGTCTGTCAAAATTGACCCGATACATATGAATATTCAATGACCTTTGACTTAGTCTTCGTGAATCTTCGTAAAAACTGGGCTTTAGATTGTTGTACAATTACTAATCTGAATGAAATTAACCACAATTACCCGATAGCCCAGTGGATAGTTGGATGTTTTAGCACTCAAAAGATGTGGGTTTGAGTCCAGTAGCATTTTTTTTTTCTTTCTTTCGATTTGCTAGTTTCTTTGTCTTTATTCTTGATTTTGTGCACAACTGGATACATTTATTTGAATTTGGCATTCGTTTATGTACAGCACCGTAAATAATTTCAATAAGCCTACATGTGATTTACTCTTTGCACGCTGAATATTTTTGATACTTTTGTTATCATCTGCTGACTTTTAATCAAAATTAACTTTTTCAAAATTTCTTACAGGAACGCTATCAGAGTGTCAAATGGTCTGTATCCAGATCAGAACCGACGTTCTGTTGGTACTGAACTGTGTCCAAACTATTTGCAAATGTTATCAGCTGACAAGGAAAGTGTGGGGAACTTAATGAATAATGAACACATAGCGGCTAAATACAAATGAAAGATGTAAAGCTCGTCACAAGATGACGTAAAATATACGAACAATATTTACAATATTAACTTAAAAAAAGAAAACAATTATATCAAAAAAGGTTCCTTCCAAGTTTCGATCCAGGTGTGCTTGATTTGTAAGTAGTCAACTAACGACTAGGCTATCAGACCATTTGCATTAACGAATTGAAAGTATCTTCATATTCTCTGTAAAAGCGTGACCAAGGTCGGAGTAAGTAAGACAGCCTCTGTTTTTATTGGATTAAATGTAACCAGCCATTGTTTAGCCCAGATAGTCAGTAGCTGCAGTTAATAAAACCAGCAATGTCAGCAATATGTGCTGCAGAATAAAAAAAAAGTGAACTATCATCTGCAAACAGCCTTGTCAAACTAAGAAGATGTTTAGCTATATCATTTATATAGACCAAGAATAAAAGAGGCTCTAGAACTGAGCCCTGAGGCACCCCTGCAAATATAGATTTTAAGCCAGAAAAACATGATTTTAAACCAACTTTCTGTTTTCTCTGACTTAAATAGCTGTTTAACCATTCTAAAAGCGTTCCCGCAATACAAACTTAAAACAGCCAAGGTTTACAGAACATTTATCGGATTGTCAACAGATTCTGTGCATTACTGTACTTTTGTGTATACTGGGTCCTTGCATTCTTGATAGCCGATTGTGCGTTGCACGAGCTGAAACATTTAAGGGTTGTTTGAGCAAGATGTATTTACTGTGATAAGACCCGTCTTTATTGTTCATTTCAGGAGTATGCGAAGCTTACCTCAAACGAGGGACACCTTGCCATGGCATGGAGCATTGTGGATGTGAAGCTGGGCTGTCATGCAAGTGGGTCCCGAAACCCACCGCGACTGCTGCAACCAGACACCGCAGGGTTCCTACACCTACCTGGACTGCTGCAGCTATACATCGCAGAACGCCAATTCCTATTCCTAACCATGGCTCTGGTTCAGTTCAGTGTGCGTGACTGTTGATAAACTCTAGCATAACGGATAAAGAATAAATGCGCTACAGAACAATCAGACTTTTGTATGACGTAACAATTTTTAGGCCAGAAAACCTTCCACCAAGCTTGATACAAACCAGAGCAGAACAACAACGAAAAAAAAACGCAGACTGTTTCACGTCTTACCAGTTATTTCAAACAAGAACAAATGTTCACTTGATATATAAAATTTAGATAACTTGTTGCTTTATTTCCTTGTTATATCTTGATTTATATGTTCTAGGAGATGATGCATTGATACGCTAGGGGTCTTTCGTGCAGACCAAATATCTATGTCTTGATCCACATTTGAATTCAGGGTGAGGTCGGCACGCCGTGAAAGCGGTTTAAGCCCTCCAGTAAAATTGTTTTATTGACTGTTCCAAGGCGGTACTTCTTTTGTTGATCATTTGTGTTATTTATGTCTTGTGTTTGCGTCTTGATCTACATCTGACCTAAGGGCGAGGTTGGCCCGCTGTGAAACCGGTTTAAACCCCCCAAGTAAAATATTTTACTCACCGTACTAAGGCGGGTACTTCTTTTGTGGATCTTTTATCGTTTTTTTCTGTCTTGCGTTTGCTATGCCTTTGTGAGCGTCTGTTTATATGTGCCTTGTGGTCACCTGCTGGGAAAGGGCTGACTTCTTGGCTCTCGTTTGTGGTGTCTATCTGTGAGTTTGTCACTTTCCCATTGGTATCCTGGGTCAGGTATGGTACTTGATTGTATCGATTCCTGATCTTTGCACCCTTACTTACTTTGATCGACTAAATTGATTTAGCCAAATGTTTTTGGTCCCCGTCCTCCCCCATCTCCCATATGTGGTCACAAATAAACGTTGCTTATACCGATTTCATCTTATTGGTTTTATAGAACAATAGCTTACCTTTAAGTGGAAAAATCTGGTATTTGGCCTTTATCATTACCATGCCAACAAAATTGGCCAATTAAATAGGCTGCAACTAAGTTTCTACATTGCAAAGTTAAACAAATGAAGTATTGTTCTAATATGCCAATCAACAGAAACTGGGTGAAAAGCAATTTTCATATTTGGCTTCAGAAGGGACCAAAAAGGCCCCTTATTGCAATTTGCTCTTTGTAGCCTGCATTTAATGACAAAGTTTAGTTAACAAAAACAATAACAAATGAGGTAAAATGTTAACTCAAGATTAAAGCCTACTAGTACCTGTACAATAACGTTTAGACGAGCGTTCGGGAGTCTGGAATTTAATCACCTGTGTCAGGACCAACTATTCTCAACTCATTCTAAATTATTATTTTTTTCCATAAAAAGAGAAACTAAGGATAGGGATTTTGTGCCGACCAGCAAGTAGAAATAAGGTTGACACCTACACACCTACAAAATGACATACATTATTTATCTTTTGGGATTGGTATTTTGTACCTATATGACTAGATGCTAGCGGATAAAAATGAAACAGCATGGATCAGTTAAAAGTGGTAGTTAACGTCATATTTATTTTCTCAACAGTTCAGGTATGTATAAGCATAGTTTCACTGTCAGTTCGGTTAAGATCTGCATGCAATTGATGCTTCCATTAATACATATAGTACTATTATTTTTATTTTACCAAGGTTTTCTATTATGGAAATTAAACATTGGCAATATCTTGGCTAGGTCAACAAACTACCTATTTCTGCAAAATAATCTCTCAAAAACATAAATGTATCTCCTATACCTGATATATAAACTTTGTCAATCAGAAATGCTACCATTCCCCTTAAACGCTTAATACATGTATATAGCCAAGGCATAACTTTGCCCCCCCCCCCCCCCCGATGCTACATTCCAAATATTAAGGATCTATACCTTGTGGTTTCAGCCCAGAACTCTATAAACATATATAAAACGTGTGACCCTTGAATCAGAGCCATTTCAAGTTCCAGGGCCATGATTTCACTTAAACAAACTTGGTACAGGAGTACTCGATGATGCTACATACTACATATCAAGCCTCTGTGCCCTGTGGTGTTATGTTTCACTATATAACGCTATGTAAAACATGTGATCTCCGATGGTGTACAATATTTGTCCCCGGGGCCATAACTTGTCTAACCTTGGTAAATAAAAAGGCCACTGGATGATGCTACATACCAAATATCAAGTCTCTATGCGTTGTGGTTTGAAACAAAAACATTATTTATGTTTTCACTATATAAGCCTAATAGTATGTAAAATATGTAGCACCAGGCAGGTCCATTTTTGGCCCCATGGCCACAATATAAACACACTTGATATATGTCCAAGGTCATGCTACATACCAAATATCAAGGTTCTAAGTTTTTGGGTTTCGGACGAGATTTATTTTTACATTTTCATTCTCAGAATCTATTTCAGTTTATTTGTACAATGGACTTGAACCATTTGAACAATTATCAAAGAGGGCAATATAAGGATTTTTCTACCAAGCCATTCGTTTAGATGTCCTTTGAATTAATTGTTAATGACAGACAATGCACAATGGCCAATGCACGACTGACATCTAACACAAAAGCACACCTTAAGCCTATGTCTCAAGAGAGCTAAAAGGGCATAGAAATATCCTCGAATGTAATTGTTCTCAGATTCTTATGCGAGATGTCATGTTGCTGGATTGGTTAATCAACGCTGTCTATGATCCAACCTGAATAAATATCCTTCTAAATTCAACTGTTATACAAGATCATGGCCTTATATCCTAAGATGTTGGCTCTATCAAAACGACTGGTTATTTTTCAACGCAGCTCAGTAAAATAATTGCTCATTATAAAAAGATTGGTTGTAACATTAACGTATTGCGACAGACTGCATGGTTGGTGGTCAACCCAATCATGGTTGACAACTTTGCTTTCCTCTTTAATTGCACGCGGGCGGGTCGGACATAAGACTCCATGATGGTTCAGATTAAGACGTATCTATAGATGAGAGGGTTGGGGCCTGATGCTGTGTCTTTGGTCATGTCCACCAGGGTTTAACCATAGTTGATTTTGCTCAGTTGTATGTTTTGTTAAGTCATATGTTTGCTTTATCTTCTTTTGATATCTTGATTTGTATTTTCTTGGAGATGATACATCGATAAGTTAGGGGTCTTTCATGTGAACCAAGCATCTATAGGGTTGGTACCCTTAAACATGTTTAAGCCCTCCAGAGTTTATTTTGCTGACCGTTCCAATGCAGTGCTTCTTTTCTGGATCCGTTTTGTTATTCATGTTTGTTTTTGTTATGCTATATTGTCTGGTTCTTGCAGCCTTGTGATCACCTTCTGGGAAATGGCTGACCTCCTTGCTCTCTTGTGTGGTGTTTTCTTGTGTTATCACTTTTTCAATATGGTGTAGTATTGTATCGATATCTGATCTTTGCCTCTGTCTCTGCTTTCATAAGACTGTCTTTACAAACGGAACAAAAACAAAAATCCCAATCCACGACGATCAGTCTGGTCATACAACCAATCTGACTCCACACCTGTCTATCATACTCTAGTCCTGGTTATCGCATTGATCAGTTTTTTCGCTGCGACAGTCTGCATGCCTGGTTTTAAACCCAATCCCGGTTTATAGCTATGGTTTCCTCCTTAATTGCACAACTGTGGGTCAGGCCTCAGACTCTATGACGGCTCTGGCGTAAAGCTTTAATCGGTGGGTTGGTGCCTGATGCTTATCTGCAGCTGGACTCACCGTGGCTCAACTTGGTTTTCTTTAGCTCTGACTATTTCTATGACTCTAAATTCCTTTGTTCAAAACTGTACATTCTGGTTAAAAGGTAAATATGTTTAATTTGCATAGCCAGCTAGAGGGCCATCTAGCATTCATTGTTGTTTTATTATAGGGCCTCGACGCGAGAAAACCTGTCTTCGGGGGTTTGCAAACAACAAAGGCGCAGACCAGCCTGCGCTTCCGTGCAGTCTGATCAGCACCTTTGTTATTCGCTTATTGAAAAGTACAATACCTAGACTTGCTACGAGTGAAATTTCAATGTTCTAGCTAGCCCATGTAGCGGACCAGGTTGGTTTGAATCTCACTTTGTTGGAAACCCCGAAGCTAGGTTTTCTCACGTCATGGCCCATATGTATATGTGTGTAGGGTGTGGGTGTTCTTTATTGTTGGATATATGTATTTTCCTCATGTTTGAGGGCCCCAAGGAAGATTGATTCGTCAATTGGGTTACCCTCACTAAATAAAGTCGTTACTTACTTACTTACTTATCTGTGAGTCAGGAGCCCTGTTCTTTGTTTCATCATGTTTTTTTAATTTTATTAGTGTTTCTCCGTAATGATACATTGCATTATTTAGTAGGCCTCCATGCGAGCTGAACATTTCTTGCACTTCAACAACAGCAGAATCTAGGGCGAAGATTTGGTACCAGTAAAATGCATTTAGGCTCCCCGGTGGCTTGGGCTGCTGTCCGTTCTAAGGGGGTGGTTCTGTTGTCGCTGACCTTTTGTTTATTGTTACTCCCATTGTGGGAGTCTGTAAATGTTCTATGTTTTGTTGTCCGTTACTAGTATTGCAATCATCTTGATGGGAAAGAGAGAGCTGGTTGCTTTGCTTAATTTGTCTTCCTAGTGTCGTGTGATGGTTGAGTGGCTCTTCCTCGCGGTGCCTTGGGGTTGTCTGCGGTTTGTGATTGTGGTATTTCCTGATCATACTCACTATTTTTGAAGCATTTTTTTCTTTTATTGAAATGGCACATACTTGGACAAAGCTATGAAAAGCAATGCAATAAAACATGTTTAAACTTGGACTGGAGCGCAGAACAAAGTAAGCAATAGAAAACATCCGGCTACATAAATATACTGAACGAAACTTCCAAACCGCCACTCGATATTTTCTAATATATCTTAATATATATGATACACACATGGCTACAATTTACACTCAATATGGAAAAATCAATTTAACAGAAACTGTCAAAATTACATTTTCATAAATTGAAATTAACATGCTCCATTGATAAACTGTATAAAGGCACCATCGCAATTAATTTTCACACAAACGCTAAAATTTGAACTCATCGCTTAAAATTGAGTATTCCAGGGACCTAAAGTGAAAAACACCAACTTTATGGTGTTATAAATGGACATTATTGAACATTTTTGGGTTTTGCTTTTATTAAGTAGGAATTTTCAGGTAATCCACAATGTTCCTATGGAAGCCCATAATGGCATAAAACAACATAAGAATGCTTTATGGAGATAAAATGTTCTTGTCCAAAACATTATTGAAACTTTCTGTTGCTGTAAATGGACATTATTGAACACTATCGTGTTTATTGTGTATTAAAGTAGCAATTTTTTTATGCAATTCAGTGCTCCTATGGTGGCCCATATTGGCCTAAAAGAACACAGAAATGTGTTTATGGTGATGAAATGTTTTTGTCTACAATTTTATTGGAACATCCGTCAGCTATTAATCATGTGTTGCACATCAATCTCGAGAGATCCGATGGTCCAATGCAGTATTTGTGCATCACCGCACCAAAGTATGGTGGACTATACAGGACATTTTAGGACCTACGTGATACTCAGTTTTTGTCGATTTTTCTCGTCATACGAGTGCAAAAATGAAAAATGGCCGACAGGTTGTAGTGTAAACTTTCAGTGTAAACATGTCAAACTTTGTGATAAATTATGAATCAGTCTCAGTGAGGCCCCGTTTTCCGATTGAACCCACAGCCCAACCCCTCTACTTTATACTCATACAACCCAAATGTTGGCATTTTTGTTATAAAATAAAATTGTTGGATAGCTGTCGATGAAAATACGAGTATACACAAGGCGAAAAACATTTAGCATCGTGTGCCACGTGCAAAACCGGTATTAGTACTCTATCGTTACGCATAAATGAACATCCTTATTGAATCAAACTTTGTTATGTTCAATCGACGGATACATGTTCCCAAATATACTGTGTCAAATATCATTTCAAACAGTTTAAAAATTAATAAACTATATTGAAAAAATGTGTTTTGTTAACTGGCGGTTTAGAAGTTTCGTTCAGGATATTTTATAATTTAGAATTATCAATCACAGATTTCCATGAAAATGACAAGCCATTTTGTTAAAATATAAGTGTTCCGCCAGCAGGCCTCCAGATAAGAGAGCGTATTGTAATTTCTCATCCAAAACATATGTTGTGGGTACTCAAAAGAACCGTCACAATGAGACGGTTCTTTTGAGCACCAAAAACATGTTTTTAAATTAATGGGTAAGAACATAATTACAATTTTACGTTCATAAAATGTCCTTATCTGGATCTATGCGCCAGTAGTGTTCTACTTTGCCAACAGGTGGGATTAATTCTATTTCTCTAGTCTCTGATGAGGAAAGAACAATTGTTTAAAGATATTACTTTGCCCCCAATTCTAACGTCGAGGATTGCAAAAAGAGTGAATATGACCCGGAAATACCACAGTCACATACTACAGACTAGCCAATGGCACCGTGAAGAAGAGTAAAAAAAAACAGCGACATGACATTCAGAACATAATCAGTTCTCTCTCTTCCCCAGTGAGGTGAAAACTAGAAAGGACACAAAGTACTGCAAAACAAAAAAGGACCTATCACAAAAA
Organism: Loripinus fragilis; assembly: GCA_964019695.1. Lineage (NCBI taxonomy): Eukaryota > Metazoa > Mollusca > Bivalvia > Lucinida > Lucinidae > Loripinus > Loripinus fragilis. The sequence goes on from OZ026516.1 coordinate 1,881,153, forward strand.
CACAATGGGAGAACAACAACGAATAAACAACAGTAGAACCACCGCCTTAGAATGGACAGCAGCCGAAGCTATTGGGAAGTACTTAAATTAATTTTACTGGCCAAACCTGTAACACAGGTTTACCACCATTATGTTGTGTGTATTCCCATTCTCTTTTCAATGCTTCCAATAACATAAAGAATCAACTGCAGATTGATACATTTGAGCCAGTGCACGAGATTTCCAACAATGTGGCATTTTTGACATGTGTAGACTCAGACGAGCCTCTGCAGCCTCCTTTTAAGCTTAGAAACTTCAAATTGTGTTCAGTCAGTAGTCTAGCAATCATAGAATACTCAAGTGACTAGCAAAGGCTTATGGGTATACGCAGGCTGATCTTAGGCTTTGCTAGTCGCACATAAAACATTGTTCGAAATCTCATGCACTGGCTCATTTTGTATGTTTACAGGGTGCAACCATACAAGTCCCATGTAAAAACGACACAGACTGCATGCTAGGACAATGTTGTTACCGTGAACCAGAGTTTCTGGTAGCCAGTCGACGTCAAGCAGCTCTCACTCTGGATATTGGTGCAAACCCTGTTAAACATGATACAGGTAGGATAATAAGGGTAAATTTGGGTAATTTCGGACATCAGGTATATTCTGACATACATTTGCAAACACTGGAAATCCAGATGAGACGGCTCCTTATGAGCCGTCTCATCAGGATTTTCATTGCTTGCTTAGATAGTTGAATTTTTATTCCAATAATTAAAATATGAAACAATCAAAGGCGCTGTCCCAATTTAGCTGACCGTCCGAATTTACCAGACTTTACCCTAGTCATTGCTTTTGTCGCTCAATTCACAGATGACTGGAATTTCCTTAGCTCTTATCATGCAAGTTGACAACATTTTCTTAAGAAAGAAAATCATATTTAAATAGAATATTTCTAAATTATTTGCATTATTTCATAGGGAAATATATACTACTCAAAATTTGAAAATGATCAATACTATGGATTTACACAGGGTTCAATAATAAACTGATACCAAACTCTTTTAATGTATATCAGAGAAATGACTGACTAAGTGTTATGTGTTCACATTCTATTCATGCAGTATTTAGAAATCCTTGGTATCCTGGGTCAGGTGTGGTACTTGATTGTATCGTTTCCTGATCTTTGCCCTCTTTCTTCTATTTACAGGAGTATGTGAAAACTACCACCAGGAAAGTGAACAGTGCTATTACTTAGAGAAAGTCAATGGTCACTGTGGATGTGCCCAGGGTATGACATGTCAGTTTGATCCTCCTTGTGTACAACCAACTGATCAGACAAACCGGCATCTTAGGGGAGCCCCCTGCCCTTGGGTACAGGGATCAGAAAAATGCATGAGAATAAAGTGAATGTACAATATACTGTTGATTCGGACATTTTATTTTCCCTTATAACATTAAAAGACATATTTGCCATGTTAAAAATTCGCTGTTCCATCACTGAAAAGCAAGCTATGCTTTTATTTTTTGCAACCAGCATTTTAGGGGAGCCCCCTGCCCTTGGGTGCATGGATCAGAAAAATGCATAAGAATAAAGTGAATGTAGAACTTACTGTAAATTCTGACATTTTATATATAGAGGATCTTACATGAGTGCTCATGTTTTATTGATTTTATTAAACAAGTTGGAGAAAAGAGATAAAATGGGAGGCTTGCCGAGCGTTTTCATTTCTTTTTCGCAACAAGTTTAAGAAATTCAATAATACAAGAGCACAAATGTTAGATTCTATTTATCACATGAAATAAAAAAAATACTTAAAAATTGCATTTTTGGTGTATAAATGTCAAGATTTCCCCTTATTTGACTCAATGTTATAATGGACGTCATTATGTTTCCCGAAAATCTGTAAACCACTGGTGGTTTATCGATTTTATTGCATGGCCTTATTTCACTCACAGACGCAACGTCATGTGATAAGTCATATTTAATACCACCTACATCAGTGTTTACCTTGCAAATCACGAAATATTTCGTGCTAAAGTTGGTAAGGGTGGTATATTAATCGTAACTAGCGTTAAGACATATTTGCCACATTAAAAATTCGCAACTAGGCTATGACTTACCTACACCAGTAAACGACATAGTGATTTCGACATTTTGAAATGTGTTTATTGTCACAATAAACGCCTGGCAAAAAATGCCTTATTTACAGTATGGTCTTGAAACAAAAAAGGATTTGCTTTTTCTCATTTCTGTTCGTTTTAATGAATTAAATACATTTGAGCTAAAGTCTAAAAGAAAAGTCAATATAATGAAAAAACAACAACAAAAAACTATTCATCCAACCCTGTCTACTTTCACTTAGCTTTTTCATCACTGAAAAAGCAAGCTATGCTTTTATTTTTTGGAGGTCTGTCTATATGAAAGTATAGGGAAAGACAAGTTTGGAACTCATGACCCCATACTGCAGTCCAGAGAAGTCAGATTATCATCAATCTGACAGTGAACATTTGATCTCTACCATTTTGCTGGCACGAGCATAAGTATGAGCTAGCACATGAGATGTTGGTACTAGCAGGAAAGGCCCTAACAAGCTGGCACAAATACCCAGGCAGGCACTAGCCTTTGCTGCACAAATTCTAGTATACAAAGTTTGGGAGTTGATACTCAGGCTAAAATTAAAATGCTCAGGCTAGAATTAAAATCAATATACGCTACTGGATAGTTGTGGTACTATGTTTAACTCAACCCGCTAGTGGCAAATCTTGTTGTCTGCTGATCACCATTGCAAGCAGTTGAGACCCACATCAGGCCTGACATTTTGTTGGAATCCAAATTATTTGACACTCTTATGATATTCCCACAAGAATATTTTGAAAAAGTTAATTTTGAAAAAAAATCAACAGACAAGAAAAAAAGCATGCAAAATTACCCAGAACGTAAACAGTAAGAGTGACCTAAGGATATATGTAATTATACAGCTATTGGGTCACTGTATCGCAACATGGTATGCAATGTCTCTAACGGAGAAAGGAACCAGTTGTGTGGCTAGAGAGTGACCCATAAGGTGATCAATACATGTAAGTACCATTACATCTCATAGGCAGGCCAATATGTTGTTGCAGCTTTCAGGGGAATAAACAACACCTAAGACTATGTAAAGCATAACCTTTAATGGTATGTGAAAATGTTGATAGATTAAAATATGGCAGTGTTAAGAACAATACAAGCCTTGTCACAAGAAAACCTGATTTTATTGTAAGTTAACATCAAAGGCACAGACCAGCCTACTAAGCAGAGGATAAAGTATCTTGCTCAAGGAAACTGCTGAGGCTTGAACCAGCCACAGCGCGATTTACAGTCAAATACTCTATCAAAGAGCTACTTCGCTCCTGTGCAGGTTGGAATGTGTTCTACCTGCTTCCACTCACCCAAAACAAATTTTCTCGCAATGAGGCCCATATATACTGGCATAAATACAAGCATGTAAATTCATGTACAAACAATGGTCTAGCCAACCTCTAAACAGGTACTTTGGCAAACAGTGAAGACCCTGATGAAATGCAGCATAATGCTGCATTTCATCAGGGTCTGCACTGTTTGCTAAGATAAAAAAAAATCTTCAGGGAACAGAAATGCATCATAAATTAGAAAATTCTACCTGTGACCCATTAAAGTACACAATAGATAGTCCCGTACTTATTGTATGTATGGGAAAATCCATCAGAATACAAAATGCTAGAGTAATCTACATAGCTACATGTAAGACAATCTTGCATCTGAAGACTTTCTAGTCAACACCGTGAACTGTTACTAAATATCAATGTTCATCACATATTTTAATTGACAATGAAGGAAATAGATTTGGATCCTTAATGATGCAAGCACCTTGGTATACTATCACAGGTATGACCTTGATCTATGCTCTTTGGCTACCTTTGAACCCTCATTAAAAGTCTCTCTTTTAACTCAACTACATGTTATGGTGCAATTAACTTTAGCAATAGGATTAAGTTGATCAATGTAGAAGTTGTGTGATCTTGGGATCATTCTCAAGTTGATCAATGTATAAGTTGTGTCATCTTGGGATCATTCTCAAGTTGATTAATGTATAAGTTGTGTCATCTTGGGATCATTCTCAAGTTGATTAATGTATAAGTTGTGTCATCTTGGGATCATTCTCAAGTTGATTAATGTATAAGTTGTGTCATCTTGGGATCATTCTCAAGTTGATTAATGTATAAGTTATCTTGGGATCATTCTCAAGTTGATTAATGTATAAGTTGTGTCATCTTGGGATCATTCTCAAGTTGATTAATGTATAAGTTATCTTGGGATCATTCTCAAGTTGATCAATGTATAAGTTGTGTCATCTTGGGATCATTCTTAAGTTGATCAATGTATAAGTTGTGTCATCTTGGGATCATTCTCAAGTTGATCAATGTATAAGTTGTGTCATCTTGGGATCATTCTCAAGTTGATCAATCTAGAAGTTGTGTCATCTTGGGATCATTCTCAAGTTGATTAATGTATAAGTTATCTTGGGATCATTCTCAAGTTGATCAATGTATAAGTTGTGTGATCTTGGGATCATTCTTAAGTTGATCAATCTAGAAGTTGTGTCATCTTGGGATCATTCTCAAGTTGATCAATGTATAAGTTGTGTGATCTTGGGATCATTCTTAAGTTGATCAATCTAGAAGTTGTGTCATCTTGGGATCATTCTCAAGTTGATCAATGTATAAGTTGTGTCATCTTGGGATCATTCTCAAGTTGATCAATCTAGAAGTTGTGTCATCTTGGGATCATTCTCAAGTTGATCAATGTATAAGTTGTGTCATCTTGGGATCATTCTCAAGTTGATCAATCTAGAAGTTGTGTCATCTTGGGATCATTCTCAAGTTGATTAAATGTCTCATCGTTGGTCTTCCATGAGGACAATTCTGAAATATATTAACAAGAACATAGAGGATCTTACATGAATGCTCATGTTTTATTGAATTTATTAAAGACATGGGGAAAAGAGATAAAATGTGAGGCTTCAATAACACAAGAGCAGGAATGTTAGATTCTATTAATCATATGACATTAAGATTACTTTGAAGTCTCATTTCTGACGTAAAAACGTTATAATTTTGTCATTATGTACGCAATGTTGTTATGGACGTCATAATGTTTCCAGAAAATCTGTAAACCACTAGTGGTTTATCCATTTTATAGCATGGCGTTATTTCACTCCCAGACACGACGTCATATGATATAGCTAACACATAATTCTTTCGAGACTATGTTTGTACAAAAAATAAAACTTCCCTTTTCATTTCATTAAATAGGAGCATCTACAGGGCTCCAAATAAGAGTGTGAAATTAATTATTTTTCTTATTTCTCAACCAAAACATATGTTGTGGGTACTCAAAAGAACTGTCTCAATGAGACGATTCTTTTGAGAGCCCAAAACCAATGTTTAAACTGATGGGTAAGTTCTTATCATATGATAAAGCTATTGTTCAGGATTCAGTAATAAATGAGCCGGTTCAGAAACTTTTGCATATGTATAAAATTACACTTTAAACTTGTATGCACAGCTACCTAGTGTGGCTAGATGCTTAAACAACAGTGTGCTAAATTATGGAAACAAGTCTACTGTTGTTCTTACTCATCAAGCACAGTTGGGCTAAGCAGTAGAGAATTGATTTGCATATCTTAAGCCTTAAGAGGCATAAGCTATGCAAATCAATTCTCTACTGCTACCCCTAAAACCCAAGAAACATGTGGGTTCACTCTTTACAGACCGTGACAAAAATGTGACCAAGTCATATTTAATGAATATGGTGTAACTTTATGATAGCCATATTCTGCATACCTATTTAGAAAAGAACATGGAATCATGTTTAAAGTAGTTTTATAAAAGGAAAACAGTAGCTGTGCAAAAATGTTTATTTGCTTTTTAAACATCTATTTCTAGCATAGGAAAAGAACAACAACACTGAATCCTACTGTCATATATCTTTCAGAAAAAAATACATTGCCAAACAACCAACCCACCAAAGGTTTTTGGGTTGTTAAACAACAAAATGATATATTTTTACGGTTGGCCTTGTAAACATACTGTCCTGCCAGCCAAGAGTGACAGTGACATCGTTTTTTATTTACAACTGTTGGTTTAAACATATGAGCCAAGATCTGACAAAAGGGACCTTCTGGCAATAAAAGTCAAAAGTGAGATATTTACAGAGAAAGAAAGACCTAGCTTTTGCGAACAATTACAGAAAATTTGTAGAGATTATCTTTACAAATAACAAAGATATGAGCATTTAAACTTGTAAAGATGATGCGTTTTAAACATGACGTCACTTAACGTTGTTAATGACGTTCTGACATCAACACCATTGTGTCAACGTATGACGCTAATCCAAAGACGCTTGGACCAATATTTCAAGAATGCTCCATGTTTCTGTAATGTTGATGTGTATGCAATTGCATAGACTGCACAAATAGGTCACATATGCACATCCCGTGTTTACAAAAGCATTTGAAATGAGGTACCCTGTTTTAAAGGAAGTCCGTTGTCCATATGTACAGCTGTTGCCATGGCAACATACATTATACATACCATTTAATTTTATCAGAACTGTTTGCGCCTTTGATTGTATTACATGTTAGAAGCAATTTGACTGTATTGTAAGAACTTGCAAAATATTGAAAATTTAGACTTTTTTGAAATTTTGATTACACAAAAACTGCTGAAATGCCCAAAGGACCCTTTTGTCAGATCGGCGCTCATATTTATTTCAAATTAGTTTATACAATACAATACAATTTTCAATCATACAAACATTAGGATTAGAACGGAAGCAATTGTTAAGTAAAACATTAACTTTTACACCGATTGAGCTAATGTGAATCGATTGATCACATATGTATTAATCCTATCCTGTATATAGCATTAATACACAAGTGATCTATTTATTCTAAGTCACTGATAACTTTGTAAACAAAACATGACGTCACTCTCACTCTTGGCTGGCAGGACAGTAGCTCTATTTCAAACATCAGCTCTCTTGTATATTTTGCAACCTATGACACATGTAAACCTTTTTAAATACAGTTTGGATGGTCAATAATAATTTTTAATCAATCTCTGCTTAGAATTTTCAAATAACATCATTCAAACCACCCTTACCAAATTGAGCATTAAATGTCTCAAAATGTGCAAGATCTACACTTATGTATGTGGTATAAAATAGTTAAAGCGTGGTTGTCAACCTGTATGGGAGATAATACATTCACTAAATCTTGTAGACTATCTACACATACTGGCTGACCAACTATGGTATAACTACTACATATTCTGTGCCTCTACACGGTTTTTGTGTAACTAACAGTGGACTAATGTAAACAGACTATCAAATGATAGGTCTAGTCATGTATTCATCTACTACAAATATGAATTCTAATACACTTGAATTTGTAACGTGACATCTGATTGGATAACGTCAGATATTTGTGACAGTATATCCTGTGATATAATGTCGGAAATAGTTTGACGTCATTAATTAAGCCACATTTCATTGGATGATTGCGGCTTTATGCAGCTTGCAACGCTCAAATTTGAGTTCAAACTACAGAAGTGCATTAGAATGGGGATAGCCATATTCAAAATTTTCATTTGAGGAGGTATAATATCGTCGGATTTACGTTCTGAAATCACGTTTTACGGCTCCGCTCGCGCGTCGCCGTAAAACTAAATTTCCGACCGTATATCCGACAATATACCTCCCCAAATGAAAATTATCCCCTAAATATATCCTCATCTAAATTGAGTCTGTTTTATGTTTAAACTATTTTAACATCAAACTTACCCAAGGTTGTTCTATTTCTCCCATATGACAAACAAGCTGAAAAACAACAACAGAACTATGATGGTAAATTTGGTGGCCTTTTTGTCAGGAAACCAGTGGTTAAATTTTAGAACATTTAGTGCAGTGATTTTGTGAAACCTGACCAAGTCTAATATTTTGTCTAGCTTAAAACATGAAATTCTCATATTGATGCAGTTTATGCCCAGATGTGGGGTTTTTCAGAAAGTCAAACTATTTAGTCAAATTCTTTGCAATAAGCTAGATGATTTAGCAGAGAACTAAATCAACTCCTGATACAGGTTTATCCTCAAACTCATTACCCCTGGATCAGCAAATATGATTGTGATAAACTGTCTGATATAACTGAAATAAAATACCTCCAAAATATGGTAGATTTGGGCTATAACTTCGTTAAAGGAATAAATCAATAAGTACACCCTATGCCTCTTAACGCCATAACATTGGTAATGTTAATTATTTAACAAGATGAGAAATAACGATTGCAATCTCCTTGCCAATCCATTTGGTTAACTTATTTTATATGATCAGTCACTAATACAAAGGCAGTATCTGCTGTAAAGCTGTGAGGTCTGATGCTTTGGCTGTTGTCTGGCCCACCGGGGTTTACCTGTTGGATTTATTTTGCTCAGGTATTCAGTTTTATGTACTGTTGAGTCCTTAACTTTGATTTATCTCCTTTTTTATATGTTGATTTATATGTTCTAGGAGATGATGCATGGATAAGTTAGGGGTCTTTCATGCAAACCAAACATCTATGTTTCTGATCCATATCTGAACTAAGGGTGAGGTTGGTGCCGTGAAACCGGTTTAAGCCCTCCAGTAAAATATTTTTACTGACCGTTCCAAGACGGTACTTCCTTTGTGGATCATTTGTGTTATTTTAGTCTTGTATTTGGCATGCTTTTGCATCTGTTCATTGCTGCCTTGTGGTCACCTGCTGGGAAAGGGCTGACCTCTTGTCTCTCGTTAGTGATGTATGTGTTTTTGTCACTTTCCCATGTGGTATCCTGGGACAAGTGTGGTACTTGATCGTATTGATTCCTGATCTTTGCCACCTTTTCATCTTTGGTTTGTCAAATAAATGACTGGATCAGTTTATTGCATATTGCTCTATTATATGTCAAGATATGCAATCACAACAGCAGGATATTATTATTGGTAGACAAGTCAGCTCATCAGATATCCCTACATATCACATATGTGACCAGAGAAGTCTGTGATGAGCCTGTGCAAATGGGCATTCAGGCCATTGCCTTCACCGCTCACACACACACAGTACAGAATACACAATTTGACTGTTCAGACCAAAATGTAGACCTCTAGCCCAACTCAATAGCTGTACATGAACGTTTAAAGAATGACAATGCATATGCAATCGGGAGTTTCACAATAAAGTTCCCCCAAGTGTAACAAAATTGGCAAATTTTCAAACTAGTTATAATGGTTTATCATTATGATTTCTTTAAAGAATGGTGTTTGATGCACCTAATCCTAAAAAAATCTCCCAGTATCATTTTGTCTTTACAAAATTATAGACCAGAATGTATAGCCATGTGTTCAAACTTTAGAATTTTAAAAAAAAATATGTTATTTGGCCAGTGTCATAGCACATTATCCTTCTGTTATGAAAATATGAGCCAAAATACTAGCTATTATGATGGCAAATATTCTCCAGTAAGAAATTTTCCTGTATTTTGGAAAAAAAAAAAAAAAAAATCCTACTTACTTTGGTTTTCTCTGAAAATGTGATTTCACCAATCAGTAAATTGTTTTCTATTTTAAAATGACAATGTGCAAAGGGGAAACGACCAAACATTTCTTGTTTGCTGATATTTATCTTCTTATCCCTGTAATACAGCTTTTAATTTTCTATTTATTTCGTTGCGGACACTACAGAAATTAAAGTTTATCACTTATATTGTTTGCTTTTACCAGAATTGGGTATATTTTTCATCTCTTTCTTTCATACAGACAGACATTTATATGTAATTTCAATTTGAAATACTTCTTGAACAAGCCCGTGTAAAAATATGTTGCATATGTGGTAATAACATATAGACTGTGATTGGGCCAGCCATAGTTAGTGACCAGACAGTATCTAGGAATTATATCGATATCATTGTTACTTGCTGCGTTGTACCTTTCAAAATTTAATTACACCACGGTTAAAAATCGTTCCGGACACTACATAAATTCTACATGTTTATTGAAATGATCCTGAATGAAAGCAAGATCCCTCTGCAAAATATGAAGCTGAATATAAAAGATGGTGATTACATCTTTGTCATAAAATAGACTGAAAGGAGGTCTTGACTATCTAAACTGTTTTATATAACTATATAACTATAACGATGATAACAGAAAAAATATGCCACAGTGCTAACTTCTCGTGTTATTTAGAATATATTCCGTCATACTTTACCCTTTGAGCAGAAATGATGAACTATTGATGAAAAACTTTGTTTGTATTCAATTCACTACATCTGTCTATAGTATTACTCATTTAAATATCATTTGCTTTATTTAGTCTAAAAGTTGCGGACACTACCAGATCATTTTTTTTTTATATACCCTGACTTGCTAAATATCAGAAGCATGGAAAAATTCTAACAAGGTTAATAAAGTAAGCAACACTGGTTAACTGAATGAATGAATTTATTGAACTTTTATAACATAACAAAGATATGAGCCGTATCATGGAAAACATAGGCATAGGTGAGCTACGGAGTAACCCTGTAGCTGATCAGTGTCTAAAATGTTTTGCCCTATATATTAAGAGTATAATCACTCTTATTCTTAATGGTTACTTCAGATCTACAAAAAAATACAGCTAAAGAAATGATACTTTACTTTCTAAAAAAAACTGTAGTGTCCGCAACGTTTTTTGAAATCATTGATACTATAAATATAGCAAGAAGTGAGCGAAGCTCACATACCCCCGGCGGTATCCATCAGAGGTTGTAACACTTTCAGAGAAACGACAAAATTGTCAAAGATTTCATAATCCTAAATCAAGTAGTTTCTGAGAAAACTTTGATGAAAAATGTCCATATGAGTTATATAAGAGTGACAGAAGGAAAAATTGAAAATTTGAAAAAAGAAGGCAAAATGAGGATTAGCACCTTAGTTTTCATTTACACAATACACTTCTCCTACCTGAAAGTACACAAATAATTTCATAATCCTAAATCAAGTAGTTGCTGAGAAAACTCTGACAAAAACGTCCATATGTGTTATATAGGAGTGACAGAAGGAAAAATTGAAAAAGAAGCCAAAATGAGCTTTAGCATCTTTATTTTCATTTACACAATACACTTAGCCTACCTGAAGGTGTACACTAAATTTGAAAGCACTGGCTCCAATAGGAGCCGAGAGATCTGCGACAGAAATTTTCATTGGAGAGAAAGAAAAATGAATAAATAAAGGGACTGATAAGCAATATGTGGCTGTTCTTTTGTTACACAATACAACTAATCACTATCAAGCTTTGTACCAATTTTCAGAATCCTAACTTAAGTAGTTGCTGAGAAATCTTTGACAGAAAAAATGTCTATATGTATTATATAAGAGAGAAAGAAGGAAAAAATGAAAATTTGAAAAAAGAAGGCAAAATGAGGATTAGCATCTTAATTTCCATTTACACAGTACACTTTGCCTTCCTGAAGGTGTACACAAAATTTGAAAACAATGGCTCCAATAGGAGCTGAGAAGTCTGTGACAGAAATTTCCATTGGAGAGAAAGAAAAATAAATAAATAAAGGGACTGATAAGCAATATGTGGCTGTTCTTTTGTTACACATTACAACTCATCACTATCAAGCTTTGTACCAAATTTCAGAATCCTAACCCAAGTAGTTGCTGAGAAATCTTTGACGAAAAATTTTTCCATTGGAGAGAAAGAAAAACGAACAAATAAAGGGACTGATAAGCAATATGTGGCTGTTCTTTTGTTACACAATACAACTCATCGCTATCAAGCCTTGTACCAAATTTCAGAATCCTAACCCAAGTAGTTGCTGAGAAATCTTTGACGAAAAAAAAAGTTTACAGACAAACAAACAAACAGACAAACATAATTACAGAAAAGGCAAAAACTATATACCCCCTATATACTTCGTACCGGGGGTATAATAAAATGAGAAACAAAAGCAGGAAGAAGATGTATGTTTTATAGTTTTATGATACATGTTTTAAACTATACTAAAAATGCATATAAAGTGTCATTTTGCCGTTGACCAAATCACACCAGGTACATAATCAGGCTTTCCAGCAGTATCTTTGAAAAAACTAGGAAAAAACTAGGAAAAATATTTACAAAATACTAGGAAAAAACTAGGAAAATCTAGGAAGTTTGAGGCAAAAACTAGGAGTTATTTGGACATCTTTTTTACTTTTCCCTACCCGAGTACCACAGTAACAGTACACATTCATACTACGAGACTATAAAGCTGACTAAGTTTTCTTCTGCAGTCAACAGAGCAGACTCTTATATGAAATTAATGTTTTTTATAAAGGCGCAATAAAGGTTGTTTCACTGAAATTCTAATGAAAACAAAGAGCAAATTAACATTGAATTTTCTAGCATTTTTACAGGATCCTGGTCTTTTCCAACCCTTTATTTGACCGATAGAGGGTACAGCAAATCCTTAGCCAACAAATCACGAAGTAATGAAGTAGACCCCCACTTGTGTGTGTGTGTTCACTCCTTGAGTTGTATACTTAACTTTTTCAACTAGTCTTGTGTTGAGCAGTGCTGGACTGTAAAATTACAACACACTTCTGAAAGGGGGATTTCGGGGGTCCTCCCCTGGTAAATTTTGAAAACCAAGAAAGCAGAGGAAGCCATCTCTGGTCATTTTGAAGGGGCAATTTTACCTTCAGAAAATGAAAAATTTTGGAGGTCATTGCTCCCATTTATTGTATGCTCTTTTTAAATATAAGATTTAGACAGATATCTGCATATATCTGTATTAGACTTGGGTGTATAAGACTTGACTTGTTGACAATCTTATACAGTGACAGTAAATCAGGACATTATTCAGAAGTCAATAAACCCAATTGGTGCAATCCATTAATATTTAACAGCCCCGTTTTTGCAGCGTGTCCAGCCTAATGTTCAGGAGTTTTGCAGGTTCGATTCCCAGGTCCGGTACATTCTTTCACTATACTTGTCAGTTACTGGTGAAAGGACGAGCACAGAGTACTCCTACCTAAGAAAAGTGTTGTTAGGATCAACTAGTCATTCCTACATGACCTCAGATGTAAAGCAAGAAATCAACGAAAAAGCATTTACCTTTCTTAACTCTTTTTTATGCTGCCTAATATGAAACCTCAGAAAAAAAACTGAGCATCTAAAACAATGCAAGATGTCACGAACTTTACATGTCAACATACTTATATATATGGTTTATTTCTTATTTTCAAACTGATCTTGCAAAAATCAAAGTTTCCACTAGGGGGTTTGAGTCAAGTGTTGTCATCATAGAGTTTAGTCCAACCTTCAGTTATCACCTGAGAAGACTAGACTATGCATCAGTGACACCAGACCACACAAAGAACACCAAACACTGTTAGCTCAACACCCTAAAAGTCTTATTCTGAAACACAATCTCAAAACACTAATCCAAAAAAGTGCCAAATTTATGAAAAACTAGGAATACTAGGAGGTTTTTGACAAAACTAGGAAAAACTAGGAGCACATTTAAAATACTAGGAAAAAGTAGGAAAACTAGGAAAAACTAGGAACGCTGGAAAGCCTGCATAATCCTAACATTCGGTTATGTATCTCTAAAAGGTATTCCTGTTCTCCCTCTATTTTTCTTACTTTTTGAAATTAGCTGGCAAAAAGCAATTGCACTTAACAAATGCTGAAACATATTAAGATACTTCAAATGAATTTTATAGCTGCTTTTCAATTCCAAAATAGACTATCGTTGCGGACACTACAGTCCGTTGCAGACCCTACATTGGGACACTTTCTGTCTCTATTGTCAAGTTTGTAGACATAAATGTCCAATATTTTGGCTGAAGTTTTGTGATAGGGGTCTGTTTCCACAAAAAAACCATAGGCTTCTTCAATACATGGATGCCAGAATCAGGCAGACTTTTGCGAGCGTTACGGACTCTACGCCAATTTTTGTAGAAAAGTCAACCCGAAATTGAAAAGGTTGAAAAATGATAATAGCATGTCAATTTGTCTTAACTGTTGTTTATTTAACATGATGTATATTTTTGGTGTTAAAGTTTTTTACAGTAATGTGAGCGCATTTTAATGATACCAATGTATATATACTAATCTTTTTATATGAGATATGCTAAAGATTTTATAACGCATAACGAACCACGATGTTTGATTAAAATGGCGTAAATTTGTTATTTATGGATCAAATCACATGCGGTAAAAAGTATTCAAAAGATTAGGAAAATATGCTTCAAAGGCAGATTTTGAAATTAAAATCTTATCTGTATTTTTGCATCTGCCTATCAATAAAAAAAGTATTTTTTCAATGTTACACCATAATTATTGGCTACTTTTTGGTGCAATATTTGCTTAGCTAGAAAATTTCATGTGTATATGCATGCCATATATCATTTTTTTCGGGTAAACATATGTCTTACAAGCAAAAGTAAACTATATTCTCTGTAAATGGCTTGTTAATAACACAGAATTTCCTGCATAACAGAGGCATTTTATCTAGGGGAACTTTATTGTGAAACTCCCGAATAAGTATATAAAAATTCTCACAAACTTGCTAAAATGTATTAAGATAAATGGGTACAATAAAGAGCTATGAATAAATAGCAATTCAGAACTTTAGTTAAGAGTGTGTCCCAAAAAATAATTTTCTTATTTCTCAACCAAAACATATGTTGTGGGTACTCGAAAGAACCGTCTCAATGAGACGGTTCTTTTGAGCACCCAAAACATATGTCTAAATTAATGGGTAGAAAATAATTAAAATTTTACACAAATGAAAAAAGTCAAATGCTTATTAGATACTCCCCGCACAGTAAGAGTCAGTGAAAAAACTTGACAAGTTATAGTTTAAACCAGCAGACCTTAGTTTTGAAAAGAAGATTTCATTAGAATCTGTGCAAACAAAAATTATAAACTCCTTCAAACATATGTTCAATGTGTCTACATTGTATCAGCAAAGTATCAAATTGCTCCATTAAAAGCTGTGGTAGGAGTTGATCAGCCCATGAAGGCACTATCCATGCATATTCAAAAGCCATATAAGGGAATAATTGTTTAAGTTCTCATAGCTGTCAATTTTTTTTTTCAACCAGACTCCTTCATGCATATGTTCAATGTGTCTATATTGTATAGGCAAAGTATCAAATTGCTCCATTAAAAGCTGTAGTAGGAGTTGATTGGCACATGTAGGCACCATCTATGCATATACAAAAGCCTTATAAGGGAAAAATTGTCTAAGTTCTCACAGCTGTCATTTTGTCAAAAATTATTTTTTCTGAACCAAACTCCTTCATGCATATGTTGAATGTGTCTACAGTGTATAGGCAAAGTATCAAATTGTTCCATAAAAAGCTGTAGTAGGAGTTGATCGGCCCATGAAGGCACCATCTATGCATATACAAAAGCCTTATTAGGGAAAATTCTCACAGCTGTCATTTTGTCAAAAATTATTTTTTCTGAACCAAACTTCTTCATGCATATTTTCAATGTGCCCGTGTATGGCCTATAACAGCATAAGGATAAAACCCTATATTAAAAGCCATTTAGAACTACAAAGGAAAATAACTCTAATAGAACTGGCCCCTATCCCTTACTTTTTTTGTCTAAAGTATTTGTCTTGCATAGATATACATGTTTGCAAGGTTTGATGAAAATCCAGCAATGACTCTTCAAGATGTTAAAGCTGCATAGTCTGTATCTTTTGATCATATAATTTTAGAACTAAAGTTTCTATTTTTCAAGAATACAGTAAAATATTCAAATTCAGGCAAACATTTCACCATTTTCGTAAATCTTAACACACTAACAGTATAAAAGCAACAGCATTTACGTTAAAAATCAACTGTCTAGAATTATTGGAGGGACGTAAATAATTACCAATAAGAGGAAAAACACCTATTTTAATAAGATAGTTCACTTTTCCTTGCAGTTTCCAGCTGTTCTGGACATATTTACTGTGAAAACATAACTTAATTCTATTTTTACACATGATTTAAAAAGAAAATATTTTTTTCGAAAAATGTTCATAGTTACAGACCTAGTCTCTTTAAGGAATCAAAAAGTTACGGACTGACGGACGCACGGACAACGTAAAAACAGTATACCCACTACAAACAAAGTTTGCGGGGGGTATTATAAAATTTCCATATCTGGATCTATGAGTAAGATAAATGTGTACAATATGAATAAATAGCAACTGTCATAAAGATAAATGGGATAATCTTAGCAGTCACAATCTCACAGGTTTAGATAAACAAATTTTTTGAGCGTAAAATTGTAAAAATTTGCCTACCCATCAGTTTTAATATATGTTTTGGGTGCTCAAAAGAACTGTCTTGTTGAGACGATTCTTTTGAGTACCAACAACGTATGTTTTGGTTGAGAAATAAGAAAAACTAGTTTTTCGATACGCACTCTTAACTAAAGTTCAGCAATCTTTACTGGTTACACTGTACGCTCACTAACCTTTCTCATCTCAGCCTTGCTAAGAGCCGTTCCAATCATGATTGACTTGCGACAAGCTCTAGAAGCAAACATCTGTCTCACCCTTGTCGGTCTGCATGTTACTCCCTGAACAGAAAATACATAGAGGATCTTCTATCTATTAAACAAGTTGAGGAAAAGCAATAAAATGGGGGCTTGCCAAGCATTTTATTGCTCTTTAGTATCAAGCGTAATAAATTCAATAATACATGGGCACGAATATTATATGACTCTAAAACTACTTTGGATTTTGCCATACATATGTGACTTTGTTTTGGCTGTCATTACATAAGGTTACTTAATCTTTACACCACTAGTAGTTTATTGATTTTAATACATGATGTTATAGTACTCCCAGACACGATGTCATATTATAAATGAAATTTTAAGGGAATGTATAAATCTTTATTTATAAAAGTAAGATAACATTGACAACATCCAATTTTCTTTTTGTGAGGTCAACAACTTCTTGAATTATAGTCTAAATATTTTCATAAACAGATCAGGGTTTTAGGAGATATGGAGTGGACACAAACACTGTGCAGGTGACATTTGACCTCTTGTTATGAGCCTGACCTTGGCCTGAAGTGGGATGTCTAAAGCTCTGCAAGTCTTTGGGGTAGATAGATACTTGTGTAAAATAGTTTCAGAATCAGACAAGATTTTTAAAATCAAAAATATGAAGAGAACAGACACATGGACTGATGGAAGGATGTGAAAACAGTATACCCCATGTCTAACAAAGTCTGTGGAGATGTGAGCAGCTATAGCTTTTGTAAGTACTTACTGGGCTATCTGTTAACATAAAGATCATTTCTTCAATATCTGAAACACAACAACACACAATACAGTGCAATCCCTTTATTTTGTTTGGTTTGAGGTTTACGTCCAAGTCAAGAGGTATGGTCATGTCCAGACGGTCAGCTCACATAACCACACTTTTTCCTGGGCAAACTTGACCAAGCTGCTAACCAGTATTTTGTGCAAATAATTTCCTTTGTAACTGACAACAACCCTTCTTGAATAAGCGGAAGTGAAAATGACCGTTGAAATTATTTCCTTATCAACCAGTTATCTTATCAGTTCCGACTCCCTATGACAATTCCTTTATAACAACCTTATAATAACACAGATTTGGATATAACATGGTCATATTGGGGCTTCAAAAATTTTATCACAGAATTTTACAAAATAATTATACGAAAAGAAATGGTCATTTTCCTAAAATTACTATGTATAATTGTTCCTTTATAGCACAATTCACTTATAACATGGTCTATTCCTATGGACCCCAAACATAGTGATATAAAGGAACAGCACTGTACCTATTCTGAAACCAAAATATTTGGATACATTAAATCAAACTAGTTATTCCAAAAATTGAATAATGTCATTTTGCATATTTGACTAGGAATATAAAGTAAATACTCTAACAGAATGGCAAACTACAAAAGTAAATGAGCAGTGACATGATATTTCCAACAATGTGGTATGTGCGACCAGCAAAGGCTCAGACCAGCCTGCTCATACACGCAGACTGATCAGAGCCTTTGCTGGTCGCTTGAATATTCTATGACTGTTAAGCTACTGCTCGAATATCATTTCGAGTTTCTAAGCTTAAAGGGAGGCTGCGCAGGCTTGGTTGAGTCTACACTTGTCAAAATACCACATTGTTGGAAATCACGTTGCTGCTCAAATATTCTCAGAAAATGGCAAACAGTGTAAACCCTTGTCAAACTGCTCTTATTTGGCTCTACCCATTTTGATCAGGCCTGCCTTACCAAGTATTTAGGGTCATTGTGGTTTCATGAGCCATGTATTTGTTTTGTAAAAAAACTGCTTTTGTTGTTTGCTAGCAGTGTCACAAACCAGCTAAAGGAAAGTCAGTCTCAAAATACTGAATTCAAGAATAATCCTGGAAATATTCACCCATGAACCTAGTTTTTTTTTTTTCAATTTGATTCTTTACGTCCCAACAACAATATTTCAGTGATATAGGGACGGGTTGAATCAGTACTAAGCTGGTATTAATGTGTCTTGCTCAAGGACAAAACACAGTGACGCCGGTGAGACTCGAACCCGCTACCCCTCGGTCTCAAGTCAAGCACTCTACCACTGAGTCACTGCGCTCCCTGAACCTAGTTGTAAGATTCCACCAGTCAGGCCTGTTTGTCAAAATACAATTCATTTTCACTTTATAAAAAAAGTAGAAAAATTCTTACCTTCTTTACCGAAGTTCCAGTTTTTACTGACAGGTGTTGACATTAACTTTACCCTTTGTGTTGGAAGACCTGTAATAAACCACCACAGGGTTCATACAGGGAAGTTTGAGTAAAATTCAAGAACTTTTCAAGGACTTCTCAAGAGAAATTTACAGTTTTCAAGGACTAAAATGTTAGGGAAAATACTGATCAAAGTTTAAAATTCTTCTTCAAAAATGCTAGACTGAGATAATGGAGAAATAAGTATTAGAAAACGAGTATGATATTGTTGTGCATTTATTTGGTGTAGCATTTGCTGCACCAAATAAAGGTACAACAATTTTATACTGATTTAGATCTCTATCAACAGTGTTAAGTTCTACAGAAATTAGAAGAATTAAAGGACTTTTCAAGGCTTTTGGGTGATTTTCCAATACTTTTCAAGGCAGATTTAATTTTCAAGGACTTTTCAAGAAAGCCCTCTAGATTCAAGTTCTTTTCAATCCTGTGCAGACCCTGCACCTACAAGCTTTCCTATGTATGCAAATGTAGACAATCAGCTTGCATATCCACCTTGGAATGATCAAGAAGTGAGTATGACAAGTAAATGCCACAATCAAAGACTGCAAACTAGCCCACGGCACTACAAGGAAGGACACAGAACACAGACAGCCACAATTCAATTAAAAATATAGCAAGAAGTGAGCGAAGCTCACATACCCCCGGCGGTAGCCATCAGAGGTTGTAACACTTTCAGAGAAAAGACAAAATTGTCAAAGATTTCATAATCCGAAATCAAGTAGTTTCTGAGAAACTTTGATGAAAAATGTCCATATGTGTTATATAAGAGTGACAGAAGGAAAAATTGAAAATTTGTAAAAAAAATAGCAGCCGAGAGATCTGCGACAGAAATTTTCATTGGAGAGAAAGAAAAATGAATAAATAAAGGGACTGATAAGCAATATGTGGCTGTTCTTTTGTTACACAATACAACTAATCACTATCAAGCTTTTTACCAAATTTCAGAATCCTAACTCAAGTAGTTGCTGAGAAATCTTTGACAGAAAAAAATGTCTATATGTATTATATAACAGTGAAAGAAGAAAAAAATGAAAATTTGAAAAAAGAAGGCAAAATGAGGATTAGCATCTTAATTGCCATTTACACAGTACACTTTGCTTTCCTGAAGGTGTACACAAAATTTGAAAACAATGGCTCCAATAGGAGCTGAGAAATCTGTGACAGAAATTTCCATTGGAGAGAAAGAAAAATGAACAAATAAAAGGACTGATAAGCAATATGTGGCTGTTCTTTTCTTACACAATACAACTTATCACTATCAAGCTTTGTACTAAATTTCAGAATCCTAACTCAAGTGGTTGCTGAGAAATCTTTGACAGAAAAAATGTCCATATGTATTATATAAGAGAGAAAGAAGGAAAAAATGAAAGTTTGAAAAAAAAAGGCAAAATGAGGATTAGCATCTTAATTTCCATTTACACAGTACACTTTGCCATCCTGAAGATGTAAACAAAATTTGAAAACACTGGCTCCAATAGGAACTGAGAAATCTGACAGAAATTTCCATTGGAGAGAAAGAAAAATGAACAAATAAAGGGACTGATAAGCATAATGTGGCTGTTCTTTTGTTTCACAATACAACTCATCACTATCAAGCTTTGTACCAAATTTCAGAATCCTAACCCAAGTAGTTGCTGAGAAATCTTTGACGAAAATTTTTTCCATTGGAGAGAAAGAAAAATGAACAAATAAAGGGACTGATAAGCAATATGAGGCTGTTCTTTTGTTACACAATACAACACATCACTATCAAGCCTTGTACCAAATTTCAGAATCCTAACCCAAGTAGTTGCTGAGAAATCTTTGACGAAAAAAAAAGTTTACAGACAAACAAACAAACAGACAAACAAACAAACAAACATAATTACAGAAAAGGCAAAAACTATATACCCCCTATATACTTCGTACCGGGGGTATAACAAAGTAGGCATCTCCATGGGTGGAAGTTCAAATATTCCCGAATCCTGAAGTTTAGAAATCCAAATTTTGAAACTTGCAGGATGCCTACAAAAATTAATGATTTCATGTTTAAATGGTTTATATAATATCACAATTAATCAGAGAAGCTACTATAATCTCCCTAATTCAGCATTTTGAGGCTGACTTTCTATGGAATGTCAGCCTCAAAATCCTGAATTCAGGATTAATCCTGAAAACTTTCACCCATGCATCTCTCTCTTCCTCAGCAAGATGAGTGCTAAACTAAAAAGGGCATCAAAAGCAAACCACAAGCAAGGCCTCCATCAACTCTTTGCACACTTGATAATTTTCCATGTGCTTTTGCCGTCTGCCGATTTTTTTTTCAAAATAAACTTTTCAAAAAATCTTTCAAAACTACCATCAAATTGTAAAGCAATTAGCATCTAGATCAGGCTAGTTGGGCCTTTTTAAAAAGTCAGCAGACGACAATGAAAGCATACAAAAAAATTACCCAGCATGCGAAGAGTTAAAAGAACTTTCTCACAGTGATGAGTCTTCCAAGAATCCACTGTAAATGTTTTGACAGGAAATAAACCATTTAGAGAATAAGTCCTGTGAACTAGATGATGATCCCCATAGAAGACAAATCAAAAGTTCTAAAATCCTGAACTTTACTTAGTCAAATCTTAAGATGTGTGGTATGTCTCTTTTTTTAAGATATTAACAGTCATAGGTTTAAATGGTTGGGAATTTCCTTACATAGGTAAAACCATTCAGAGAAGCTATAATAATCTGCCAAATTCAGTATTTTGAGGCTGACTTTCTTCGGAAAGCCAAACTCAAAATCCTAAATTCAGGAACAATCTTGAAAACTTTCACCTAACAAGCACTTTTGCGTCATCTGTCCCCGAAGTTATAAAACTTTTTCATGCCAAACTTAACTGAGCATGAAACTTAGCATGCTCTTAATTGTCAAAATGCCAACAACTGTCGGCATTTTAACGTTTATTAGCATGATAAATCTAATGTCTGAGAGTTTTAAAGCAAGAATTGTCTTTTTTTTATGAGCATTTTTGTTTTATGACCAGTTGATATTACGAGTTGAGCTTGAAAATTTTTTTATAACCTCAGGGCCAGGACTCAACTTTCCAAAAAATCAACTTATTAAAATTGAGATGTAGAGTTGTCTGTTTTAGATTTGATCTTTCCAAACTTTAAGCCGCTGCTAGGGGGCGTGAGAATTGTTGCACTTTCCATTTGTTCTCATGAACAGACTCAATAAAACTGAGTCTGCTGTTTTCTTATATTGTAGGTTCTCTCTATTTCTGAAGGATCCATTTTTTTCCAGATTATTTAGGAAACTTTAAGAAAGGGCTTACCTTGTTCATCAATGACAAAGTCAAATCCATTTTTCTTGAATATCTCTAAATTGTCCATCAATATTGTCTCATTGCTGGCAGTGAGTTCTAAGTTTAAAGGACTGAAAACAAATATTATGATTGATGTTGGAATCTCACAGTCGACCCTTTACTCCATTATAACGACTTTTGACGCCTTTGAAATATCATGTTTGAAAATATTATGGAAAATGGAGCATTTGCTCCAAAAGAGCAAATGCTCCAATGTCCATAATATTTTCCTAAGTATTCAGAACTTAACTTAAATTTTTCTCGGATGTTTTCAATGTTGTCTAAAAATAGAAAATGATGTCATGATCTAAAAATAGCCTATGGAGTAAAGGGTTAAGCAGGAAACTTATCTATTAACGCTTGTCCTTATGGACCCATATCTAAATATTTAGAAAATAGTGTAGATTCACATTGTATTCAACTCTGATTGAAAATGCATGCCTACAAGTAGAATGCTGCAGGTTAAAAGGATAGAATTGGGGAGGAGTGCACCACATAAAAATATTCAGCATGAAAAGGGTTGAATCTGAACACTCATCATAATTTGTTAAAAAATGCCAGGGTTTAATAAAACAAGATTGTCTTTCATTTTCAATCCTAAAGCATTTGAAATATTTCTTGTACCACCAATTAATCTATGGTCATATTAATGATATTAATTTTTATTTGATCATTGTGTCAGGCTTGCATATGTTTGTGTTGATGTTTTACATCCCAGTCAATTTGTTTTCATTCATGTCAGGATGATTTCTTGTCTTCATGGATAGAGTGTCTTGCACAATCACACAACAGTGACTCCAGTGAGTCTCAAACCTTTGATCCCCATTCTATCAACTAAGCCCCTGAACTTGCAGTGTCAGGTGTAAAATGCTTATTTTGTTTGTTTGATTTGATTCTTTACGTCCCATCAACAATCTTTCAGTTAAACAGGGACAGGTCTTCCTGGGTTGCTAAGCTGGGATAAATGTGTCTTGCTCAAGGACCACAACGCAGTGACGCCGGTGAGGCTTGAACCCGTAGCCCCTTGGTCTTGAGTCAAGCACTCTACCACTGAGTGACTGCGCTCCCTAAAAAAAAAAAAATGCTTATTGCACGACCCTTGGGTCTGCACTATAATCACTATGTGAGTCTGTCCATCCGTTAGCAGTTAGTGAAAATGCTCATAACTCTTGAACCACATGGTATATTTGATCAAAGTTTGCATACAAATGCATGTCAACATTATCTAACCACTGGCATGTGTAACAGTATTTTTTGATGGACAAGGGTTTGCTGAGCATCATTTCAGCCAGTTGTGGTCAGATAGTGAAAATGCTCAAAACTCTTGAACTGTATGGTATATTTACATAAAATTTTGCATACTTATTTATTTATTTTAATACTGTCCAGCCACTGGTATGCAAAATGGTGATGAGGCTTTGCAGAGTATTATTTTGGTCGGTTGAAATCTTTTAAAGAAAATGCTCAGAACTCTTGAACTGCATCATATATTTAAATCAAATTTTGCACATTTATACATTTTTTGAAATTGACAGGGGAAATGAAATGGCAAAGGTAAAAATATATAAAAAATATATACATAAGTCCTGCCTGGATTCGAATCACTGAGCGTCAGGCTGCAGAAAGCCTACTAGACAACTTGGCCACCACGTATTGTATATATACTAGGGCAATTTACCTATATCTCCTTTACCTGTGTTCGCCAGATTAAAATTGCATGACCCTTAGGTCTGCACTATATTGCACAACCCTTGGGTCTGCACTATCATCACAATGTGAGTTGCACAAGCCTTGGGTCTGTACTATAATCTTGTAAGACCCTTGGGTCTGCACTATAATCACTAATACACTATGTGAGTCCGTCCGTCCATGGTCTGATGGTAAAAATGCTCATTAAGGGTTGTGCGCAATACTGTCACTTGATTTTTTAAAGGATGTTGTTGCAATGTAGTGCCTTTGTTATTTGCTCTCTGGAAAGTGTAATAGCTAAACTTGCTACATGCAAAAATCAATATTCTAGCTTGCCTCACTCTCTGTAGCTTAGCGGATTGATATGACCCTTACCTGATTGCAAACCCCAAAGACAGGTATCTTGTGACAAGACCCATGTTACACTTACCATATGAGTTTTTGGCTTTGTATGACTGTATCTCTCCTTAAAGTTTCAAAGTTAAACTTTTCATCTGTAGCATGTTGATCAACAATGAAGAGATCCTCACTAAGTTTGGTGATTATAAAACCAAGGTTGAACTGACCAAGGATCTCCATCTCTTGGAACATTTCTTTCCTGAAGAAACAATAATCGAGATAAATAGTAAAACTGGGGGGTCTAGACCAGATAAGCGTGGTCCAGAATTCTCAGCCCCTCTAGCAGGGTTTTTTATAATAAAAACCCTGCCAGAGGGGCTGAGAATTCTGGATCGCGCTTTTCTGGTCGAGAACCCCCAGTTTTACTATATATTTGAGCCATGACATGTGATTTCCAGCAATGTGACATTTTGACAAATGTAGATTCAGATGAGCCTGTGAAGCCTCCTTTAAGGCATAGAAACTCCAAATGCTGTTCAGTAAGTAGCCTAAGAGTCATAAAATATTCAAGCAACTAGCAAAGCCTCTGATCAGACTGCGCATATGCGCAGGCTGATCTGAGGCTTTGCTGGTCGCACATACCACATTGTTGGAAATCTCATGTCGTGTCTCATATGACTACAGTTGACTCAAACCCCATTGAACACGAGTTTACACTGAGGTATAGGTAGTTAACCCATTCATACTGAATGGATTTTGACAAGTTCATTTCCAATTCCAGGGTTGTTGGGTGGTATATTATTTCTTACTCAGCTTTAATAGAACAATCTGTAAGCAAACATCGCCAATCCTGATCAGACGCCGCTTTCTGCGTAATCTGATCCTGGTCTGCACTGTTTGCATATGTCTCGTAAAAAGTACGCTAGGATTTCATGGGTTGAAAAACTTTTGGTCTGTTAATTATATATCTGCCCTCAGGAATAATGAAAAAGATTTGTTGTGCATATATAAAAATAATCAACTTGGTTTTTTCATTAATAAAAACAAGGAGTTCTTTTATGTACCAAAATCAATCTTTTAATAGGAAAAATTCACAAAACAGCCTCTGACTTTGCCAATGAGAGTCAGCCATAGGTTTATAACATTGTGCCTTGGCTCGATCAATAACTTGAATTATTATACTATCTCATTAATATATTTCAGAATAATCGTAATTAAGAATTTTTATTGACTGAGTGCATGCCTTGTGCAGGGTTATATTCTGTATGGTTGTATATGGGGATAATAAGGGCTTGCATTTTAGATAAACTTGCTTTCAATGTTGCCGTCCCCTTTAGGCTAAGATGACTTGTATTGTGGTTGGCAATATGGCTCCCAATTGCTGTGTTACAATGATGTATCAACATATTAGTCAGGAAAAAAATCAGAAAAAGACGCTTATTTAAGAAGGTACAGGCATTTTGTGAAGAAAAGGTTTTGAGATACCAATTAGGGGTATTTTGGTATGCTGAATCCAAAAACCAATGTTGGCAAGCTAGAAAATGGCGTCTTCAATATCTAATTTGCATATTTCCAAGATGGCCGCCAAATTGAAGAAAAATCCATAAAAATCCGTAGAGTAACATGTTAAATATGCCAAACTGGTACAAATCGATCTAAAAACATCTTCTCATGATTGGGGGTCTTCACTGACACCAATTTATGCATTCAGAATAAAAAATATGACCAAGAGGTAATAAGGGGACACAACTTAGCAAAAACCTTGCTTCCGACTTAGTTAAGGTTTTTTCCACAATAGTCCATGCATATTATCTGGCTCAAATGTGTTAGGAATGATTTCATTAAAATGAGATTTAAAAAAAAATGCATCGCAATGATATCGCAATTGTTTACAGGAAATATGGCGATTTAAACAAAATTCTTTAAGGTTCTTAAAGTGTACCAAAGGACAATTACTCATGGATGCGAAATTATTAAATGAGACCACTAAATACCAAAAAGTCTTATTGTCTCCGAAAATAGCCATTTTGTTTGATCCTATCAACAATCTTTCAGTTATATAGGGACGGGTCTTCCTGGGTTGAACCAGTACTAAGCTCGGATTAATGTGTCTTGCACAAGGGCACAACGCAGTGACAAAAATTGCATGGTGTCCATGGCAACCCATCGGGCACTGTAGCTGGGTCATTTGCAAGCAGGCCCAAGATCAACACTTGCGTGCCGCACCTATTTCTATGGATTTTTTCTTTCTTCCACTAATTCAAGAAAAACAAGCTGTCAGTTACTGGCGGAACAAAATGGTCGCTAAATAGCAAATAAAAAAACTGGCTAGAACAATTTACCCTTCCCCCATAATGTGAAAATCCAAAATATGATTCTAAAGAAAGTGGGTGTACCTTCAAAATGATTCGTATCTAAGCAGCAACTTATCCTAGACTACCGACCCTGGTACCAAATTGAAGCCTAGACATAGTCCTTTTATTCAATGTGCTGAGTATTAATAAAAAAATAAAAAGAAAAGAAAATTCGTAGAAAAAAATAAGGGGGTGTACTTATACACATTGCCCATATATGTCATTTGCTAGTTATCATAGACTATCAAACTGGGTGCAAAATCAAAGCCTTGACAAAGTACTTTTACCCAATGGTACAATATGCAAATAATCTAATTTGAATAGTCATGAATATTTATGAAAACATGAGAAATAACAGAAAAATGGTTGAAAAAATAAGGATGGTATGTACAACATTACCTAAATGTCAGCTGCTAACTTTTCTAGACTGCCTTACTTGTTACTAAATAAGAGTTGAGACATTACACTTTAACCCAGTAGTATGATAAACAAATTATCTACTTTCAAGTACTTTGCATATTCAAGAATATTAATGAAAAGATTAGAAATAGGAGAAAAAGTTAGAAACTTTAAAGCCTAGGGGAGTACGTACAACATAACCCATATGTTAGCTGCTAACTATTCTAAACTTCCAAAATTGGTACCAAATGAAAGGTGAGTCATAGTACTTTAACACAATAGTCTGCTATACAAATCATATTTACATATTTGTGAAAAGTAATGAAAACATTAAACAAAGAAAGAACAATTGCAGAAAAATCAAAATGGGTATATCTACAAAATTACCTTTATCTCATCTGCTGATTGTCATAGACTAACAAGCTTTGTACCAAATAAATGCTACGACATAGCACATTTTATGTCATGGTCTGATATGAAAATCATCTTATGATTGTATTCTTGAATATTAATTAAAATGTTTGAAATGAGAGAAAAATTGTAATAAAATTAAGGGGGTGTACCTACAAAAAAACTCATATCGTAGCTGATAATATTTCTAGACTACCACACTTGGTACCGACTTAAAGCTGAAATTTTGCTTTACTCAATAGTCAATATGTGAAATTATCCATTTTTAAATTTATTAATATTAATGTTAACATTAGAAATGAGAAGAAAAACGTAGAAAAATAGTGGGGTCTACTTCTAAAATAACTCCTATCTCATCTTTTAATTGTTCTAGACAATTAATCTTAGTATCAAATTAAGGCTGAAACATTATTTTTTATTCCAATGGTCAGATATACATTCATTTAACAAACATATTCATCAATATTGATGAAAACTAAAGAAAAATTGAAAACAAATCAATAAGGTTGTACCTTAAAAAATATTCATTAATAAACAAATTAAATAATTTGCATATCAAATAACACTAATATAGAACTTTTTCTAGACTTTAATTTGGGAACAAATTCAGAAAATATAAAATCTAGGATAAATGGCAGCTGAGATATGAGTAATTTTGTACATACATTCTATTAATTGTTCTCTAATTTATTCTCATTTCTAATATTTAATTAATATTCATGAATACAATTTTAAGATAATTTGCATATTGGACCATTAAGTAAACATGCTATGTTCTAGCATTAAATTGGTACCAAGGCTGGTAGTATATGATAGTAAACAGCTGAGATGTAGATAAATTTGCATGTACACCCCTGAATGTTTTTAACAATTTTTCTCCAATTTCTAATGTTTTTATAAATATTCATGGATCTGAACATTGGATTGAAGTCCTATGTCTTAACATTCAGTTGGAACCAGGTTTAAAAGATTCGGATGAGTTGCTGCTGATATATGAGTACTTTTGTAGGGGCATCACCATTCTTTAGAAGCGCATTATGTGTTGCCATGGAAACCATGCGATTTCACATAGCTCAAATGAGTTTATTCTTTAGGGCAATATTTTCCCCATTTAGGTGTCTCTCAAAACAATTTGACACACATTAGAATTTTTCCTGATGGTGCAAGGTTGGTCTAATTAGACCCTAGGGTACTATGAAATGTGCATGCTGTTACTTTTTATAGATGCAAAATGAACCGTATATTTGGGCATGTACATTATGACATATTTATTTTAAAACAAAACAACTTGTTGATTATCAAAGTTTCTTTCTCATTTATTAGGTAAGAAAGCTGGTATACAGTCCAAAATCCTGCTATGAATAAACTATGATTTAAATAGCAGGATACTGAATAAGGCACGTTTATATATGATTTTATAGACTAAACGGACATTTATTACCATGAATACGGTAATATCATGGAATAATTATGTAAATTGCCGCCAAAACCATGTACTCTAATTGTAAAACGATCTTAGGGCGTATTACAAATGATTTTGGATACAAAAACATAGTCAAAAAATAAAATATTTCAGTCATATGTCAAAGAATTTCTAGCGATAAGGCGAGCAATCTCCCTAAACGAGACGTGGAGAAACTAGGCACATTCAACTAATATATATAGACGAGCAGTTGATGCACCATTGCCCCCAATTTGTATATTTAAAACGGGGTTTTCTTCATGCATGTAATAACTCTATTTCTTATTGAATGATGATTTATTTCGATCATCAACTGTGCTTGTTATTCAGTAACATATATGGGAACTAGACCGTTAAACAGGGAACCACGCAATGTACAGTAAAACTATTTATACAGTTGACGTACAATAAAAACGACCATCTTGCAAAGTGGTCTATTTTTGTCAGATAGTTAATGTCTTCTTTCGCTTATACAACCCCTTTCCCCCCCTAGACCCAAGACGCCATTTACATATGTTGTATATTTGTATAGCGACATTTAAATGTCCAAAGGGTATCTTGGGTCTAGGGGGGAAAGCATCTAAAAAGAAACTGAAAGACGCCAGTTTCACCTTTTCAATGACAAACGTCACAATTTTAAATATATTTCGTACGCTTGCGCAGAAGGAATACCGCAAAGTTTTGGAAATGAAGGGCACTTATATCCTTAATATTTTAGCACTTTTACTTTTTGAAAATCTGCAAAGGATTTACTAAAACTATCGTATAAACGGCACCCAGTCTAAAGACGTAAAATGAGGGGTGGGAGTAGAAGGCGCAGGTTTTCACGGCTTTGTAAATGATGGATCGCTTTGAAACCTATTTTGATGCTTTCTATGCATATTTTACTACCGAAACAGTCCAATTTTAAAAATATTAGGGCAATTTGAAAATTTAGGTTTTGTAATCATGTCAACGAGGGAAAATATACGCCTTATCGCTAGAGCTCCTTCCATCATTTTTGGCGGCCATTTTGAAAATATGCAAATTAGGTCATTAAGACGTCATTTCTCAGCTTGCCAAGATTGGTTTTTGGATTCAGCGTACCAAATTACCCCTAATCAAGGTGTCAAACCCTTTTCTTCACAAAATGCCTGTACTTGTTATCTTTCTGATTTTTTTCCTGACTATATTGCACAATTTCCAAATCAGAATCTACAAGTAAGCAATACCATCTGTTTCTTTTTTTCTTACTTTATTTCTTTCTGAAGTTCTTGTTCAGCAGCCAGGTTATCAGTGGGACTGATGGTAGCTCGGAAATTTCTCTTAAAACATTCCTTAGACACATCCTCCCTTTCTATAATATGTAAACAATAAATGAGTCAGAATGTGAGATTAAGGTACTTATTGTATCATAGGCCCAGATAAGGATAGTTTGTGCACCTAAAATTGCATTTATTTCCTTACCCATCAATTTAAACATGTGTTTTGGGTGCTCAAAAGAACCGTCTCATTGAGACGGTTCTTTTGAGTACCCACAAAATATGTTTTGCTTGAGAGATAAGAAAAATAATTTCCCAGTACGCACTCTGGGGGCATGTGTATATGTGCAAAAACCTTTAAAATGCTCATACTGACATGTCCATATTTTGGGTCCAAGTCTTCATCTACATCAACATATGTATGCGAGCAGAAAATGATTTTAGATGACCCAAATTACAACCCCATCACTATGCAGCAAGCGATGACATCCTTAACAACACCAACTACACTTTGCACAGATCAGAAACTACAAGAGGACCTACATCGGTCACCATCAAACAGCAACATTTCAGTCTAATCAGACAAATTGAGTACAGACTGCTTAGATGAGCATTTGGACAATTATGACATAGAAATAACCAAATGCCAAGGTTTATGGCACCTTCAACTTATTTTATTTGTTTATTTGTCACATAATTAATTAACATGTATATTATGAACCACATTGTACAATGTCCCTTTGTACCTTGACATAGATGAAGGGGCATGAAGAGGCATTTTCCTACATTGTGGTCCTTACTAATGGACTGTTATTTAACGATAATGTTACATGACCAGTTATTCAACTAAGAGTGGTTAGAAAACAGCCATGGGTTGGTCTGTGAAATCATGATTGTGGCATTTCTTGTTCATATTCACTTGTGTTTATGTATGCTAAAAATTACGTTTTATCTGGAGCTATGCCCCTAAATAATATGACTGTGTAGTTATCTCCACACTTTTTCGGAGATATTGTGATTAGTACTGATCACCTCCGTCTGTTGAGAGACTTGCTAACATAAGTCTTGTGTGCTAAAGCACATTTATTTTTGCCTCCCCCTACCCCAGGACTTTAGTTAAGAGTTGGCTAAACCAAAATTTAATTTTCTTATTTCTCAACCAAAACATATGTTGTGTGTAATCAAAAGAACCGTCTCAATGAGACGGTTCTTTTGAGCACCCAAAACATATGTTAAAACCGATGGGTAAGAAAATATTTACAATTTTATGCTGAAAAAAATTGTTTATCTAAACCTGTGCTACTCCCACCAGGAATTTAACCATATTTGTTGATATACTTGCTTACACACATAGCCTGAGCCAGAGTATGTTTAATATTCACTCCACTCCCCTAAGGAAGTCAAAAGCTATCACATAGGTTTAGATAAACACAAATTTTGAGTGTAAAATTGTAAATATGTTCTTACCTATCAGTTTTAACATATGTTTTGGGTGCTGAGACGGTTCTTTTGAGTACCCACAACATACGTTTTGGTATCAGCGTGAAAATTTGTAGCCCCATACCACCGACTGCGCAATTCTAATTTATATTGTAGTACAGAAATATCATACCTTTTTTCCGTTTTAAACAATCTCTCAGATGACGCATAGAAAAAGATATTCTCTGCTCTTTTTTGTCAACAGCTAATTTCTCATCCTACAAAATATTGAGGACAAAAATTACAAGGCATTCTCTACACATCTTTGACTGGCAGGGAACTTTCAGGCAAGATATTGAGAGATTTCTTTGTTTTCTGCCAAAAGTCTCATTGAAAATGGCTTAATATTGAGAGAAAAATCTTGTACCAAAATGCAATTTAACTTAGGATTTTGCTGAAATTATAATAAAAAATTCTCAAGGAAAATTCATATCTCATAAGTTTTGGCTGAATGTGATATTTTTTCTCATGATATTCTGAGTCAGAATTATTCCTGAATTGGCTAATGTTACACACAGTAAATGATTACCACATTTTCCCTAAACATTCAAACAAGATAACTCCTAACAATTGTCCTAAAACTGAAATACAGATTGAGTGCAGGGATTTTCCTACCTTTCTGAAGTTTGGGCCAGGCAGGGGCCTGTTGAATTTGGGAAACAAAACATTTGGACCATCAAAATTGGGAAAATTTAGATGCTGTCTAAAGGAACTTGACAGCCATTTTAAATTGAATAAATACATACAAGAAATTAGCAGTGAAAAGCTGTAATATATTTGTAGCTTTAATTGCCCCTCATAAAAACATGTTTCCATTCACATTTTTATGCAAAATATCACGCATCTGTAACTTTGCTATTTTTGTCCGCATTTTCGTGAAATTTTCACCAAAGTGTAGAACTTAGAATTTGGTAATGATTTATAGCATTTGCTCATCTTTTAATTTGGAAGGGGAATATTCAGCCCCTAATTAGGCCTAGGAAAATCCCTGGAGTATGAGCAGAAAATGCCACAATCACAGATCAAAGACCAATCCATTTAACTAGAGTGCAGTCCCTTTATATGCTATATTGGGGATCCATTGGAATGGACCATATCAAAGTTGAATCGTGTTTTATCATATGATGCTACTGTTATTTAGTGGATAACGTCATGTTATTCAGTGGATAACGTCATGACCACACGTTACATAACACTTTCCATGGGGACGAGTAACGTCATGACATCATCTGTGACGACAATGCAAATTTTCATTGAAATAAACAAACTTTGAAGGCGATAAAATTGCATTTAAAAAGGCCATATGATAAACAGAATCTTACAAGAGTGACAATTTCATATTAAATTTATCTAACTCGCCAAAGGCTGGTTTGAAAGGATCAGTAGTGTAAGCTCCTCTATATAAAGGGACAATTTTACAAGAACTTACTGGAAAATGAGCATAAAATGGCCATTTTCCTATAATTTCTTTGTAAGATTTCATGATAAAAAATCTGGAAACTACAACATGACTGTGTTATATCTTATATCTTGTTATAACAAGGTGTGTTATAAAGGGACTATACTCTGTGAAAAAGGTAGGGATGAAAGACAAATGAGCCATTACATGAGATTTCCAAGAGTGCGGTATGAGCGACCAGCAAAGGCTCAGACCAGCCTGCGCATACATGCAGTCTGATCAGAGCCTTTGCTCCTCGCTTGAATATTTTATGAGTGTTAAGCTACTGACCTAACATCTTTTGGAGGTTCTAATCTTAAAAGGAGGCTGCAGAGGCTCGTCCGAGTCTACACTTGTCAAAATGTCAAATTGTTGGAAATCTCATACCACGGCTCATTACTGTATTTTTCTTTACTCACAATTTCATGCTGTACTATTGCACATGCTCCTTTATGGTCACTTGAGTCAGAAACAGCTCCATCCTGGTCTCGGACTAAATCAGTGGCTGTACTCGTTAACTGGAATACTCTTATATTATCTGGACTATCGACAGCACTGATTCCCAAATTATTGTTTAATTCACTAACTGGCTTTTGCACATGGTCAGTAACAGAAGCATTGTCTTCACTATAACTATTGTTCACTTTTCTATCTCTTTTCAATTGGTTAACATCATTTAAATCACTTTCTAAACAGATGTCACTAGTTCTTTTTAATTGTATTTCATCACAATTGTCTACACTGTTTGTTGAAATATTTGTCTCTGAAATGTTTCTCATATTTTCATCTCCTAATGCTCTACTTTTCAAATCACCATCCACTGACTCAGTTTCCAACCCATTATGATACACTATACTAATGGTCTTGTCTGTGGAAACATCCTCATGGAAAGAAATTGTTTCTTGACTACTGGCTGAGCAGCTTTCACTAAGATTTTCTAAAGATACTCCACTATCAGAACTGATCACATCATTCTCTATGTGAATAATGTCATTATCTGTCACATGTGTAGCTATGTGATAGCCTTCCTTTTGTGAATTATTGCTCATAAAGTCACTTTCTTCTTTTGGCATCGATGTTACAAATGAGTCAAGTTTTCTTTCTGAAAAAAAAGAAACCTTTTTTTGTACTTATTATAACATTTCACCCTATGGCTAAGTTTTGTGAATATAGCATACATATTGGGTGAATCTGCTATAGTACTTTGAAGAAGTTAAGACATTTTCAACTAACAGACAATATTTGTTCAAAGCATCATTAATTAACAGCTAGTAAATAGTACAAGGATTATGTCAGAAAAAACCCCATCCTTTTTAGAGGTTTCAAGGGCCAGGACTTCAGATTTTTTTCAAGATTGGTGGGCCGAAGTTATCAATGGAGCCAAAATTGGTGGGTCATTTTCTGAAGTGAAGTGATATCAAACTAACCACAGCTGACATCATTTGGGTAGTATACAGTACTTTACCTACACACTGACATAGACACTTGTATGCATATATGTATATTGACTGCTGATTATACAGTAAACCCTGTCTTACGCGGCCACTAAAAAAGAAGATCAATTATCGCCTAATGCAGGTCAAAAGCATTGCAGAATGCTCCAAGGAGAGCATTCTGCAATACTTTTGCCCTTCATTACGCTTTCATTTGTTCATCCTAGAGATACTCCACTATCAGAACTGATCACATCATTCTCTATGTGAATAATGTCATTATCTGTCACAGGTGTAGCTATGTGATAGCCTTCCTTTTGTGAATTATTGCTCATAAAGTCACTTTCTTCTTTTGGCATGGTTGTCACAAATGAGTCAAGTTTTCTTTCTGAAAACAAAGAAACCTTTTTGTAATTTTTTATAACATTATGGCAATTTTTTTAAAAAATAGTACAAATATTAGGTGAATCTGCTACTTTGAAGAAGTTAAAAATTTTTAACTAACAGAACTCATTTGTTCAAAGCATCATTTATTGAAAAACTTGTAAATTTGTGTTAAGTACATTAACTTATCTATTGGCTGCAAGATATTTTTGGAAGATTTCTTTGTTTAATTTGATTCCTTACCTCCCAGTCAACAATTTTTCAGTTATGTTGGGACTGGTCTTCTGGGTTTAACCAACCATTACTAAGCAAGTATTAATGTGTCTTGCTCAAGGACACAACGCAGTGTCCCCAGGTGAGGCTGGAACCTGCAACCCCTTGGTCTCAAGTCAAGCACTCCACTACTGAGCGACTGTGCTCCCTATTTTCAGAAGAAAAATAATTATCAAAAATATTGCAGCATTACCATATTCTATAATAATAACATACTAATGCCATGCTAGTAAATTCACTAATAAATATTTAAATTTCAAAGCAAGCCTTCAATGAATCTTTAGATTTTTGCAACTTAACTTCTTTTCCTCATGAAAGACATAAATATGACTAACAGCTGCCAAGCTCACTTGCCTGTGCCCGTGCAATACACTTTGAACATCAAATTCATTCGCCAGCAATGACACTGGTGTTGTGATTGACAGCGAGCAACACCTTATTCTCTTCGGGCTTCACTTACTTTGCAAGAGACCCAACATGTTCATGATTCCATGAACAGACCAAAAATTGAATTAATTTCTTAATTACTCCATCGGTTTTGGACTATGAGGCCATATTTATATAATCTATATTTACAATATAATTGCTTCGTAGGATTGACAGGAAATCGGAAGTGCAACCAACCTTTAAAGTATACAAGGTGGGCTTATAGCAGCATGTGCATGTATTGGGTAGAAAAGAGACTTAGCTTTTTGACTAATGCATTGATCTTCCAAAAATGACTACTTTGGTAGATAAGCTCTGTACTCACGTTTAGTCATCATATCTGCCTTGCTATCACTTGCTTCACTCTGACTGTTGTTGTTGTCTTTAGCAAAGGCACTACTGAAAGACCTCTTCAGCTTCATTAATGATGATAAGCCCGTATCCTTAAAGGGAAAATGAAAATGCCCAAAGATGATTTCATATTCACTTGCGTATGGGGTGCAATAAGATATAACAATCAACAATCTTCCAATCATATCAGGATGTTCAATTGGGGGATAACATATTCAGAATTTTCATTTGGGGAGGTATATTATCAGATATACGGTCGGAAATTTAGTTTTACGTGTAAAACATGATTTCCAAACTATATCCAAGATAAACCTCCCCAAGTGAAAGTTCTAAAAATGATTATCCCCATTCTAATGCACTTCTGCAGTTTGATCTCTAATTGGGGCGTTTCAAACTGTATAAACCCGCCTGTCATCCAACAAAATGTGATGTTATTAATGACATCCAACTATTTTGGACAGTATATCGCAGGATATACTGTCGTAAATGTTTGACGTTATCCAATCAGACATTGTGTTACAAACTCAAGTGCATTAGAATTATCTTTTGCCCAAGCTTGCTTGCATCTGGATAAGATCCTTTTAGCATTTTTAGAATCAGATAAAACTTTTTATTTATATTTACTTAAAAAAATCCAGTGAGTATTGCAATATTATCTTATATAATATAAATCATGCAAAGTGGACTACTGTCACATGAAACTTATATTGTCTAATATAACTAAATCAAGATCTTCAGTCTTGCAGTTTAACCTGCACCAAATAGATATGTGTTTATACATAAACTTACTAAATTGTATACTGATTTAAAGCTTTTACTTAAAAGCATTTAAGGATAGATTGTATCAGTCATCTTCATATTAATTGCATTGCTGCATTGATAAACATTGTTTAACTCACTGCATGTTTATCAGGACAACATGACATTGCACTTTTTGAATGACGTTGAAGCGACAGGAAAACCAATAATTACGTTACAATCACAATTTTAAAGGCTCCCCTTCAAGAACGCATGTTGAATCACTCGGCAAGCCTCATGATTCAACAAGATTCAAAAAGCGTTCTCGAAGCCTTGCCTGGTAAATTTAATATCAAAAGACACTCACATAATATTCTCTATTAATAGAGTTAACACATACCTTCAAGGCACTTAAAGACTGTGTTTTTCTTGGACTGAAAAAGTTTTGGATACATTTAAACAGTTTTATATATCCCATACATACTTATAAAATGGTTTATGACGATTTATTTGAAATTCTCATATATGCTTTTATCTGCCAGTGTTGATTACAAAAAAAAACTCTCAAGCTTCCCAATCTTCACTGTATAATTCTTTTAAAAATGTTGAATGAAAAGACCATTTTTGGTAAAAATCAAAGCATTTTTTTTCATTTTATAATAAATTATACGTGTGGCTGTTTTGTATAAAATGCCATTTTAACCTTCAGTCGTTTGTGAAGGGAAAATTCACCTTGTAGTTGAGTTATATACAACCCCTTAATTCATCTTGATAAGATCTGGTGCTCTTATGAACACTGAGTTCTTTATGGGTTGTGTACACATGCGCTGATCCAGAAAGTTTTGTCAGAGGGGGTCCAACACTGACTTTTTTTTTGATGGGATGGAGAGAAGATCGAAATGCCAGAAAAAGTGGGCCATCGTCTGCCTGCCAGCGAAACGCCATTGAAATGGCGTTTTGCTGGCGTGCCGATAATGGCCAACCATTGAATGCTGGCTTGGTAGCTTTATGACTTTTAAAGGATCCGGATCAATATTGCTAGGGTACCCTATATTTTTGTGATTTTTAGGGGGGTCCGGACCCCGTCCTCCCTTCTTGATCCGCCAATGGTACACTATATGTTCTTCTGATTTTCCAGTCAGTCCAGTGGTGGAATTTCTATTTAATATGGGTTCATTTTGTAAATCTAATGAAAAACAATGTGAACCATGATCGACTGGCTTCATTAGGAGCCAGCTGTGCGTAATCTACACTGTTGTCAAAGGGGGTATAGTTTTGAAAAAGTTATGTGCACGGTGTGTGTATTAGGTTACAGTAGTTTTTGTTTGGAGTAATTTTGGAAGGTTATCATTGGAGATTATTTGCAATACAGTAAAACCTGTCTTAGCGGCCACTCAAAAGAAGACCAAAAATTGGTTTTCAAGACCGATTATCGCTTAATACAGGTCGAAAGTATTGCAGAATGCTCCAAGAGAGTCTTTCTTAAAGATCTATGTTTTGTCTATTTTTTAGTGGTCGCTTAAGACAGGTTTTACTGTAGTAGATTAAACTGAGCTCATTGAATGTTATATCAGACACTGTTTTTAACCTTTTGTAGACCATATCTCCTAAATGGGTACTTCAGCAAACAGCGGCATAATGCGGCATTTCATAAGGTTCTGCACTGTTTGCTGAGACAAAATCAAAAATTATAACATGTGACCCTTCAAAATGTACAATGGACCATCCTGACTTTATTGTTTGTAGCTGTATGGAAAACTCCATTGGTCTGAAAAGGGGCTAAAATGCAGATTACCTGAATTTTTCTTCTTGAATTTGCAGCTTTGTTTCAGTGCCTGAAATAATATACGGTTATTTAAGCTGGAGAATATAGGGATCACACATGTTTTTCATGCATTAACATTTGCCGGGTCCCGAGGAAGCTGTTTGAACACGAGGCCGCTAGACCGAGTGTTCAAACATCTTCCGAGGGACCCGGCAAGTTTTAATACAATGAAACAAACATGTGTGATCGTTATTCTTGCATATTTTACCTGATTTCCGCATAAACAGTCAGGCACTGGAAGGAAAACCTTCCAACAGATTTGGATGGAAGTTCCTTCCAATCTAACAGTCTCTCAATTTTAGTTCGATTTCTCGAAATAGAAACATTTCTTCTCATAAATAAGCCAAAGCATCTGTTTGTGATTACCTGGATTTCCATCCAGATTTATTTATAGTAACAAACTTATGTAATAATGCATGCCTTGAAAAGATATCTTCAAGAAAAGTCATCACAAGTTTGCAAACTTTCTCTAATACCAGTGACAAGAAAAGATTGATAAATGATCTTAATTAACTGTTACCTGTATTGCAATAAGGTTTATAAAGTAGAAACATGATTTTTCTGCTTGGTTATGTAATAAATACATACTAAATACATCATTAACCCTGCGATCGGCTGTCCGATGGGATGCCAAATTTGTAATGAAAAGGATGTTTTGGAAGGGTTTTCCATCCAAAACTTGTCATTAAGATGGATGGTAAAACCTTCCAATTTTCAGTGAAAAAACTAATTGGAAGGAAAATCCATCCATAGTGAAATTGTAAAGTTGGAAGGCTATTCCTTCCAAAAAGGCATACTTTTGGCATGGAAGGTTTTCCTTCCAGTGCCTGACTGATAAACACCGCTGAAAACGTCGCTTTGACATTAAATAACCCTTTTCATACACTTGATTTCTCAAAACAAAATGGCGATAGCGTCAACTTTTGAACATCATTACGTCCCCACAACTTCATATATACGTATGCAACATTTTCGCGAACGAAAGCATAGGCGAAATGATCAGACACGGCCACAACGCATTCCATTGTAACCTCATGCATGCAGATCAGGGCCCAGTTTAGGCTTTTTTAAGTAAAAGCCATGTTCAAACAGCACGGGAATCTCATGATTTGAACATGGATTTTGTGGCTTCAAACAGCTACGCGTAACAAATTGCCATGCAAAAAAGCACAATAACATACTTGCATTGGAAGTATACACTTAACCTTATTCAGGCTGGATATTTCATGTACTACAATAACACTCCTTTCTAATTTTATCCAATTAACTTGCATGGGTGAAAGTTCAAAATTTCCAAAATCCTGAACTTTGAAATTCAAATTTTTAAACCTGCAGGAAGGCTACAAAAATAGATGATTTAAAGTTAAAATGATTAATTGAGTTTAGATGATCTTAAAACTCATCAAAGAAGCTATTATAATCTCCTTAATTCAGCATTTTGAGGCTGATTTTCTATGGAAAGTCAGCCTCAAAATCCTGAATTCAGAATTAATTCTGAAAACTTTTATCCATGAACTTGCAAGATTCCAGGAAGACTACAAACAACCCATAGAATAACAAAGTAAATCCAGTATAGCTGCCATTTTTTAAAGTGTGACTATAAAACCGTCAAACTGCAACAGTCATTGTTCTTAAGAGGATCTGGATAATATAAGGTAAGAATCCAAGTACCCTCACAGGCTATTAGAATTTCATACACTGTCAGGTCACCATCAGAAAGCCATTCTGTGGCGTTTCACTGGCAAGCCAATGGTGGCCCACTTTTACATATTTAATGTGATATTTCTTTCTCAATGAGAATTCAAAAGGTAAATAAGAAAGTGCCCTCACATGCAATTAGAATCTCATATCCCAGCCAGCATACACTGTCAGGTCACCATCAGCCTGCCAGCAAAACGCCATTCTGTGGGGAAAAACGCCATTCTGTGGGGAAAAACGCCATTCTGTGGCATTTCGCTGGCAGGCCAATGGTGGCTGCTTTTACATGTTTACTGGGATATTACTTTTTCAATGGCAATTCAAAAGGTAAATAAGAAAGTACCCTCACAGGCTATTAGAATTTCATA
This sequence comes from Loripinus fragilis, assembly GCA_964019695.1. Classification (NCBI taxonomy): domain Eukaryota; kingdom Metazoa; phylum Mollusca; class Bivalvia; order Lucinida; family Lucinidae; genus Loripinus; species Loripinus fragilis. Next base: position 1,921,615 of record OZ026516.1, read on the forward strand.
TCCCAGCCTCAAATACACTGTAAGGCCACCATTAGCCTGCCAGCGAAACGTCATTCTGTGGCGTTTTGCTGGCAGGCCAATGGTGGCCCACTTTTACATGTTTAATGGGATATAAATTTTTCAATGGCAATTCAAAAGGTAAATAAGAAAGTGCCCTCACAGGCTATTAGAATTTTATATCCCAGCAGGGTTCATACAGGCAAGATTGTGTAAAATTCAAGGACTTATCAAGGACTTCTAAAAACTTTCCTACTGTTTTCAAGCACTGAAAACTTAAGAAAAATACTGATTTACATGTTAAAATTCTACTTCGAAAATGGTAGAGTCCATAACTAAAGATATTAGCTTAAGGAAATAAGTATAAAATTGTGGTGCCTTTATTTGGTGCAGCATATGCTGCACTAAATAAAGGCACCACAATTTGATACTGATTTAGGTCTCCAAAAACACTGTTGATTCCTCCTGAAATGGTAAAATTCAAGGACTTTTCAAAGCCTTTAAGTGCTTTTTTAAGTACTTTTCAGGGCAAATTCAATATTCAAGGACTTTTCAAGACAGTCCTGTATATTCAAGTAATTTTCAAGCCTGTGCAAACCCTGCCCAGCTGCAAATACACTGTAAGGCCACCATCGACCCGCCAGCAAAAGGCCATTGAATGGCATTTGGCTGGCAGGCCGATAGTGGCCCAATTTTAGATGTTCACTGGAATTATTGCTTTCTCACTAATAGTGTGAATGATACCTGATTTGATGAAGGAGCTAGGTAGCTGCAGCTGGAGAACTGATGTTGTAGGTTCAAACATCGCTGTCAGAGACGACTGAAATAGACATTACAATGAAACATTACTAGGACCAGCACTGATGTTGTAGGTTCAAACATGGCTGTTAGAGACGACTGAAATAGAATTGGCAATGAAACATTACTTGGAATAACAGGACTTTAGTTAAAAGTGCGTGCCAAAAAATAATTTTCTGATGTCTCGAGTCACTCTCGACCAAAACATATGCTGTGGGTACTCAAAAGAACGGTCTAAATGAGATGGTTATTTTGAGCACCCAAGATATATGCTATATATTATGGGTAAGAGAATATTTACAATTTTACGCTGAAATTTTTTGTTTATCTAAACCTATGGACCAGCACTAAAAGATTTTGGTATTTATTGCGCATCGCAAAAGCCTTCTTAAAAAGCTCATGCTGATGAATCTAGTTGGATAAGGTCTAAGTTTTAGTCCAAGTCTTTATCTAGATCCTAACTGAATGTACGAGCTGTGAAGTCTCTGCATGGCTGATGAGACTGCACATTTGTGAAGGCTCGCCTGAGCTACTGTCTATCCTTATCACATTGGAGAACAATTGAGCGCCGATCTGACAAAAGGGTCCTTCGGGCATTTTAGCAGTTTTTTGTTTAATCAAAATTTCAAAAACGTCTAAATTTTCAAGATTTTGCATGTTCTAACAAAAGACTCATATTGCTTCTAACAAGTATAACAATCAAAGACGCAAACATTTCTGATAAAATTAAGTGATACATATAATGTATGTTGCCATGGCAACAGCTGTGCATATGCACTACGGGAATACTTGAAAACAGGGTACCTCATTTCAAATGCTTTTGTAAACACGGGATGTGTATGTGGGCTATTTGTGCAGTCTAAGCAATTGCATACGCATCAAATTTACAGAAACAAGAAGCACTCTTGAAATATTGCTCCTAGCATCTTTGTATTAGCGTCATATGCTTAAAACGCATCATGTTTACGAGTTTAAACGCTCATATCTTTGTCATTTGTAAAGATAATCACTTCAAATTTTCTGTAATTGTTCACAATAGCTAGGTCTTTCTTTCTCTGTAAATATCTCATTTTTGCTTTTTATTGCCAGAAGGTCCCTTTTGTCAGATCTTGGCTCAATTACATGAAATTTGATACAACATACGTTGGACGATTACAACTTATATTTCAATAGGTAATGATAAAATTTTGTTTCCCTAAAGGCTGTTTTTTATCTAAGTTATCAGTGCGGACCAATGGACATTTTAGCTGGGTTTATACAAAATTTTCAAGAACACTCAAACCGCGATGTAACACAAACCAGTAAAGTGAGACCATTGTTACACTGTTGTAATCATACAATGATCCTGGGCTCCCTCATCACTGTAAATTCAGAAGTTTTCGCAAGAATTTTATTTTCGTGAATAGCGTTAAAAGACATACCAAGTAAAACTTAGCGACTAGGGCATGGTTTACCTATATCAGTAAACAAGAGAGTGATTTCGCCATTTTGCAAGGGTTTTTTTTTTTCGCAAAACTTCACATAGGTGAAGTTTTGTGAAAATAAAACCCTCGCGAAAATTCCCAAATTTACAGTATACATATCAAGGTGTCACCTTAGAATTTCAAAATTTAAAGATGTTTTTTTTACCTCAGCAAATAGTGCAGACCCTGTAGCATATCATCTGGGCCTTCACCATTTGCTAAAGAGGGTTTCCAGTTTACAAACTTTAAGGTTTGAAAGTACCATTAACTCATAGACATGGCTCATATAAGTTTATACTACTTTACCTTAACAACTGCCAGAATCATTTTCTCTCCCTCCAAGAACACCTGTCTTTTATCAGGAGTAACATTCACATCAACAGACTCTGGAAAATATATCACCCTTTTCAGACCAATGGAATTATCCATACAGCACCATAAAAGAAAGTCAGGATGGTCCATTGTATATATTGAGGGGTAACAGGTCATAATTTATAAAAAAAGGTATATCATAGTATATCTCTCTGAAAATTGATAGTGTCTAAGCAAACTGAGTAGACCCTGATGAAATGCCGCATTATCCGGCATTTCATCTGGGTCTTCAATGTTCGCCAAAGTGCCTGTATAAGGATTTTTGGTCTTCAAAGGGTTAAGTTGGTACATGGTTATTAGCAGAAAAGTCAAAACTATTTTTTTGTGGGTTACATTATATGCCAAGGCCAATTAGCAGAATGCAATGACAAACTGACTGGTTTCTCTTTTTTCAAAAGTTTTTAACATGCCTATAAAAGCACCCATTATGAATATTCAAAGAAATAAATTATCACGTTAGAACAAAAAACAAAGAACTACCTTGTCAGGTCCACTTGTGGAGAATCATATCTTATCATAATTCCATAAGCAAACAGAGTAGACCCTGATCAGGCAGCTCTTTTAAGAGCTGCCTGATCTAGGTCTGCTCTGTTTGCAAAGGCATGAAAAGGCGTCTTTATGAGGTAAAAGGTTAAATACTGACAGGTCCTTCCACCTGGTTTGGGTTGGTCTATGATTGTGGCATTTCCTAGTCATACTCACTTGCTTTTTGAATGAATAAACCGGGATGGGGTCATTGATAATGTCAAGAGGTTAGAATTTGCAAATTATAATGGATTTCAGTCACTCAAGGTTGTTACTTTGGCAAAATGTGCAGACACTGATGAAATGCTACATTCTGTGGCATTTCATCGGGGTCTTCACCATTTGCCAAAGTACAATTTATGGGTTTCAAGTACAAAAAGGGTTTTATCAATATGACTATGCACATAATAAATCTGTTCTCTTAAGACAAATGCTCAATCAATACAAGTTCCACAGCCAAGTTTCCCTACTTTAAAAATTTGAGAAAATACATATTTGGGCCAGTACATGTAATTTTGGTATGCAACACAGACCTGCTTGGTAGACTTAGATGTGAAACTGTAACTGGTCAGTCTTACAAGAGCGTTCTCTGCTAATATACAAGTAGAGGTCTTAGCAGGCTGGTTCGAGTCTAATCTTACAAATCTGTAAACAGATTTTCTTTCCACATGGCTTGTGCTGACAAATGATTGGATTATTTTGAATTAGAAATGGGGCTGCTATTGAACCATAACCTTAAATCCTAGATACTAAACTCACCTTTCTCCATATTGACTATGAGGGACACAAAGGGGTACTGATGTCTGTTATACTGGTGGTATATTTCATTCACAACTTTGGATAACTGAAACACACAAGTAGGTATGACAGAGGTGCTGGTCAGCGAAGTGTCTTGAATATGTCACCATGTTGCATTGCAAACCATTATTCAGTAAATGGAATATTATCAAGAATCAACTGGCATAAACAGCTGTTGGCTTTAAACAGCTACCTCGTGATGGTTTAGCCGCTCTTCCTCGTGGTGCCATGGGGTTGTCTGCGGTTTGTGATTGTGGTATTTCCTGATCATACTCACTATTTTAAACTATTACTTGAAAAAGTGTCCATGGGACACGGATGCCCCCGCCTATTGTTTTTATTTCACCTGCAATTAAACATTGGGTATACAATAAGTGAACAGGATACCATTTACATACTACAAACTGAATTTATAGCAACATTATTCTTATAAAACGTGTAATAATATGAGCCTCGTCATGAGAAAACCGGCTTTTTGCATATTATAAAAAAATAATCTGAAGATTATATGCAAATGTAAAGCATATATTCCGTTCTTGACAAAACAACTGTAAAGTTTAAAAAGGATTTAGTAAAATTGTAGGAGGATTTGTGCTCACAAGGTATCTAATGTCCATAAGCTTCTGTAGTAATTAAACCCAAAAATGACTAAGTTCAAACTGTGAAAAAAGTGACAAAAAATGATCTGAGGGTTATATCCAAATGTCATGCACATCTTCAGTCCTTGACAAAAACACCAGTAAAGTTTCAAAAGGATTGGGATAAAATTGTAGGAGGAGTTGCGCTCACAAGGTACCTAATGTCCATAAGCTTCTGTAGTAATTTAGCCCAAAAATGACTAAGTTCAAACTGTGAAAAAAGTGACAAAAATTGATCTGAGGGTTATATCCAAATGTCATGCACATCTTCAGTCCTTGACAAAAACAACAGTAAAGTTTCAAAAGGATTGGGATAAAATTGTAGGAGGAGTTGCGCTCACAAGGTACCTAATGGCCATAAGCTTCAGTAGTAGTTGAGCCCAAAATTGACTAAGTTCAAACTGTGAAAAAAGTGACAAAAATTAATCTGAGTGTTATATCCAAATGTCATGCACATCTTCAGTTCTTGACAAAAACACCTGTAAAGTTTCAAAAGGATTTGGAAAAAATTGTAGGAGGAGTTGCGCTCACAAAGTACCTACCTAAATGATGGACGAACGGAAGGACGCACGGACGCATGCACGGACGGACAGACAGACGGACGGACGGACGGACGGACATGGGCAACGCTTAATGCCCTTCCGCATTCTACGAATAGCGGGGGCATAAAAAGATAGATCATTTAACTCTTTTGTGCTTGCACTATAAATCTTATTCTAAGAACATCTTAAATGCATTTTTCAGAGCAATTAAATTAACAAATTTCCACTATGAGAATGAAAATGCCATGTCATGGTTTTTGCATTTCTTACTATTGTGGTAGGACTACAGTTCATTTTGCTGATTTTGTCATACAGTGGCCCATACAGTTTGACACTTATCACATATAGCACCAGTTTAGTAAAAAGTTTGAGTGTAGTTTAATTTTTAATTATCGTCTTTATTTCTTAGCCAAATCTTATTGTGGCTACCTAAGGCCAAAAAAAATGTGTGTTTCAGGTTACATGAAATTTTAAATTTGGGACGGTAGGTAGGAAAATATTTTTATTTTGTTAAAAGTTTTTACATGGGGAAGATGGGGAAACAAGATGGCCGACCAAGGAAATCCCCAAAATATGCTTATAAAACTTTAGGGTTGGGCACGGTCTGGTAACCTGAAACACACCTTGTTTTAATTTAGGCCTGAAAGAAGTGAATCAATGAACTGGTTCTTTTGTTCAAGTTGATGCTTTACGACGCAGTCAAAAATTTTGTAGTCATGTCGGTACATTTCCCTGGGTTGAGCCTGTACTAAAATAGAATTCCAAGAATCGGATGTGTGGCCTGGCAAAACAGAAGTCAAACAAGGCAAATTTGTCCAATTTATATCCCCAAGCGAGAAACGTATTAATCACAAAACATAAATCCCATTTCTCCAACCTCTAAGTTCACCTTGAGTATCTTACAGATTAAATCCTATCAACTATTTTTCAGTGCTTAGTTCAATAAAAATAAAAAAAAACTTATCTATACAATTCAATATCTGACTTTTCAACCTGACCAAAAGGTCATGTGTGGGTGTAAGGTCAAAGTTTTGCTTCTATGTTTGTCTATACTTCTTTCCCTTAAATTTGATATGCAACATGACTACATTCAGTATAATAAAATGTTTTGACACAGGTCCTGATAAGAAAAAAATTGAGGGTAAAATTGTGCATATTTTGTTATCCTTCAGTTTAAACATGTGTTTTGGTTACTTAAAAGAACATATGTTTTGGTTTGGAGATAAGAAAATTATGGACATAAAAACAGACGGAGGAACGTACGTACAGACGGACAGGGGTTACACCTAATGCCCTGGCCATTGTCATGGCTTGGGCATAAAAAAGTTTAACCCTTTGTATAATGGAAACCCCTTAATGGGTACTTTGGCAAACAGTGCAGACCCTGATGAAAAGCAGAATAATAGTAAAGAACCAGATGAAATGCAGCATAATGCATTTCATCAGAGTCTGCACGGTTTGCTAGGATTTAAACAACATTCAGGGACAGAAATGCACCATAATTTAGACAAATCTACCTGTGGCCCCTTAAAGTACACAATGGGCAGTCCCATATTTATGGTATCAATATGTATGGGAAAATCCATCAGAATACAAAGGGTTAACAGCTTACCTTACTGGAATCAAAGGGCCTGCCATTGATAAAGAAAAACTGTCTGTCTGTACTGCTACGTCCCATACCATGTGCACATAAAGAAATATATCCTTCTAACCTGCAAGAGATTACTCTTTTCACATAAACAAACAATCTGTCAAGCAACCATAATGCAAACCCTGCCAAAGCTTTAAAAAATCTCTGCATGTAAGGTTTCAGAGATTTGAACCCAAACAGGCACCAATGTACTTTAGGGGCATTTGTGGATGACCAAAGCTAAAGTAATGGTGACATCTGGAAGTTGACAGGCTAAACAGGGTCTTCAACACACACTGCTCTATATATTCACTTATGTAAACACAGTCACCTTGTTTAACTAGACCACAATCTTTACTTCCAGTTACCTGTATTAGTTCTAGTTAAAAGAAGTTTTTCATTGAGTAACATCTAAACCCAATAAATTGAATATTTTCAATATTTCCTATAAAACTATTTGTGCTGGGTGCTTAAAGGAAACCTCCCACTGAGACATAAATGTCTTTTAGACACACAGAACTTATGATACATAGGTTTAGATATTCAAAAAAAATCAGCGTAATCTTGTAAATATTTTCTTACCCATAACTTTTAGCATATGTTTTGGGTGCTCAAAAGAACCGTCTCATTGAGATGGTTCTTTTGAGTACCCACAACATATGTTTTGGTTGAAAAATAAGAAAATTATTTTTCTGGTATGCACTCTTAACTAAAGGCCTGTGATAGGATCTAAATACTTCACAAATTTAGTTTGACTTAATCAGGTACATCAAACTATTGATCAGCATTCAAATTATCAAGGTTTTATCAGCAGGCTAGCTATCTAAACCTTCACTGTCTTTATGTATCTGAAAGTGTTTTCCTATTCTGTGGCCCATCAAACTATTGATCAGCATTCAAATTATCAAGGTTTTATCAGCAGGCTAGCTATCTGAACCTTCACTGTCTTTATGTATCTGAAAGTGTTTTCCTATTCTGTGGCCCATCAAACTATTGATCAGCATTCAAATTATCAAGGTTTTATCAGCAGGCTAGCTATCTAAACCTTCACTGTCTTTATGTATCTGAAAGTGTTTTCCTATTCTGTGGCCCATCAAACTATTGATCAGCATTCAAATTATCAAGGTTTTATCAGCAGGCTAGCTATCTAAACCTTCACTGTCTTTATGTATCTGAAAGTGTTTTCCTATTCTGTGGCCCATCAAACTATTGATCAGCATTCAAATTATCAAGGTTTTATCAGCAGGCTAGCTATCTGAACCTTCACTGTCTTTATGTATCTGAAAGTGTTTTCCTATTCTGTGGCCCATCAAACTATTGATCAGCATTCAAATTATCAAGGTTTTATCAGCAGGCTAGCTATCTAAACCTTCACTGTCTTTATGTATCTGAAAGTGTTTTCCTATTCTGTGGCCCATCAAACTATTGATCAGCATTCAAATTATCAAGGTTTTATCAGCAGGCTAGCTATCTGAACCTTCACTGTCTTTATGTATCTAAAAGTGGTTTCCTATTCTGTGACTCATGCAAAGAATGCTTAAGAATTAATATTCAGATTTCTATCTAGCACTTAATGATATGTGAATGTGAGTGTTCATGTCTAATATTACATCAACAGCAAAGCCTTAGGTCATATAGAGATAGGGCCACAGCTTAAAGTCTCATCAGACAGACATGTGATGCCAGTGATTGAATCTACAACCCGTTTTACAAGTTTCATGGGTTGAACCAGGATAAAATGTCTTGCTCAAGGACACAACACAATGCCTCTGATGCAACTTGAACCTGCAACCACTCAATTTCACCCTGGTTGCTATAGAAACACAACACCTTACAACATTTCTTAAGGCCACTAACCTGAACATATCATTCTCTTGTTTTTTAACACCAAACTCTGTACAGACATCCTCTCCTGGACTTCTCTGTTGAAACTCCATCAAGCTCTGCAGCTGGAAATAAATAAGATGTTTTTATGATACATTATTCCTCAAAAGACGTTTCCGAACCACGTCCAGGTCCCGAGGTTATAAACTTTTTCCATGCTCAACTCAGCTGAGCACGAAATTTATCCTGCTCATAAATGTTAGAATGCCAACAAATGTTGGCATTTTAACATTTATAAACATGATAAATACAACATCTGAGAGACTTAAAGCAAGAAATTTCTTCATTTGTCGGTATTTTGTTTTTATGAGCAGTTGAAATTTCATGCTCAGTTGAGTTGAGCATGAAAAATGTTTTATAAAATCGGGACCAGAATGTCACACAAAAGTCATCTGATAGTGTATAACTGACCAATGCAACGATAACCTACCATGTGACATCGTCTCACAAACAAAATTGCACATGTTCAATCTCCCACAATTAATATCAGGTTCACCTTAGTTAATAGATGGATGCATGCCTATATAACTCTGCATGCTGGGCAACTGTTAATGCTTTTTGTGGTCTGCTGATTTTTTTTTCAAAATCACATTTTTCGAAAATTTCTTTCAGAAATACCATCTGACTGTGTCAAACAGTTTGGCTCCAAATTAGGTCCAGCAGTTTGCAGGGGTCACTGGTTGACAAAGGGTTAAAGTAGGCATGGCTTTGGGAAAGGTGAAATAGAAGTATACAATGCCAATGTTAAAATTGGTCATTTAAGATGTTTGCCTTAGTTTTGCATTACTTTCTTACATTTTGGTGTCAGTTTGGAGATTATTTTGAAATGGGGGTGTGCCTTGCAGGTCCCCTGATTTTTTTTAAAATGAGAACAATTTCTAACCGTCACATGCGTCCACATTGTCAGCGTGTGCAGTGATTTTCGAGATTAGCATGAAATGAATCTTTAATTCTTTATTTGAACTTTTGTCTTTTGCTGATGCCCTGGTTTCCTGGACTCGAGAGAAATCAAACCTCAATCAAAATTCAAACCTGTATTTTATAGTTTAGGCTACTTCCATTTAGAAAATATCCCAAAAAAGTGCCTAATTTAAATTACAGCGTAATATAAGTATTTTACAGTTCTGATCAAATCAACAAGCAGCAGGTGAAAAATTCATAGTTCCAAGCTTTATCTTGGGCCCTAATCACACTTAATAGGCAGCAATAGAAAACGTGAACACTATCAACGAACAAAGATCAAAAATCGTTAGAAACAGAGTTTTTCATTGACAATCGAAAACACTGTTTCCAGGCCCCCTAGCAGACTCTCATGAAATAAAAGGTTTTTTATAAAGGCTATTTTAGGCAAAATAAAGGTTGTTTCATTGAAATTCTTACAAAAATAAAGAGCAAATAAACGTCAAATTTTCTAGTATTTTTATCAGATCCAAGTCTTTAAATCCATTTTATGATAGATGATGGTATAAAAGCAATGCAGCAAATCCTTAGCCAATAAAATTATAGCCCATTTATCACAAATCAATAGAAAATAACTCTTGTCGTTTAATTCCTAGTTTGAAAGCCTCACTTTGAACTAAAGGCTTGTGTTGAGCAATATTGTTAGAAATAAGCAATTGCCCACTTGCCCGTCACAGGAAAATTTGCTGGGGGCAAGCTGAAAGTCTCTGAATTAAGGTTGCCCCCTGGACAATCTGATGTTCTAGAAAATAGTTTTGTTTCATATCTTTCTTAAAGCCTTGCATGTTCACTACAAATGAATAAATAATAAGATTTTGCCATGCTGGCAGCTAAAAACAACTAAAAAGCCTTAAACTATGAACTTTTAGACGTTCAGGCCTAGGCAAAAAGTGCAGACCCATATCAGACTTCTCTTCAGTAAACAGTACAGACCCAGATCAGACCTCCTAAAGCAGCAGTCTAATTAGGGCCTTCACTGTTTGCCATTTTGGCTGCTTATTTTGAGCCATATCTGTACGTGTTGAAATGAAAAAAGTCAAAAGGCAATGCTTATGAGATACCCCCCGCACAGTAAGATTCAGTGAAAAACCCGGCACAGTAAGATTCAGAAGGCACCATCTATGCATATTCAAAAGCCTTATTAGGGAAAAATTCTCATAGCTGTAATTTTGTCAAAAATTATTTTTTCTGAACCCAACTCCTTCATGCATATGTTCAATGTGTCTACATTGTATAGGCAAAGTATCAAATTGTTCCATCCAAAGCTGTAGTAGGAGTTGATCGGCCCATGAAGGCACCATCTATGCATATACAAAAGCCCTACTAGGGAAAAATTGTCTAAGTTCTCACAGCTGTCATTTTGTCAAAAATTATTTTTTCTGAACCAAACTCCTTCATGCATATGTTCAATGTGTCTACATTGTATAGGCAAAGTATCAAATTGTTCCATCAAAAGCTGTGGTAGGAGTTGATCAGCCCATGTATGGCCTATAATAGCATGAGCATAAAACCCTATATTAAAAGCCATTTAGAACTACAAAGGGAAATAACTCTAATAGAATTGGCTTCTAGCCCTTACTTTTTTGTCTAAAGTATTTGTCTTGCATATATGAATATGTTTGCAAGGTTTGATGAAAATCCAGCAATGACTCTTCAAGTTATTAAAAAAACAAAACGTTACGGACGGACGGACGGACAAACGCACGGACGGACGGACGCACGGACGGACGGACAACGTGAAAACAGTATACCCCACCACAAACAAAGTTTGCGGGGGGTATAACTACACTGTTTGTTTACAGCTATTATCCTTGTCTGATAGCTCAGTTGGGAGAGCATCAGACTCTTGATCACAAGGTCGCAATTTCGTTTCTCACCTGGGGTGCTGTGTTGTGCCCTTGAGCAAGGCACTTCATCCTAGTTGCTTGGTACTGGTTAAACCAAGGTTACTGAAAAATTGTCTGCCGGAATGTATAGCCTCAAACAAACAAACACATTTTTCATGTATCAGATTATAGATATTTTATGAATGAAATTGTAGGGCAAGTTAAAATTGTGGGGGACAAGTTGTATTTGTCTACAGGTTGCCCGCCGGACAAGTTGAGTACTCTTGCTTATTTCTAACACTGTCAGAGCAGTGTTGGATTGAAAAAATAAATCGCTCATTTCTAATCTTGAAGGGTGTACGGGTCCTCCCCCGGATATTTTGAAACCCAATAAAGCAGGAGAAGCCATCTCTGGTCATTTTCTTAGGGCAATTTTACCTTCAGTCAAATGAACAATTTCGAAGGATATTGCTCCCAATTATACTGTATGCCCTTTTCAAATATAAAATTTAGAAAGATATGCATATGTCTGTATTAGTCTTGTGTGAAGCTATCAATGACAACCTTAGACAGTGACATTAGAAAATCAGCGAGTTATTCAGAAGTCAATAAACCCAATTGATGAAATCAATTAATATTTGGCATCCCAGGTATTGCAGTTGGTAGTGTGTCCAACCTAATGTCGGGAGTTTTGCAGGTTCTATTCCTAGGTTGGGCACACTCTTTCACTATAGTTGTCAGTTACTAGTGAAAGATGAGCACTGAGTATATGTACATTTGAAAGGATTTGGGTTAAGCCTGCCAAGGAAAAGGGTGGTTAGGATCAACTTGTCATTCCGACATTACCTCAGCTGTTTAGCATGGATGTAAAGCAAGAAATCAACCCAAAAACATTTATATTTACCTTACCTCGCTCTTTTTATAGCTGCTTATCTTAATTGACCTTAAGACCACTATAAGAGTCACCCTGATGCAAGAGGTAGGTAGACACAATGGTCAAAGGATGAATGCAGCAAGAAAGCTCAAGATGTCACAGACATTACTTTCCAACATACTTATGGCCGATTATTATATTCAAACTGATCTTGCAAAATTTAAAGGTTTATTAATCAAAATAAAGGTTGTTAAAAAGGTTTTTCAGCCAAATTAAAGGTTTTAAAGGATAGCAACCAAATTAAAGGTTTCTAAAGGTTTTAAAGGTTCCACTAGGGGGCCTGCTGTTTCTAGCATTTATTATCCACGGTCATCGATTGTTAAGAGTGTTTTCCATTGCCGCCTAATGGGAGTGCTAATGAAGTGAATAAATGTCTTACCTATCAAAAATGACTCAAACATTCTACTGAGCCCTAATGACAAATCGGCACCCGCCATGAATTGAAATAATAACAACCCTTTACCGACATTTGAAGACATACCTGCTTAGGCCCAAATATATTGGCAATGTTCTCCCGCAGTGTTGAGTTTCCTTTGGTTGATATCACTGTTGATCTATTCCTACAACATTCAAATAAAAATTATGTATTGACTTTATTGTGAGAGCCTGCCTTGTTGTGGGTTTCCACTTTTTTCAGTTATAATTGGGTTAAGCCTAAAGTATCTAAAATCTATATTTATGCATATTTGCCATGACTACTGCCTAATCAAGAGGGCATACAAGATTTTAGTACTCATTGCATAGACTACCACTGGAGGCTCAGCCTATGCATGGGCGCCCCTAGTCTCACCAGACCCTTGCAGGGTTTTACAGGACGCAATATCCTGCGTCTTATACGCATAAATCATTAGGTAGGACCCGTCAATTCACCTTACCTGCGTCCGCTGGGACGCAGATGTGTTTGTTGTGCCTTTCATTAAAATCCCAAATTCCAAAGTTATTTCGTAACGATTCGAGTTTTCCCATATTTACAGGCTATCTATAAATAAATAGGACAGGTGCTCTTGTTTTAGACTGCTGCACTGACGACCAGTTAAAACATCCATGCAAACATCGGCCGTGAAAAAAAGTCGTAAAATACCATGCTTTCTCTCAGGTCTGCTCTGCTAAAAAGCATGGAAAACGTTGTCCATCACTATCTTTGTGTATTGATTTTTTTCATAGTGTGAATAATCAGACAACTCAGCCGACCGCTCAAGCGTGATGGGCAATTATCTAGACAGTTTTCATTCTTTTGTATATGCCAAATTACGTAACATTTTCACTTGGAAAGGCTCAAGTCCGCAAAGAGAACAAAGATACCAGAGACTTCAGATAAGTGGAGACTTGTAGACAGATAGATAGAATACAATGACAGCAATTAAGATCATGTGTATTTCAAATTTACCAACCAAATTCTCAGAATGGAAAGCAAGTAGCAGTCTGATCAGTGTCTGTTTTTTTTGTGTTTTTTTTTTATCTCAATTAGAGAACAGTCTGACCAGAGTCTGCTTTTTACTGTCTTCTGGATGCAGCAATCTATCACTTCTCCCTATTTTCTGAAACTTCTCCCTATTTGTACTGGAGAGAGAAGTCACTTCTTCTCCCTAAATTTAAGGGCTAGCTTATAGGGACAAGTTCAGCTTTTGTAAAAAAAAAAGCGTATAGGATTGTGTTTCACTGATGGTAATATGTGGCCCTCAAAAATTTCAAATGGCCCCCCAAAAAATCGGAAGGGGGCCAAACATGGCCCTCAAAATTACTGACCTGGGGACAACTCAGTTACACTGAGCCTTCACGGAAGGATGTACTATTTTCCTAAATTCGAAGCTTATATAAAAAGATGGGACCTCCAATTTCAATGATGGGATCCCCATCATATTCAAAGTTGAGTCCCAAGGACCCCCAAACATTCAACTTGATGTAAAACCCTGCCCTTGGCTTCATGCATACAATATACAGAAGTAGATAGGGGCTCAGACCAAAAAATTGACTTAGGGTTAGGGTTAGCCTCATTGGGCAGCAATGCATGCACATTTAAAGTACAACTTCAGGCCTTTAGGTAATAAGAGTGCGTACCAAAAGATTAATTTTCTTATTTCTCAATCAAAACATATGTTGTGGGTATTCAAAAGAAACGTGTCAATGAGACGATTCTTTTGGGCACATAAAACATATGTTGAAACTGATGGGTAAGAAAATATTTACAATTTTACGTAAAAAAAAATGTGTGTATCAAAATCTATGACAATTTACACATATGCCACAAGTTACCTCATGGGCTGGCCTTATTCTGCTATAATAAATGCACACCTAGACCACTGCTCACTGATTCCTATAGTGCTAGTATAAATAGATGACCAGCTATTGAAGCATGAATAATTCTGACAGTATAAACTGATTATTACAGGACTTTTGTTAAGAGTGTGCAACAGAAAAAATTCTTATTTCTCAACCAAAACATATGTTGTGGGTACTCAAAAGAACAGTCTCAATGAGACAGTTCTTTTGAGCATCCAAAACATATGCCAAATCTTATAGGTAAAAAATTGTTTACCATTTTATGCTAAATTGTTTTATTTATCTAAACCTGTGTTATTACAAATACATATTTTGAATGAGAAATAAGATTTTCCAGAAATATGGTAGACCCCCTCTTATCTTCACTTACCCCTTCCCAGTCTGGTTTGTACAGGGAATTCTAACACCTGTGCTAATGAGACAGTAAGAGTTCAACACCTGTACCATCCTGGCTAACTCTTATCTTCACTTACCCCTTGCCAGTCTGGTTTGTACAGGGAATTCTAACACCTGTACTGATGAGACAGTAGGAGTTCAACACCTGTACCATCCTGGCAAACTCTTATCTTCACTTACCCCTTCCCAGTCTGGTTTGTACAGGTTATTCTAACACCTGTGCTAATGAGACAGTAGGAGTTCAACACCTGGACCATCCTGGCAAACTCTTATCTTCACTTACCCCTTCCCAGACTGGTTTGTACAGGTAATTCTAACACCTGAGCTGATAAGACAGTAAGAGTTCAACACCTGGACCATCCTGGCAAACTCTTATCTTCACTTACCCCTTCCCAGACTGGTTTGTACAGGTAATTCTAACACCTGTGCTGATAAGACAGTAAGAGTTCAACACCTGTGCCATCCTGGCAAACCCTTATCTTCACTTACCCCTTCCCAGTCTGGTTTGTACAGGTAATTCTAACACCTGTGCTAATGAGACAGTAGGAGTTCAACACCTGTACCATCCTGGCTAACTCTTATCTTCACTTACCCCTTCCCAGTCTGGTTTGTACAGGTTATTCTAACACCTGTGCTAATGAGACAGTAGGAGTTCAACACCTGTACCATCCTGGCTAACTCTTATCTTCACTTACCCCTTCCCAGTCTGGTTTGTACAGGTTATTCTAACACCTGTACTGATGAGACAGTAGGAGTTCAACACCTGTACCATCCTGGCTAACTCTTATCTTCACTTACCCCTTCCCACACTGGTTTGTACAGGTAATTCTAACACCTGAGCTGATAAGACAGTAAGAGTTCAACACCTGTACCATCCTGGCTAACTCTTATCTTCACTTACCCCTTGCCAGTCTGGTTTGTACAGGTAATTCTAACACCTGAGCTGATAAGACAGTAAGAGTTCAACACCTGTACCATCCTGGCTAACTCTTATCTTCACTTACCCCTTCCCAGACTGGTTTGTACAGGTTATTCTAACACCTGTACTGATGAGACAGTAGGAGTTCAACACCTGTACCATCCTGGCTAACTCTTATCTTCACTTACCCCTTCCCAGACTGGTTTGTACAGGTAATTCTAACACCTGAGCTGATAAGACAGTAAGAGTTCAACACCTGTACCATCCTGGCTAACTCTTATCTTCACTTACCCCTTCCCAGTCTGGTTTGTACAGGTTATTCTAACACCTGTACTGATGAGACAGTAGGAGTTCAACACCTGTACCATCCTGGCTAACTCTTATCTTCACTTACCCCTTCCCACACTGGTTTGTACAGGTAATTCTAACACCTGAGCTGATAAGACAGTAAGAGTTCAACACCTGTACCATCCTGGCTAACTCTTATCTTCACTTACCCCTTCCCACACTGGTTTGTACAGGTAATTCTAACACCTGAGCTGATAAGACAGTAAGAGTTCAACACCTGTACCATCCTGGCTAACTCTTATCTTCACTTACCCCTTCCCAGACTGGTTTGTACAGGTTATTCTAACACCTGTACTGATGAGACAGTAGGAGTTCAACACCTGGACCATCTTGGCAAACTCTTTCTTAATGTTACGTTGAAATTCCTTATGTCTCACTGGTAGGGTAGAAAACAAGTTCTGTATCACTACTGTTGTTCCAACCTGAAAAACAATATAGAAGAAAAAATCAAGTAAAACTAAGTTTATTTATAGTCCATTGCAGTCTGGTTAAAACACAGATTGGATATTATGGCTCCCAGATGTTTTTACCATGGATTCTCACAACGATAAGCCCTATTTAAAATTGTCCCTTTATATAACATGGCCTATTCCTATGGAACGCTAATATAGCAGTATAAACTAACTGCACTGCATGAGTAAGTCCATAATGACTCTGTGACAAGTTGTTTAAACCACTGACTGAAGGAAAAGCCCATCACGTCAAGAAAATATGAAACATATTACCTGTCTAGCTTGAGGTAATCTTGTTGTTATGTTACCATGGTGATTGAACTTCAGCCATGTCCCAACTGATGATGACTTGTGTTTTGTTGTAATGCACATATCACTGAAGATAAAATATATATGAAACAATGGTATAAAATAGTGCACTGCCTTAAAAATACAACTTTACCAGGGGACAAAAATTTCACTGGTCCGCTCATAATTACGAGTGAAATCTAGAAAGGACAAGTAATTCTTTTCTTAAGAAGAATTACTTGAGGAAGTCTTATTACATATTACTCACTTATGTTCTTTATTGCATACGCTTTTAAAGGACATGTGCATACATTTGCAGGACGAGTGAAAGTTGTAAGTCACTTGTCCTGCAGGACAAGTGCAATATTTAAATATTTTTGCCCCTGTTTACATCCTTATAAATTGTTAATATGATGTTAGACTGTTATATTCACTCTGCCTCTGGGTAATTTTTCATGCTTTTTTGTGATCTGCCGATTTTTTTCAAAATCAACTATTTGAAAAATTATTTCAGGAATACCATCAGAGTGTCAAACAGTTTGGATCCAGATCAAGCCCGACGTTTTGTCGGGCCTGATCTGGGTACAAACTATTTGCATAGGTTATCAGCAGACAACACTAGGAAACAATGAAAAAAGTCAATAAGCAATGCTTATTAGATACCCCCCGCACAGTAAGAGTCAGTGAAAAAACTTGGCAAGTTATAGTTCAAACCAGCAGACCTTAGTTTTGAAAAGAAGATTTCAGTAGAATCTGTGCAAACAAAAATTATAAACTCCTTCATGCATATGTTCAATGTGTCTACATTGTATAGGCAAAGTATCAAATTGCTCCATCAAAAGCTGTGGTAGGAGTTGATCGGCCAATAAAGACATTATCCATGCATATACAAAAGCCATATAAGGGGATAATTGTCTAAGTTCAACAAAAATTATAAACTCCTTCATGCATATGTTCAATGTGTCTACATTGTATAGGCAAAGTATCAAATTGCTTCATCAAAAGCTGTGGTAGGAGTTGATCGCCCCATATAGGCACTATCATTGCATATACAAAAGCCATATAAGGGAATAATTGTCTAAGTTCTCACAGCTGTCATTTTGCCAAAAATTATTTTTTCTGCACCAAACTCCTTCATGCATATGTTCAATGTGTCTACATTGTATCCAAAAAGAATCAAATTGTTCCATCAAAAGCTGTAGTAGGAGTTGATCGGCCCATGAAGGCACCATCTATGCATATACAAAAGCCTAATTAGGGAAAAATTGTCTAATATCTCACAGCTGTCATTTAGTCAAAAATTATTTTTTCTGAACCACACTCCTTCATGCATATGTTCAATGTGTCTTCATTGTATAGGCAAGGTATCAAATTGCTCCATAAAAAGCTGTAGTAGTAGTTGATCAGCCCATAAAGGCACCGTCTAAGCATATACAACACCTTATTAGGGATAAATTGCCTTAGTTCTCAATGCTGTCATTTTGTCAAAAATTATTTTTTCTGAACCAAACTCCTTCATGCATATGTTCAATGTGTCTACATTGTATAGGCAAAGTATCAAATTGTTATATCAAAAGCTGTAGTAGGAGTTGATCGGCCAATGAAGGCACCATCTATGCATATACAAAAGCCTTATTAAGGAAAAATTGTCTAAGTTCTCACTGCTGTCATTTTGTCAAAAATATTTTTCTGAACCAAACTCCTTCATGCATATGCTCAATGTGTCTACATTGTATAGGCAAAATATCAAATTGCCCCATCAAAAGCTGTGGTAGGAGTTGATCGGCCCATGAAGGCACCATCTATGCATATAAAAATACCTTATTAGGGAAAAATTGTCTAAGTTCTCACAGCTTTGTTTGTTTGTTTGTTTTGTTGCTTACGTCCCATGTCAACAGCTATGGTCATTTCACCTAACATCACTTTTTCCAGGCCAGGCTTGAACAAGCGGATAACCAGTAATTCGTGCACATACATTTGCTTGTAACTGACAACAACCCTTCTTAAATGAATCAGCGGAAGGGAGGAGAATGACCGTAGAAATTATTTCATAATCAATCTCCACTAAAGTATGGGACCGGGCCAGGATCGAACTCGCGACCCCTGGAATTGCAGTCTGACACAGCTGTCATTTTGTCAAAAAATATTTTTCTGAACCAAACTCCTTCATGCATATGTTCAATGTGTCTACATTGTATAGGCCAAGTATCAAATTGTTCCATCAAAAGCTGTGGTAGGAGTTGATCGGCCCATAAAGGCACCATCTATGCATATACAAACACCTTATTAGGGAAAAATTGTCTAAGTTCTCACAGCTGTCATTTTGTCAAAAAATATTTTTCTGAACCAAACTCCTTCATTCATATGTTCAATGTGTCTACATTGTATAGGAAATGTATCAATTTGTTCCATCAAAAGCTGTGGTAGGAGTTGATCGGCCCGTGTATGGCCTATAATAGCATAAGCATAAAACCCTATATTAAAAGCCATTTAGAACTACAAAGGGAAATAACTCTAACAGAATTGGCCCCTAGCCCTTACTTTTTTGTCTAAAGTATTTGTCTTGCATATATGAACATGTTTGCAAGGTTTGATGAAAATCCAGCAATTAAGGAAACAAAACGTTACGGACTGACGCACGCACACACACACACACGGACAACGTGAAAACAGTATACCCACCACAAACAAAGTTTGCAAGGGGTATAAAGAGTTGATAAAAGGGGTTGCTGGTATTAATTTCCAAATTGTTTTGGTTGGTGTACAAGGTGATCATAGCAGCAAGTAGCTTAGACCCTAGAAAGATGCTACATTCTATCTTATATGGATCAGTGCTGTAATATACCAAGGCCTAAATTAAAATTTTTGTTGTTTCCCCTTACCAAACAGACACTGAAAAATGGCCCTACCCCCCAAAGAATATTTCAGTTTTCAGCCAAGAATTTTTTTTTTATTTTATTGCAAACTTAGATAATTGTCCAATGTAAGCAGTGTTATCTTTAAAAAAATTCTTAGTCAGCAAATTGTTGGTCTATTTAATTTTATTGCCTATAGTAGGACTATTTACAATTAAGTTTAATGGGTATGGAGAAAAAAATCCCGACCCACCGACCCACACCGGTAAAACAGGGTGGGTAAGGGGAAACAAAAACATTTTTAAGGCTGGCCAAATATCCATTTTGGGTTGTAAAGGCACTTAAACATATTGAGCAAGATATGAGTCAAACTTGTGTATAGAATGCATGGTTTGGCTAGATATTGGCTTATTAGAAATGTCATAATGAGATGATTCTAATGAGTAGCACTACCTACAAGATTGAAGCAAGTTGCGCCGGCTTTATTGCAAGCTCATGAAACTTTTAAACAATACTTATTGCATAGTCATACTTTAAATGTGCATTCTTGACCAGTGGTGCAAGATGTCTAGTTTTTGGTGTTAATTCTCATGGATCTACTATTCATTATTGCGTTGTAAGCAGTCAAAGCTCTACTACGGTAAAACCACAGATGTAAAACGGCAACTCAAAAATAGACAAAACAAATTTCTTAATGACAAATGGTAGCATAATGAAGGTCAAAAGTATTGCAGAATGCTCCCCTTGGAGCATTCTGCAATACTTTCGACCTTCATTAAGCAATAATTGGTCTTGAAAACCAATTTTGGGTCTTTTTGAGAGTGGCTATTTTACACAGGTTTAGGTACACAAATTTATGTCTTGATCTGGGTCTAACCTGTTTTCAAAAGTTACCAGCAGACAACACTAGTAAGCAGTGAGTTAAAGCCAATGTATTAGTTAGAATCATACTATACTTACCCAAGCGCACAAAGAGAACTGAGTGCTTCACCTCTAAAACCAAATGTTTCCACATTTACCAGGTCAGCAAAATCTTGTAGTTTGGAAGTGTGATGTTTCAGTGCTGCAAAATAAATGAGCCAAGGCCATCCTCAAAAAAAAGATTGTTTGCTGTCACCCTACTCATAATTTTTCAAGTGGGTAGGTAGCCTAGGTATTTAATCCTTTTTCTCTGATATGTTTAAAAGACATTAAAAATAAAGAAAATGTGTCTAAAAATAGAATTAAAAAATTATTTCTCCAATACGGCCATAAAATGTTTTAGGGTAGGTGGTATTTTAGTGAGTTGGTCGTGTGATGGCAAAGAAACAATTTTTCAAGGATGGCTCAAGTTATGTTTGTTTTGTGGTTTTACCACTTCTGCACTTATTTATTTTTCCATCCAACACTCCTGACTTATCATTGCCTCAATAATCACAATGTACTGTAACTGGCAGAATAAGAGAGGATTGCAATATTCTTTAACCCTTTGTATACTAATGGGTTCTTCCTACTGGTATGATACACTAAACTTGGGATGGTCCATTGTATATATCTAAGAGTGTCAGGTTATAATTTTTACAAAAATTGTATATATTTCTGAAGATTTTTTTACCTTAACAAACAGTGTAGACTCTGGGTCTTCACTGTTTGTTAAAGTACCTGTTTATGGGGTTATCCATATACAAAGGGTTATGTCATAATTCATAGCAATAGATATGACAGTCAATTATCACAATATACTATTCCTTGCAGAATTAGAGAAAAACTCAATATTCTTTCAGTATTATCATGGCCCATAAATTTGACCCCAAGCCTTCAGTTAAGAGTGTGTAACGAAAAAATAATTTTTCTTATTTCTTAACCAAAAACATATGTTTTGGGTGCTTAAAAGAACCCCATCATTGAAACATGTTTTGGTTGAGAAATAAAAAAGATATTAAAAATAAATTTCATTTGTGCAGTCTCATCTGAAGGCCTGTGGCAGTAAAAAGTTTAGTTGAACTTATTCGAATATCGAAGGATCTCGCAAGCTTGCATTCTTCACAGTTTTAGATAATCAAACATTTTCAGCGTAAAATTGTAAATGTTTTCTTGCCCGTGATTTTAAGCATATGTTTTGGGTACTCAAAAGAACCGTCTCATTGAGGCGGATCTTTTGAGTACCCACAACATATGTTTTGGTCGAGAAATAAGAAAAATATTTTTTTGTTACTTGCTTTTAACTAAAGGCCTGATCCTTAGATATTCAAACAAGACAGAAATCAGACATTAAATTGTTTAGTATGAAGGTGGGTAAAAATTTGTGCCCTATTTATTTTTTGACCCAAGTCTCTTACATTAAATGAGCATAAAGATAACTTCATTTTTACAGAGGGAAACTGTGATTGCATACTGCCCTTGAGAGACATGTTCTAACCACAAATTTGGTGTAAAATACACATTAAATGATAAAAGGTTACTTATAATAAGATATACTATGCACAATGAGTTTAGCAATTTCTTATGTTCCGCATCTTTATGTGCACTAGGGCTGCTGCCAGTATCCGAGTACTCGGATATTCGCGGATCTGAATAAAAAATCGGGTATGAATATTTGTCACTGCCGAAATCGCTGGATCGCGATTTTTTTTTTTTTCATTTATTTTTACTGAAACAAGAAGTTTTTCACAAAATGGTCGATTGAAAATTTTCACTGACTACGGTTCTAATTGATATCTCTCAATTAAATACCTTTGTTTCTCGCAGGTTAGTGACATAATATGTTTTGCTGTCTCCTTTATCGGCAATAAAAATCCTTATTTACAGTAAAGAGAACTTTCCAAAATCGGCTGATAATATATTCCAATCTATTTTGTTTAACACACCACATCGGTACATGTACTATTAAATAAACAGAGCCAAAAGTATCATCAAATGTCAAGTATCAAATAGATTTCAAAGGGTTACCGTAAAATGGAATATTTTCGCGTCGCCAAATTTTCGCGTTTTTGCCATAAAAACATAAGGTTTAATATTCGCGGTTTTTAATTTTCGCGGTCTTTTGTATCCGCGAAAAGTATTACTACAAGTTAAATGTCCTGCAAAATGTCTGAAGTCTGCTGTTAATTGGGCATTTCCATGCAATGGTTGAAACCGGTGTACGACAAAACATAGAAAGACAAAAGAGAGAAACGACATTTAATAGATGCGTCAAAACATAGAAGCGACATTAAATAGAGCGATGAATAATAGAATGACCAATAATAGAACAATAAGTGTGAAAAATTATAATTAGTTGACCGCTTGGCGATTGCTATGCGTCGTTTAACATTCGCTCAATGGACCAAGCTATCCGCCATCTATTTGATCTGTTAGAAAGACTGGCACCGACGAATAATCTCAATTCTTGGCCAGGCTTACTCAGATATTTGGATTTTTTGGAATTTCTCAATGGAGAGCAATCCAACACTGAGTCGGAGAAACAAGCTCGGAGGAAAGAGGTTTGTCCACAATAACGGGTAATAGAATCTAATGCACTTTTATGGTTTATTGGTCGCTAAATTAAGGTTCGCTAGGCCTACCACAAATATCCAAAAATGTATTGTTGTCCTAAAATTAATGGAAATAAATTTTCGATGTTTCTGAACTTTTTCGATGTCATTTCGATTTTTTTTCGATGTTTTTTTTCTATGTTTTGTCTTTCTACATTATGTCTTTTCTATATTTTTGCTTTTCTATGTTTTGTCGTTCTATGTTTTGTCATAGACCCGTTGAAACTAGGTGCTTTCAGTATTTCATGTGGATGATGAAGATTGTATTAAGCTGTAACTAGTACATAGAAAAGCGGTACATATTAAGTGTCGACTGAAACTGGTAATGCGATGACATTGTCTTTCTCTCCAGAAACAATCACTATGTTGTACCGTTTATTCAATAGTTATGTGAGCAGGCTTGAAAGTTAATTCTAGATATTTTGCAAAATATGTGAACACATACTGACAATCACTGGTCCAAGTCTGACTAAATGATCAGATGTATATAAGGGTAATTATTCAATTATCTTTCCAGCTTGTCCAAGCGTCTATTGTGTAACGGCTGAACGCTCACGAGCATGGTCTTGATTGACCTATTCATGTTCAATGAACAGTAAACATGTAGCTGGACCTGTAAAGTCTATCAAAAACGTGTCTTATGAACACGAATGAATACACAATTATTGTTCTATATAAAGGCAAATAAACAATTGGTCCAACTTGGAAAATATTTCGCGGATTTTAATTATCGCGGTTCACGACTTACCGCGAAATACCGCGAAAATTGGACGACGCGAAAATTTCCCATTTTACAGTATTTTTTTTCTTTGAAGATTTTTGGCCGACAAAGTGACAGCTGATTAGGCCTACGTGACCCAGGTCATGTTGTCTGAGTGTGAACTACAAGACAAAGGAAAAGGGCCTTATACCGAAATCAGCACATTTCTGTCAGAATATCTGGTTATCCAGTGCAGGAAAATATAAAATCAAATTTACAAATTGTGTTGCGTGCCCTTACAGTCTTGAGTGGAAATGTAGTCTTATCTGCTTTGATAACTAACTATATACATTTACTTCTGGTTTAACAGAAAGGGATGATTTACTAAGTAAATAGACCCAATAATAGATGTTTCACAACAGGAGTCTTATTTTTCTATTAACCAGTGACTCGCAGTTCGATCTGTGAATCGTAACTCATGAATCGTGGATCGGATCGAATCGCCACTTACCTAACGATCCACAGCCCTAATGTGCACATCTTTGTGCAATGTCAAACAATTTCAAATGCAATGACTAGAACAGGAACTTAGGCAAATGAAACCAAGAATTTACAGACGCCATCCTTTAAATAGGCTTTTGGGGAGAGCAAGAATTGCAGGAGGCGTCAGTAAGCAAAAATGACATCTGTTGTAAGTAATGCTAAATGATAAACATGTGATTTTTCGTTTGGTGGTATTACATCTTCCTCATGCATCATACGCCTATAAAAACTATTGGCTGTGAGGCAGATGTGATAGAGATTTCATGCTGAAAAAACCGGCTGCCATCAATGACGCCAAAACGTAGTCATCATTTGATTACACTTCTAATGTTAATTGGCGTGCCAATTCAACAGAGACTCAGTTTACAAAGATGGCATATGCTTACAATGTAATTGATCTTATGATTGATTAAAATCTTAAGTTGCCGGACCGGGCCGCGTAGCGCAGTCGGTAACGTGTCTGGTTACAGATGCGAAGCTGACTGCAGATCCAGGGGTCGCGAGTTCGATCCCGGCCCGGTCTCATACTTTCGTGGAGATTGATCATGAAATAATTTCTACGGTCATTCTCCTCCCTTCCGCTGAATCATTCATGAAGAGTTGTTGTCAGTTACAAGCGAAAGTATGTGCACGATTACTGGTTAACTGCTTGTTCAAGCTTGCCCAGGAAAAAAGTGTGGTTAGGTGAACTGACCGTCCCGCAATGACCATAGCTGTTGACTTGGGACGTAAAGCAACAAACAAACAAACAAACAATTAAGTTGCCGGAAAATGGTGCGACGCATTTGCAAGATAATGGTGACGTTAGATTTTATCTTTCGGCTCGTGCTCTGTAGCCATGAAGATGTTTCATTCAACATTATTTTTCTGAGTGTGTTGGAAGGCATAAAATTGATCCACTTGTCAATGTGGTTCAAGAAAAACCGACTAGAAACACCGTTTAAAGCCGATAACGTAAAAGCATTAATAAAAACGCCAAATTGTGAAAACTTGGTCCTTTATTTCTCTTAGACCGTTCAGAAAATTGCAGCATTTGCTATGCTTTTTTTGATTTCAGTGACCAAACAATCGCTTGAAAATGTTTTTGGCTTCTTCCAATGATCAGAAATACCCTCGTTACCCGCTAGCCTTAAAATGTAACGCCACTTTAGCACAACTGCTGCGTTTGTTTATTCCTAAATTTTTTATATGGAAATTCTTGTCAGATGTTCGGCGCTTGTATCTTCATGATAGCAAATGAAACTTGAGATCTGATGTGGATGGGCTCACCCAAACAAGACAATTGCTAAACTTATTGTGCATAGTATAATAACTCATTTTTATAATTAAGCAAATAAACAGAAAATTTGAAGGATTGCATAAAAGAGAAAAAAAAAAAAGAAAAATATTTTTTTTGTTACTCGCTTTTAACTTAAGGCCTGATCCTTAGATATTAAAACAAGACAAATATCAGTGTCAGCCTTAGTCCTTGAAGTATGGAAGCAACTTACTCAAGCCTTGAAAATTCTCCTCCTCAACACCAACACCATTGTCACTGACTTCAATAGCATCACTGCCATGCTCACGTAACTTAATATCTGCAAAGTTATACACTTTTATAACATGACGTCGTGCGTCTGGGAGTGATATAACACTATGCAATAAAATCGATAAACCACTAGTGGTTAACAGATTTTCGGGAAACATTATGACGTCTATTATATTTATAACCGTGCGTAAAAGATGGCAAAATCTCGACATATACATAGTTGCGTAAAAGATTGCAAAATCTTGACGTTTTCACGCCGAAAATGTGATTTTCAATTAATTTTAATGTCATAATGGTAAGTAGAATCTAACATTTGTGCTCCTGTTTTATTGAATTTATTAAACGAGTTGGGAAAAAGTAATAAAAAGCTCGGTAAGCCTCACATTTTATCACTTTTCCCCAACTCGTTTAATAAATTCAATAAAACATGAGCGCTCGTGTAAAATCCTCTATTTATAAAACACCTCCTTGTAACACCGATTTGAATGTAACATGGAACTTTACAAAGGAAGAATAGGAAAATCACCATGAAATCCTCAATCCTATGTAAAATTAACATTTTATATAACAACGTCCTTCTCTATGGACCCCAAACCTAGTGTTGTAAAGGGATTGAACTGTACAAGCTAATTCTGTTCGTTTTGGAGTTTTAATGTTGCTAATCAAAACTACCATTTGACCTCCAACACAGGTTTACCTAAAGCATTTTACCAGTTTTGAATGTATACACAACACTACATACATGTATATGATTTCCAGTAACTAAAAACAACCCCAGTTGAATCAGGGGAAGGGAGATAATTATCCTCACAAAAAAATATGTTGACAGACCAGGATTTGTAATGAAAGCAAAACTATCTATTGAAGTGACGGGTAATAAAGCTCATTCAGTCACTTTGACAGTCTGACTTGAAGTCACACCTTGTGGTGGCTGACTTAAAGTCAGACTGCCAATGTGATTGACTGACCTTCCTGCTATGATTTTAAAATATGAAAGAATTCAGTTGAGCAAAGTATCTTACCTACAATTGTAGCTCCAGCATCAATACTGTTTTCTACTAGCTCTTTCACCGCAGTGGCAAGAGTGAGAACAACTTGACCTGAACAGATTTTATGGACAGATCCCTTATCAATAGCTGAGATACTGCTTGCTTTTGGATGGTTCTCCCCAACCTCACTGGAAAAGTAAAATTTAACAAAACAACATTAACTCTTTACCATCTCTAGTGGTTGCAAATAGTTTGGACACCAAACAGGACGCCAAAATGCTAATTGACAAATTACAGAGCTGGATCAGCTCTGAAGAGAAAAGGGGGAGAAGTGTAGTCTGTAGGTGGTGGTTAGGACAGGACCGCCCGCGTAGCTCAGGTGGTTAGAGCGCCTGACTAGTGTTCCGGGGGTCGTGGGTTCGACCCCACCTCGGGAAGCACTTTTTCCTCCTGGTTTCTCTGTAGGGTTCTTTAACCTGCACAGGGGGTGACTTTTCCTGCACAGGGGACATCCAGATCCAGGAGCGCAGTGGCTCAGTGGTAGAGTGCTTGACTCGAGACTGAGTGTTCTGCCTCACCGCATTGTGGTCCATTAGCAAGACATCAGCATCACAAACAGATTCTCTTTGATTACTCCCTTCACAACCAAACTTTGGAAAACGTTCAGTCAGCAAAATACCTTGGCATAACCATCTCTGATAATATGGATTGGGGTCAACACATTTCAGAAATTTCTTCCAAAGCAACTAAGACACTTGGTTTCCTTCGCAGGAATTTGGCTTTTGCACCTCGGAGTACTAAGGAAGTTGCATACAAAACTTTGGTTCAGCCTAAACTAGAGTATGCAGCACCCATTTGGAGCCCTTACTCAAAACTTCAGATTAATCAGGTAGAGAAAGTTCAGAGGACAGCAGCCCGTTGGACCTGCAGGAGATGGCGTAATACAAGTAGTGTCGGCGAGACGCTTGATGAGCTTGAGTGGCCATCTCTTGAGGCTCGTGGGGATCAGTCCTCCCTGCTTCTCTTTCATAAGATACATTCTGGTGCTGTGTCTATAGAAAAAGACAAGTACCTGACCCCTGCTCGCAGTTTGAAATCTACCAGGTCATCACACAGTGCCCAATATTGTAGATACCAGACATACAGTGATGCCCTGAAGAACTCTTTTTTCCCCCGGACTATACCACAGTGGAATAGTCTTTCTCCTTCGGCGGTCAATTCCCAGACTGCTGAGGAGTTTAGGGCACTCCTCATTTAGTTAAAAACACAGCCGAAAGATTTTTTTGTTTTGTTTTTTTGTTTTGTTTTTGTTTTTTCTTCAAAATTCCAAAATTGCACTCCCTGGCGTAATGATCAAAATTTGATCGTGCCAGTATTAAGAGAAAGAAAGAAAGACAAATTTATCCTAGCTTAGTACTGGTTCAACCCACGAAGACCCATCCCTATATAACTGAAAGATTGTTGATGGGACTTAAAGAAACAAATCAAACAAACGTCCAGATCCTAAGTACAATGCACTTATCTAGCGTCATTCCTGCAAATGACACTAGAGAAAATGTGTTTGGACACCGAAATTTTCCTTGCCACGAGTGGGGATCGCACCTGCGGACACTACCAAAGGCAAGTGCCTAACCACTGAGCTATTAGCTTAGGTTTATTATTTAAAGCATTTCTTCCACTAACACCGCACTGACGCACACATGCACGTAATCTCGGAGAGGGATGATGCAGTAGAGATAGAGGTAGCGGGTCAACTCGGCCTGAAGTCAAGTCGGCCCCTGAGTCAACTCGGCCCTGGGTCAACTCGGCCTGAGTCAACTCGGCCCGGTGTATTTTCAAAGCATTCAGTTACGTATATGGTTTGTTTTGTACATGTATAATATTTCAGACTTAATCAAAGATAAATGAGCCAGTGCATGAGATTTCCAACAATGTGTAATGTGCAACCAGCAAAGCCTCAGATCAGTCTGCACATACGCGCAGTCTGATCAGAGCCATTACTAGTCGCTTGAGTATTCTATGATTGCTAAGCTATTGACTGAACACCATTTGGAGTTTCTAAGCTTTAAAGGAGACTGCACAGGCTCGTCTGAGTCTACACATGTCAAAATGCCACATTTTTGGAAATCGCATGCCACGGCTCATTAATATTAAACAGTTATGGCTAAACATTACAATTAAGCTCTTAATTGAGCGAATTAGGGATGAACTTGTCATTTGATTAAAGTTAATGGCTGCCTTGAACCTAATGAAAGTTTTCACACTTTTTCAAGCACTGATTGACCATGTTTTGCAAACAAGGCAATTATTTTTTCTGACCATTGAATTAGTAAAAACGGCAATTGTTCAAAGCGATTTAGCCTAACATGAAAGCATGGATTGGTAAATATATGATCGGCCATGATGAAAGGTACCACTGTTTTTTTTTTCTCTCTTGTTTAAAAAGAAAATAAGAATAATAAGCAACGCAAAAATATATTTCTTGTCCGCCTCTTACCGTTATGAAGTCGGGTCCGTCAGGGTCTTCTACACATCTATATTATATAGATTACCGGGCCGAGTTGACCCGGGCCGACTTGACTCAGGCCGACTTGACCCAAAGCCGAGTTGACCCGCATTCGAGATAGATGGTGTGTGTATTGACAATTGGGAGGTGGGAGGGGAACTTTTCAGAAAAGAAAAAAAAACATTTTCGCCACACGGCATTCAAAGCCTGATCAGTGCTGACTGTGGAAACTGATCGCAAGAAGACGATGTTTGTTTCTACCTTTCAATCGGGCATGCTGACCCTGACATTTTATGCCTACAAAATTGCTAAAAGGAACTTTCAACAATGTTTTCAATCAAAATACATTGAGGTAGTTCGATCATTCAACAGAACTTTAGTCCGGGTAAGTCTGGTTCCCGTCTCGTGTTAAACATTTAATCGGCAGCCAATCACTGCCATCGAAACAAAATACTGGTTTCTTAATTTTTAAGAGTTTGGCAAATGCGGAGAACCAGTATCGACCAAAGTAAAAGGTATGGTAGTCTGGTACCCTGCCTCACCGACTCTGTCTTATGAGTCAGGCACAAGCGTGCAATGGGACTACACACTGTGTTGTTTAAAAATGGCCGCCTGCGTAACAACCCCTCGATTCACCACATGTTATTGTTAATATCTTTGCTCGTAAAGCCGGCAAAAAGTTGAAATTTCACAAAATCAATCTGCAAAATGTATTTATTTTTTAAATCCTAAAATAAAGCGAATTCGGCCAGGAAGATTTATTTTAATGAGAATTCGTGGCAATTTTTGCCTTACCGAGATCAATAGAATCTAGAATTATCGTTCACGTGATGAATACGGTGGTGGCCGCAGCTACCTGGCATTACCAAAAAGGCATATCTGATCTCAGGAACAAAGACTAAACAGGGGCCAGTATCCCATTCGCAGATCCAGGGATTTTTGCCAGGGGGGGGGGGGGGGGGTCCTTGCCCGACTGCTAGACAACAGCTCTGACGTTTTTTTCTTTTCATTTACTCCTCAACTTATTTAAAGTTTTACAGAGGGTATCCAAAGGTTATTTCAAAGAAAATTATTATTTTCCAAGGTTTCAGAGGGGGGTCCAACATTAACCGGGGGGGGGGGGGGGGGGGGGGGGGGGGGGGATCCAAATGCTGAATGCTATACATTTCTAAAGAAACCCATAAAATATGTGATTTTTCGGGGAGCTCTGGAGCCACTATCCCACCTCTGGACCCGGGAATGTATCCTATTGCCCTAAATTTTGGACTGGGCCCCAGCAATTGGAGAAAATGCCCTCAGACCCAGTGGCTGCTAAATGTATTATCTACATTTTATGTTAAATTTTGAATTTCGCCAGTTTTGACCAAAGTCAAAACTGTTTGTTGATCTGTCTCAGAACCTGTAACCCACACTCGAGCTGGAATTATGCCTTCGTCAAGCTAATCATGCATGGAAGATGTCCTTCAGAGTGTCAACAGATGGTGACATCACCCTTTAGAATTGAGAGCCCCACAACATGCCTCAAGAATAAATTACATATCAACCAAGACTTATGTTTCAGATACTAAGAAGAATCATCTCAGTGGTTCAGTTCTTTTGGGCACCCAAAACAAATGTTAAATCTGATGAAATAGAAAATCTCAATTTTATGCACATTTGTTTACCCCCTCTCCCTCCCACATGTCAGGATAGCAGCTTCATATGTATTACACGATCTTACATTCCCAGCACTGCCCATTTCAATGCCAGACAGCAAATAAGCTACAAGGGAATGAAATATCAGCCTATGATGTTTCATTCCCTTGTAGCTTATTTGCTGTCTGGCATTAAAATGGGCAGTGCAGGGAAAAGATAGTTCACTACCACATACAAGATCTTGTATTACAAATCTCCTATTTGCTCACTCACACTGATAAGCTTATTTCATTGGGGGTGAAATTTTCTCAAATAGTGATGAATTTAAAGATTTTAAATATTCATGGAGACCAGTAACTGAGGAATAGCCATTATTTCCAAGACAAGGTTTATTTATGTAAATATAACAGGGCTCTCACTAGGACTTTGTAAACAGGAGTCCCAGAGCTCTCTTTGCCAAAAAGTGTTAGTTCCACCCCCAGGGGGGGTACTCTTATTTTTTTTCCCATACGTAGGCTCGGACCCAGGGTCTACAGTTCACCCCCCAAAAATATCAGGAATATCAAGCAACCCAAAAAATATTTGAAATTTTAGCAACCCCAAAAAATATCCCAATTCTGTACCTTTGACTTTAAAAAAGACCCTAAAATGCATAGAAATTACCCTAAAACTTGCCCAATTTTGTGATGACCCCCCCCCCCAAAAAAAATATTCACAAAATCTTCATAATATCCAAAAAAATATTCATTTTTCTGAAAACCCCAAAAATATTCAAATTCAGAATTTTGAACCCCAAAAAATAGCCCAAGCCTACGTATGTTTGATAATATCAGAGTGTCCCCCCCCTCAGGGGTTCCACCATACAAAAAAAATATAGCCTCCTTAAAAAAATAGGGATCCAGCACCAAAAAATAGGAGTTCAGGACTGCTAATCAGCAGTTAGTGAGAGCTCTGTAAAAGATTTTAAACCCCAAAAGAAGATAGCATATTTAAGGATAAAAGAGAAATAGCATTGTAGATATTTGATAAATATATGGTAACTGAGTGATCACCAGCATGCATTATTAAAATTTCAAGACATATATAAGGCCCCCCAAAAAGTAAATAGTTTCTCAGGCCCTCCCTAATCTGTTTCAAATGCCCCTCAGGTGTCCTTTTTCAGACTTGAATTAAAAAAGTGGCTTCCTTTATTTTATTCAGATGTCATAATCAAAATATCAGCATTTTTATGCTTAAAATGAACAAAAAAGGATACCTCATTAGGGTTTTTTGTAAACTAGAAATCCATAAACACAGTGGACCCAGATGAAATGCTGCATTACAATTTTGTGGCCAACGAAAAAATTCCAGAGATAGAAATACATCATTTCTTGGTAATTCCAACCTGTGAACCCTTAAAATATAACATGGATTATCCCATATTTGTTGCATTAATCTGTGTGGGGAAATCCACAAGAATACAAAGGGTTAATGCCCCTTCACTTGCTACATCTTAAAAGATGATTTTTGACTCAAACTCTACCGAGGCGTTAAGGAAGCGTACTTTAATTTCTTTTTTTTTAATGTAGGATTGGACCCATCATCTACTGTTTACCCCCAAAAATATATCAGGAACATCAGGCATACCCCAAAAATATTTAACATATAGCACCCCCCCAAAAAATATTCCAATTCTGAACTTTGACCTTAAGAAAAAGCCCTAAAAAGTATATATATATCTATATAAAATGACCCCCCCCCCCCCAAAAAAAAAAAGCCCAGTTGTGATGACCCCAAAAAAATGTCCACAATTTCATCATACCCCAAAAAATATTCTTTTCTGAAAACCCCCAAAAATACTGAAATTCAAATGTCTGAGCCCCAAAAATGGTCCCAGCCTAAGTATACATGAAAATATTAAAGTCTAGCCTCCACTTTGTATAAAGACCAGTATTTCTTTGAAAAAAATCATGTTATAGTCTGGCATCAATTCACTGTTTAATTTTTATATCAAAATAATTGAATTTTTTTATTTGGTTTGATGCTTAACCTCCCAGTCAACTGCTATGGTCATGTCGGGATTCCAAATGAATTGAAATGACAGAAACTTATAACCGTTCATATAATTTGTGTTAAGGTAATTTCTCAATTTTTACTTATATCGACTAAAATTTATTTTGAAACTCCAAAAGATTGGCATTGAGCCTATAACAGGCCTCCAGATTAGAGTGTGTTATGATTTTTTTTCTTATTTCTCATTCAAATATATACTGTGAGTAGTCAAAAGAACTGACTCAATGAAATGGCTCTTTTGAGCACCAAAAGCTCATATTCTAATGTTTAAACTATTAAACTAATAAAAAATAATTACAAAATTAAGTCAAGCCATCAAAATCTAATCACCCCTCCTCCATACCAACAACAGGGATACTACTGGTCCATATAAAGATGGGCCTGTTTCCCATTCAAATTTAATGGTTTAATGAGCCCTTTAGAAAATTTAATTGGCTGAAGACTGAAGAGTGAAGAGTCCATTATATGCACCTTACAGCAAAACAAGTGATATTTTTCAATAGCTTATCATATGGGGCCCACCAAAAATAAAAAAATTAATTATAATTAACCGTAACAAGTCAAAAAATGGTTCTGGCCCATCCCAGCAATATCCCTGCAACAATGTTCCTACATTGTATG
Source organism: Loripinus fragilis (assembly GCA_964019695.1). Classification (NCBI taxonomy): domain Eukaryota; kingdom Metazoa; phylum Mollusca; class Bivalvia; order Lucinida; family Lucinidae; genus Loripinus; species Loripinus fragilis. The sequence continues at coordinate 1,955,606 of OZ026516.1, forward strand.
CAAGTTTGGTCAAAATCTGGAAATTTCAAACTGTGACACCTTTTGTGCTTCATGAATGCATATCAATATGTGCAGAAGAATAATTCAAGTCAAATAGGTTTGAATTAAAACAAAATCTTAATTTTGATTTAGAGAGGTCAACTAACCCTAAAATTTGTATTTTAGAGGGTTTGGGAATCCTAGTGTAATAGAATGTATTACATGTACATATACCCAAAATGACAACAATTTCACACACAAAATATCAAAATTAAAATGTTAACTATTGTAATGCTGAAAATAAAATCATCTGTGTATACAGCTAAATTTTGACAAAACCAGTTCCTAATGGAAAAATAGAGGATCCTGACCAGTTATCACACTGTTTTCAAAGCAGGATATACTGTATCTAGATTCAGCAGGACAAGGGTTCGTAGGATAGATGGCTGATTTTATCTTAACAAGAGCCCAATTCTAGTTTAAGACTCACTCTTTGCATTTTCTAAAAAAAACAAAAAAACTCAAGGACTCAATCAGAGAGTCAAACAGTTTGAATTAAGATCTGGCCTGATATTTTGTCAATCCCGATCTGGGTCCTCACTGTTTGCAAATAAGGATCACCAGACAACACTGGCATTAAGGAAAGAGTTAACTGTGATAATGTTATTTCAGGATTGACATGACAACCACAAAATTAATTAATCACTTTACATTCTTAAATTAACCTTTTTTTTAATTCTAAAACCTTTACCGAAACACAATGAAAATGTTTTGGTATATTAGTAAAAATGATCAAAATACTTTTTAAACTTATTATCACTTTCCCCCATATTTGCTTGGTCACAGGACCAACTTTCTACCTTTTTAAAATGGTAATTTTACAAAAAACTTAGAATTTTTGCAGTTAAACTATGAACACAGAGATTTACCTATATATATATTTATTGCTACACTTTTATAGTTACATTTTAATTCTTCAGAATGTCAGGGTGGAAGTAGAGGGATATCCCATAATTTGTATTTTATATTGACAGCCTATAAAGCATTTTTTCCAGCACATGAGACTGAAACTATAATCATCAGTTAATGCCTAAATCTTCCATAAAGTTGAAGTCTAACTATAATGCTCTAGAATTCTTTATGACAGCATAATGTCTAAGATGAAAACTGCTTTAAAGTAAAATGGTTACCAAAGCACTTGTCATTATCTCATCATTTGGTGAAACCTCTTAATGGTGGTATGTCACAGAGGAACAGAGCAGCAAAAGAAGCTATTTATATATAATAAGCAAATAGGAATCATGAAATAACCAATTAATGCTGCTGCAGTACCTTAACTATTTTTGAACAGCTTAGTATGTTACCCATTCCCTTTTCATTCATTTGAGCATTGCAAATGTTAATTTGAATATTCAAATTTTTTAATAAAATGTACAATTTTCAACTGGGTATTTTTGTAAATATTATCCCTTTGTATTTGGGAAGCAAAAAATAGTACTTTTGCAAACAGTGGAGACCCAGATGAAATGCTGAATTTCATCAGGGTCAGGCTTAAATGAAATGTATGTGTGGTTCCTGTTGGCCTACCTACACTAATTTTTTAACCCTACCCTTAACATTAAATGGTCTTTGGAGAAAAAACAACCTAAAATGGGCACTTTTTCAGTGTTTGTCACTATTTTCTTTGTTAAATGTTATATCAAAATTTAATGATTTCCCTACCTACCTACCCTAAATTTTGTTGGTATGCAACAGGAACCACGCATATATTTCATTTAGGCCTCAGTAGACTGTTTGTAAAGGTAAAGCAGATCCTCAGACAAAATAATACATTTTTTAAAATTATAACCTGACACCCCTAGATACATGTATTTACAATGGACTATCCCAAGCTTATTGTAAGAATACATCAGTATTATACTATATACAAAGGATTAAAGCTTTTTAAGTAGGCTTAATATGTTGTCTAAAACGGCCACTCAAAAGATATACGCAGGGGTCGTTAAGACAAATGGGCGCTAAATGTTGGTCGAATGTATTGCAGAATGCTCCCTGGGAGCATTTTGCAAAACTTTTGACCTGCATTATTCGATGTCTTTTTTTGAGTGGCCTCTTAAGACAGGTTTTACTGTATACAATTAAGTTTGATGGGTATCCAATTTGAGATATTTAGTTAAAAAAAAATAAGTTTCTGACCAACCGACCCAGACTGGTAAAACAGGGTCGGGTAAGGGGAAACAAAAATATTTTAAAGGTTGGCCTAAGTAGTATTACCTAAATATTGGCAAGAAGCAGCTTCTCAACTTCTGAACTCTGTCGATTTTCAGAAAATTTGATATGATTATTGGTTTAGACTACTTATTTCACAAAAAGATACATACAGCAGGGGTGTGGAAATAGTAAAATTTTCTACTTGTCCAAGGACAAGTAAATAGTCAAAATGTAGTTGTCCATAGAAAATTTTACTTGTCCGAAAGAACAAAATATCTTATACCGTACTGTGCTTAAACAATTTATTCTTTCAAAAACAGTATGAAACCAGATATATATCAACTCTTGCAAACAGTATGGATCCTGATCAGCTGGCTTCTCTTGTAAACAGTGTAGATCCAGATCAGCTGGCTTATGAAGTGGCCAGCTGATCAGGATCCACACTGTTTTCAATGCAAGATGTGAGCTCATAATAATTAATCAAAATGAGCCGCGGCATGAGATTTCCAACAATTTGACATTTTGACAAGTGTAAACTCAGACGAGCCTCTGTAGCCTCCTTTTAAGCTTAGAAACTCCAAATAGTGTTTAATCAGCAGCTTAACAATCATAGAATACTCAAACGACTAGCAAAGGCTCGAGTCAGACTGCGCGTATGCGCAGGCTGGTCTGAGGCTTTGCTGGTCGCACATACCACATTGTTGGAAATCTCATGCACTGGCTCAAATATGAAATACAGAATTGTATTAACTTAATAAGTTTGTACTTGTCCACGGACATTAACTTGTCCTGAATGAAATGGGACCAGGTCAGACAAGTCAGGCATGTTATTTCCGCAGCTCTGCATACAGCAACTATTCAGTTTTAATTACATTTTACAAGGCACCTAGTCCCCCGGTCAAAACCGTATTATCTGCTATAAGCAGGGGTATCATCGGTGCCAACCGACTCATTGTAGCTAGGTTTAGTAATGTCTATTTTTTAGGATATTGTGGATATTTTTATTGAAGCCCAGGCCTGACTAAGTTTTCTCTCAGAAATTTAAATTATTCACAATATTTTATCAAGGTGGTTATTTTCTAAATCAATCTATAGTGAACTTATGACTTAGTGGGGTTAAAGGCTGGCTAATAGGGGAATTTTGCCAGAACCCCCTCCCCCCTCCCCCCCAAGTTTGCTCATAAATTTAGATTAAATTTTCACGGCATTTTTTTAAATCTGTATCATTTGGTTGAACTATCAGCTTAGTGCCGATAAAATGCCTTGTTCCTGTTAGTGCATTATTGGAATTTTCTCTGACCCCAAATTGCCCATCTACATGTTCTCTAGGTTTGTTGTTGTTTGTTTTTGCCAAATTTTCTCTCAGAAATTTGTAATATACATGATCATACATGGAAAAATATCAAGATGTATATTTTTAAAATCTGTATCAGTTGGTTGAAATATAAGCTTAGTGCCGGTAGAATGCCGGGCTGCTGTAAGCGTCTAATGGTGATTTTGTCTGACCTTCAATTACCTTTCTACAACAACTTTTTCGACAGCGAGTAACCAAGTATTCTCGCAAAAAATAGAATAAATACTCACGGCAAAATATCAAGATTGATATTTTCTAAATCTGCATGAGTTGGTTGAAATATCGCCTTTATGCCTACATTTTGCCGGGTCACTGTCAATCGCTATGACGGAATTTATCTGAACTCGAATTTGGCTTTTCCCACAGCCTACAGGCTTGCTTGACAACGGGTATAAACCAAGTTTTCTCTCAGAAATTTAGAATAAATCTACCCACGGCAAATATCCAGATGAATATTTTCTGAATCTGTATGAGTTGGGTGAAATATCAGCTGAATGCCTACAGTTTGCCGGGCCTCTGTCAGTCGCAATCACGGATTTTGTCAGAGTCATAAGTGATGCCCTGAAGAACTCTTTTTTCCCCCGGACTATACCACAGTGGAATAGTCTTTCTCCTTCGGCGGTCAATTCCCAGACTGCTGAGGAGTTTAGGGCACTCCTCATTTAGTTAAAAACACAGCCGAAAGATTTTTTTGTTTTTTTGTTTTGTTTTTGTTTTTTTGTTTTGTTTTTGTTTTTTCTTCAAAATTCCAAAATTGCACTCCCTGGCGTAATGATCAAAATTTGATCGTGCCAGTATTAATAGAAAGAAAGAGCTCCATATGCTTTGTACAGCGGGCAGCCATTTTGTTTTCGATCTGTGTAGGCGGCCATTTTACGGTTGTGCCAGACGTCTACTTTTCGTACACAAAGAGACGCCGGGTACCAGACTAAAGGTATGGTTGACCAGCAGGAACTGGACATGCGCAGACAAGGGCTAAACAGGAACAGGAAGATAGATAAGTGATCACGTGACACTAAACCAGAGTGAGTTTGATCAACTTTTGTCTAACCGCAGTACCTGCAGTTGAATGATCGAACTACCTCGTTATCTCGCGCCATTTTCTAAAATTTAGGCATGCTTGATTTGATGTTTGAGGGATTGAATAAAACCCGGGACCGGGACCAAAATCCGGGACCACATTTTATGGGATTAACCGAAATCACTAAAACCACAAGAAATCACCGAACTCACCAAGAAATCACCGAATTCACCGGATAAAAATAGGAAATCACCATTTTATTGTTAATTCAAGGCCATAATATGACATGAATTAGAATAAAGCTTATTTCTACTTTGATTTTAAAAAGAAATGGAAAAAATGCTATTGGTATCAAAATCAAGCCCCCATGGGGGTACCTGTTCCCTTGTTCCCCTGAAATAAATTGGCTGGTCCCCCACCCCCTATCTCTCTCTCTCTCTCTCTCTCTCTCTCTCTCTCTCTCTCTCTCTCTCCCTCTCTCTCTCTCTATCACTCTCCCTCTCTCTCTCTCCTTCCCTCCCTCTTTATCTATCTATCTATCTATCTATCTATCTATCTATCTATCTATCTATCTATCTATCTATCTATTTGTCTATCTATCTATCTATCTATCTATCTATCTATCTATCTATCTGTCTATCTATCTATCTATCTATCTATCTATCTATCTATCTATCTATCTATCTCTAACTATCTATCTATCTATCTATCTATCTATCTATCTATCTATCTATCTATCTATCTATCTATCTATCTATCTATCTATCTATCTATCTATCTATAGGTTTCCCATAGAAATTAACAATTGGACCTCCCACCACTGGAAAAAGTAGGACCCCCTGGAAAATGTTGGACACCCCCTACCTCTCTGGAGCCTTGGAAAATTATTGTTTTCCATGAAATAAACCATTGGACCCCGTCTGTTAAATGTTCTTAAAAAAGTTGAGGACTAAAAGTAAGTAAGGGTGCAAAGATCAGGAATCGATACAATCAAGTACCACACCTGACCCAGGATACCAATGGGAGAGTGACAAACTCACAGTTAGACACAACAAACGAAGGCCAAGAGGTCAGCCCTTTCCCAGCAGGTGACCACAAAGCACATATAAACAGACGCGCACAAAGGCATAGCAAAGTAAGTAAGGGTGCAAAGATCAGGAATCGATACAATCAAGTACCACACCTGACCCAGGATACCAATGGGAAAGTGACACACTCACAGTTAGACACCACAAACGAGAGCCAAGAGGTCAGCCCTTTCCCAGCAGGTGACCACAAAGCACATATAAACAGACGCGCACAAAGACATAGCAAACACAAGACAGAACAAAAACATAAAAGATCCTCAAAAGAAGTACCGCCTTGGAACGGTCAGTAAATATTTTACTGTAGGGCTTAAACCGATTTAACGGCACCAACCTTACCCTTAATTCAGATGTGGATCAAGACTCATAGATGTTTGGTTTGCCTGAAAGACCCCTAACTTATCAATGCAACATCTCCTAAAACATATAAATCAAGATATAACAAGGAGATAAAGCAAAGATAAGGACTCAACAGTAAATAAAACTGAATACCGGAGCAAAAAAATCCAACAGGTAAGCCCCGGTGGGCCCGAGTAGTAATTATGTCACTTGGGCGTCACGTACTGCGCATGCGCTGCGGCCATATTGGATGACGTTACTATAGCATCAACTTTAAAAAAAAAGGTCCCTTATGACCATACAAAATCGTGTAAGACGGTCCCTTTTTTACTAAACAAACGAATGTTGTAGAATTATAGCATCAAGTTCAAGGTCACTCTTGTAATGACGTCATTTTCTATTTTTAGTAACTGACACGTTCAGACCTGTTTATCTATATTTAGACATTATGACCTCTTACACTCTGAGCCCTTTTTCTTCTGACACATATTCACGACAGCTGCATGGAAAATCAATTTTAATGACCGCTATAAAAGAAGAGCAATAAAATGCAGGTGATCGATTCCAAGGTCCCTTATGACCACACAAAATGAATGCTTATTGGCATAAAGACTGTATATGTACGATAAATATCTACGAGCGTGTAGGGGAGTCGGTAACATACCAGAGTGCAGATACTTGTCTGACTGCGGATCCAGGGGTCGCAAGTTCTATCTCGACCAGGTCCCACTGAGATTGATCGTGAAATAATGTCTACTGTCATTGACCTCTCTCTCTCTTCGAGAAGGTTCATTGTCATACATGTTTCGACCTGCACGTCTATATTTAGACATTGATTATGCATTGACGTGTACGAAATTGGCCAGGAAGCTTTTATAAAAAGAGTTTTGGGGCAATTATTGTTTAGTTTTCTCCTATTTTTCAAAATGAGAGCATTTGTCATTTCACTTCACGCCTTTGAAAAACATTTGGATGCCAGTAACCTTAGCGCTTCAGTATTTTTAAACAGATTTATCATGTTCAAGAGCATCAAAAGGGGAAATCAGGGGGTACACGAATACGAAAATGTAACAGTTTTTGACACTAAATATTTATTGATTTTTGGCTGACAGTTATAACAGTGAGACTGGACAATTTATACTTGTTTATTAAGTTAGGGATGAAAATGGACCTTTTATTTTTCTACAATGACAAAACGGACAAACGTTAAGGTTTTTATAATATTTATTATTTAAAGCCACATAAGTAGATTATACAATATGTACATGAGATTATGCAATAACAAACAAACATACAAACGAACATTTTAATGCAGTCTTAATCCAGGTTTATCATTGTCTTCCAGCTTGGACTTTTTAATTTTGTATACATTTCCATCATCTAATAAGACTAATTTACGTTTCTGGGCATTATGTGTTACACTTTTTACGTCCAGAACTTTAGCCTCCTTGTTTTCGGCTGACAACATTGGAACTTGCTTATAATGCACCAAACCAGACCAGTCACCTTGTTGCACTATCTTACATACAGCACTTTTTCTTCTTGCTTTATCCAATCTAAGTTTTTCTATTATTATTTTACAGCAATTATGTAGACTGTCTTTACACAGTTCCAGAAATTCTCCGGCTTGGTATAGTGTACCATTTTCCAGTTGTACCACCAGTTTATCTTTCCATAATGTTTGGCATATCCTATCGCTGTCACTTTGTGTATACTTCCAATGGGCAATTCTATTAGATTGTTTAATGTCTTATAGGGTACCCAAACTGGAATAACAGGTACTTGAATGACTGATTTGGACGTACCTTCTTGTAATTTTGTTTCTGTTTTATTTATATCCTGCTTCATCTCATCTGTAAGCATGGCTAAACTATCGTTCTCCGAGACACTTGACCATAATACAGAGCAATATACGATCACATTACGCTGTTCTGTTCGACCCCAACCTTTAATGGTTAGTGCAGCTAATGGTTTGTTATATAATGTTATATAGCCTCTCTTTGGATCTTTAAAGGTTTCGATGTTCTCCTTCTTAAGGAACTCTTTGATCCGATCTTCCAAGTATTTGTTCGAGTAGCAGACTTTTAAGCATAATAAATGGTATGTCTACGCGGAGTAAGATTTATAACAAGCTGGTGCAGATGCTAGTGTGTAAAGGAGTGCGTGATACTATAGGATGCCATTGGAAGGATTGGGTTTCACAGGAAGATACCAGATTAGCGTGTGCTAGAGATGAGGCTAATCAAAGGGGTTTAACGAGGGCGGAAGTAACATTTTACTGCAAAAATGAAATTCAGAGTGACGAAATAATGGAGGCTACATTGAAACGTATGGTACAATATGTAGACGCTTCACTGGTTTATACCACGCCATATGCATGCGTTTGGAATGCGTATTGTGACAGTTTAGTGCACAGTCTGGTCGTGGTGGATAGAACCCGAGATGTAGCGCTTATAGTGTACTCGTACAACGAACTTACGCAAAACATTAGTGGACAATGCATTAGTAAATGGTCAGAAAGAGAGATGTGGTCGCTAGCAAATTTAACCCTTAATGGGAACCTACCCATTGACTTGATAGAAATTCTACACATATCCAAAACAGGGAAAGGAAATGACCATCTCCAGCTTTCAGGTGCCAGGTACTTTAAAGTATTGCCTGATGGAAAGAACAATTTCACCACACGATTAGTAGGTCACAATGGCGTGTTCACGTCCTTTAATGGAACAGAAAATTCCAATGAAGATCTGGTTAAAAAGGCAGGACTCCAGCCGCATGTTAACTGTTCACCATACCTGGCCCAAGTTAAAGCAAATCTACAGAGTAAAGTAAGAGCGGAATTTATATTGGCACAAGAGTTAGATATCGTTATACCACGAAGGCAAAATATAAGGCCAAAACACACAGACAAATACGCCTTAAAAGATACTGTCCAACAAATCATGGAAGATAGGCGTCCCATCGAACTGGAACTCAAAGAAAAGCGAGAAAAACTTAAAGCACTGGAACTGTACACAGAGAAATATTCTGACAATGAGATTATACCATTATGTAGTCTTAAATTAGAAACATACCAAATCATGGCTCTTAAAAAAATCACAACAAAATATGGAGACAAATTTATAATGGTCCTGGAATTAAATGGATGCTTAAAAGTCTGCTACTCGAACAAATACTTGGAAGATCGGATCAAAGAGTTCCTTAAGAAGGAGAACATCGAAACCTTTAAAGATCCAAAGAGAGGCTATATAACATTATATAACAAACCATTAGCTGCACTAACCATTAGAGGTTGGGGTCGAACAGAACAGCGTAATGTGATCGTATATTGCTCTGTATTATGGTCAAGTGTCTCGGAGAACGATAGTTTAGCCATGCTTACAGATGAGATGAAGCAGGATATAAATAAAACAGAAACAAAATTACAAGAAGGTACGTCCAAATCAGTCATTCAAGTACCTGTTATTCCAATTTGGGTACCCTATAAGACATTAAACAATCTAATAGAATTGCCCATTGGAAGTATACACAAAGTGACAGCGATAGGATATGCCAAACATTATGGTACAGATAAACTGGTGGTACAACTGGAAGATGGTACACTATACCAAGCCGGAGAATTTCTGGAACTGTGTAAAGACAGTCTACATAATTGCTGTAAAATAATAATAGAAAAACTTAGATTGGATAAAGCAAGAAGAAAAAGTGCTGTATGTAAGATAGTGCAACAAGGTGACTGGTCTGGTTTGGTGCATTATAAGCAAGTTCCAATGTTGTCAGCCAAAAAAACGGACGCTAAAGTTCTGGACGTAAAAAGTGTAACACATAATTCCCAGAAACGTAAATTAGTCTTATTAGAGGATGGAAATGTATACAAAATTAAAAAGTCCAAACTGGAAGACAATGTCAAACCTGGATTAAGACTGCATTAAAATGTTCGTTTGTATGTTTGTTTGTTATTGCATAATCTCATGTACATATTGTATAATCTACTTATGTGGCTTTAAATAATAAATATTATAAAAACCTTAACGTTTGTCCGTTTTGTCATTGTAGAAAAATAAAAGGTCCATTTTCATCCCCAACTTAATAAACAAGTATAAATTGCCCAGTCTCACTGTTATAACTGTCAGCCAAAAATCAATAAATATTTAGTGTCAAAAACTGTTACATTTTCGTATTCGTGTACCCCCTGATTTCGCCCTTTTGATGGCTTGTCTGATTGAGTCAGTCTGATTCATATCATGTTGATTTCTGATCGTTCTCGCAGATTCTATTATTTGCTGTTGAATAGGGTCCTCTTGTAACTCATAAAAATCAATTAGAAATTGGGCGTACTCTTGTCTGAGTCTTTTATGGAGATAAGGCAATTCACCATTGGCAGCAAAATGGATAGCTTTTTCCAAGGTAAAACCTTGCTCTTCATAGGCATTTACTTTAGCCTTAAACTGTTCTATGTTGGCCTGCCTGAGCGGATTTTGAAATCTCCTATTCCATATGTCAGGTCTAGAGCGGGCATCTCTTAATTTTCTTCGTTTACCAGGAGGTCCAAGATCGTTTATATAGTCTAGAGACTCTATGCTGCTAGCATCTTCATCATCAGACAGAGTTTCTTCGTCTGGAGGTTCAAAAGCATGTTGATCAGTGGAATCAAATATATCAGTTTGTAATCTGTCTTGTTCCGATGTACTCGATTTAAGATCTATGACGAGATAACCATAAGGTCGTGAAGTGGCTTCTTCAAATCGCTTCATAAACATAGTGCTGGTTGATGGATAAATTCTTCTTGCCAAGGTTGCCACTTGTTGTCTGTCAATTGGATTATTAAATAAGACCAAGTTTTGCGTATTCAAAGCGATATCTCTGCACGCTTTACCTTGAGGAAACACGTTTTGGGTAAGGTACACAATAGATATATTTCTGTGGTGACTGCCTTTGGTAAAGAGATCAGCTATTCTCTGGCCACACTTCGCTTCAGTCATCAGATCATCAAAGATGATTAGGTTCCGTTTACCTGGATTGATAAACTGAGGACTATTGAGATAGTCTGGGATGCCATGCACAAATTCTATCCACCACCATCTCGACCTCATGTTATGGTAAACTAAGATTCTCTTTGAGATTGTATTTGATCTTGGATTGTGGCTTGGAGGTAATACGTTCTTAGAAGTCTTGACAAGATTCTGTGGTAACGAACTAGTGTGGCTTCTTTTCCACGAAAAGATACCCTTAATGAAAATAATACGCGTAACACTAAGCTTCTGTCCTCAAAATAAGCCAGGTCTCGAATCATCAAAGGAAATGTATGGTGATATATTCTGTGCGCTATCTCTCCTATACAGGCCATTTGCCCCGGAGTAATGTATTCTAACATAATGATTCTGTCATCTCCTGATGCATTTTTCAACTCTAATAAGAAATGGATTCGATTAAAGATACTTGAAAGCTCCATCATGAATTGAACTATTTCCTTGATCACTGGTTCTTACATGTGTTTTCCTTTTTCGATAGCTCTATTCACACTATTGGATACTCCTTGTAGAACGTTCCATTGTCTTAGGTTCAATGGGATACCACGAATGGTAGCCGTTTGATTTAGGAAGAGGCGTATGTCTAACATGATTTCTCCATCTCTGTTGCACACCGATAAAATTACATTATCTTTGAGATCAAATTGCTTCAAATATGAGCATGCAGTCTGATTGACTTCCATTACATAATCAAAAGGATAGTTATTCGACCATTCCATGCTCGCTAAAATATAGAGCGGTGTGGTAAGAGAGACTAATATGATGCCTATAACACCTGTCCATTTCATGATCTTGATATGACACTTTACCTCCTCCTGATCATAAAAGAACGTCGTATCGTTTGGGTTGGACATGGTGGTCTTATACTAGTGTCTTTTTGAGAGATTCTTACGTTGCAAAAACATCTCATTATAAAAGCGCAACACACGTTATTCTGGTCAGTGATTGGGGCAGTGCAAGAGGACAAGTAAACAAAAAGATCTTAACTGTGTTATGAGCAGATTCTCTCCGTCGGAATAGTGCTTGTTCTGGCTTCTATATTACAATAAATATAAAACACATTTACTAGTTTTTGCGTTATTTTTATGCTTTCTCGATAAATCCTCCCACCCACCACCACTGTACCCCTACTGGTACCCACTCTGCCCCACTGTACCCCTGCTGTACCCTGACTGTACCCCTGCTGTACACACTATACCCCCACTGTACCCCTGCTGTACCCTGACTGTACCCCTGCTGTACCCTGACTGTACCCTGACTGTACCCCTGCTGTACCCACTATACCCCCACTGTACCCCTGCTGTACCCTGACTGTACCCCTGCTTTACCCTGACTGTACCCCTGCTGTACCCTGACTGTACCCCTGCTGTACCCTGACTGTACCCCTGCCGTACCCTGACTGTACCCCTGCTGTACCCTGACTGTACCCCTGCTGTACACACTATACCCCCACTGTAACCCTGCTGTACCCTGACTGTACCCCTGCTGTACCCTGACTGTACCCCTGCTGTACCCTGACTGTACCCCTGCTGTACCCTGACTGTACCCCTGCCGTACCCTGACTGTACCCCTGCTGTACCCTGACTGTACCCCTGCTGTACCCTGACTGTACCCCTGCTGTACACACTATACCCCCACTGTAACCCTGCTGTACCCTGACTGTACCCCTGCTGTACCCTGACTGTACACCTGCTGTACCCTGACTGTACCCCTGCTGTACCCACTATACCCCCACTGTACCCTGCTGTACCCTGACTGTACCCCTTCTGTACCCTGACTGTACCCCTGCTGTGCCCTGACTGTAACCCTGCCATACCCTGACTGTACCCCTGCTGTACCCTGACTGTACCCCTGCTGTACCCTGACTGTACCCCTGCCATACCCTGACTGTACCCCTGCGGTATCTCACTGTATCCTTACTGTATCCTGGCTGTATCCTCACTGTATCCTGACTGTATCCCCACTGTATCCTTACTGTACCCCTGCTGTACCCACTATACCCCCACTGTACCCCTGCTGTACCCTGATTGTACCCCTGCTGTACCCTGACTGTACCCCTGCTGTACCCTGACTGTACCCCTGCTGTGCCCTGACTGTACCCCTGCCGTACCCTGACTGTACCCCTGCTGTACCCTGGCTGTACCCCTGCTGTACCCTGACTGTACCCCTGCTGTACCCTGACTGTACCCCTGCTGTACACACTATACCCCCACTGTAACCCTGCTGTACCCTGACTGTACCCCTGCTGTACCCTGACTGTACACCTGCTGTACCCTGACTGTACCCCTGCTGTACCCACTATACCCCCACTGTACCCTGCTGTACCCTGACTGTACCCCTGCTGTGCCCTGACTGTAACCCTGCTATACCCTGACTGTACCCCTGCTGTACCCTGACTGTACCCCTGCTGTACCCTGACTGTACCCCTGCCGTACCCTGACTGTACCCCTGCTGTACCCTGACTGTACCCCTGCTGTATCTCACTGTATCCTTACTGTATCCTGGCTGTATCCTCACTGTATCCTGACTGTATCCCCACTGTATCCTTACTGTATCCCCACTGTATCCTCACTGTATCCTGACTGTATCCCCACTGTATCCTTACTGTATCCCTATCATTATACCCTTTATTATCGAGTGCATGGCGAATGGCTATTTGCGTTTTTTCCATAATATCGTACTCTATTGTAAAATGTCCGTTTGTATGTTTGTTTGTTAATGCGCTGGATCCTTGTAAAATAAATATAGAAAAGTATACTAATGTTGTGTTATTTTTACGCTTTCCAGCAAAATATTGACCAAACTGCAGCCGTACCCTCACTTGTGCGCGTGTATGTTTGTCTGTCTGGCTGTCTGGCTGCATGGTTCTCTGCATAAGTGTGGTTCTCTGCATAAGATGTTTGTGTGCGTGTGTGTGTGTCTGTCTGCATGGTTCTCTGTAGAGGTGTGTGCGTGTTTGTGTGTGCTTAAATGCGTGTTTTATTGTTTCTGGGGCTCCGAGTGTTGTGTTGTCAGGCAAATAAGTATGAGAATACAAATTTGGGTACTTGTGAGCATGATGGATTTCATGTCTGGTAAGGGTGAGCATGAAATATGTATTTTTTGCCACTTTTATGGGAAAAGCGGTGCGACGTCATGGCGTTACGTTCATGTCAACGTGATGTCACACATCAATATAAACAAATTCAAAATGGTGGAACAGAGACTATGTAGTTGATACTAAAGTGCATGTTTTTTCTTGAAAAAGGCCTTTGGCCGAATATTGAAATAGAGTAAATTTATCATATGCGTTTAACTTTGTCCCCTATAGAATATAAATGAATATTACCCCAATCATTGTTATGGTCTAAGAGAAACAACTGTATCTACATAGGCAAGATTTTCAAACGTGAGTTCTGTCCCTTTGATTTTTCCTAGTTCACGTGATTTAATACTATTATTGGCAATTATTTTATGGCGGTCATTAAAAAATTGATTTTCTTGCCCATGAGAATTAAGTACCTCTGCTGGTAACCTTTGAAAACAGTTTAGATCAAGATCAGGTCACTGTCCTCTCTCTCTCTGTGTGTGTGTGTGTGTGTGTGTGTGTGTGTGCGTGCGTGTGTGTCTGTGTGTGTGTGTGTCTGTCTGTCTGTCTGTCTGTCTGTCTGCATGATTCTCTCTAAGATTTGAAAAGACAGAAACATGGTGAGAAAAAATTAAAACAAAAGTAAGCAGCATGCAAAAGGACATAAAAATTTATAACCGCGCGGTCATTAAAATTGATTTTCTTCATACAGCTGATGATGACTGTCGTCTGCTGGTAACCTTTGAAAACAGTTTGGATCAAGATCAGGTGTGTGTGTGTGTGTGTGTGCGTGTGTGTGTGTGTGTGTGTGTGTGTGTGTCTGTGTGTGTGTGTGTGTCTGTCTGTCTGTCTGTCTGCATGATTCTCTCTAAGATTTGAAAAGACAGAAACA